>SEMN01002325.1:0-10878 GCA_005408345.1 Macquaria australasica
TGCCTGTTGTAGTTTCCCTGTTGTAGATCCCGTTTTAGTTTCCCTGTTGTAGTTTCCCTGTTTTAGTTTCCCTGTTGTAGTTTCCCTGTTGTAGTTTCCCGTTTTAGTTTCCCTGTTGTAGTTTCCGTTTTAGTTTGCCTGTTGTAGTTTCCCTGTTGTAGATTGCCTGTTGTAGTTTCCCTGTTGTAGTTTACCTGTTTTAGTTTCCCTGTTTTAGTTTCCCTGTTTTACCTGTTTTAGTTTCCCTGTTTTAGTTTCCCTGTTTTAGTTTCCCTGTTTTAGTTTCCCTGTTGTAGTTTGCCTGTTGTAGATTACCTGTTTTAGTTTTCCTGTTGTAGTTTCCCTGTTTTAGTTTCCCTGTTGTAGATCCCGTTTTAGTTTACCTGTTGTAGTTTACCTGTTTTAGTTTCCCTGTTGTAGTTTCCCTGTTTTAGTTTACCTGTTGTAGTTTTCCTGTTGTAGATTACCTGTTGTAGATTACCTGTTGTAGTTTCCCTGTTGTAGTTTCCCTGTTGTAGATCCCGTTTTAGTTTCCCTGTTGTAGTTTCCCTGTTGTAGTTTCCCTGTTGTAGATTTCCTGTTGTAGATTTCCTGTTGTAGATTGCCTGTTGTAGTTTCCCTGTTGTAGATCCCATTTTAGTTTCCCTGTTGTAGTTTCCCTGTTGTAGTTTACCTGTTGTAGTTTACCTGTGGTCGGTCCTGAACGTCACGTTTCACCATCATTAACAGACAAACTCTAAACACAGGAAGAAGGAGAACCTGTCAGAGGTTGATATTGTGATCTATTCTTCAGGATGAGGTGATCTCAGCGCAGGACGCTCTGCCTCAGAAGTCGTCGCTCACGCTCAGTGATGAGCCCAGGTGAGGGGGCGGGGCTTACAGAGGGAAGAGGCGGAGTCAGAATACCTTACTTTCTTTTTTTCTCAGCTAGTAAAGACTTTAGTGATGTGTAAATCTGTTGCCGCTATTCAGTCATTCAGTCAGATGTTGTCAGCATAACGTTTCTGTCGTGTTGTTTTAGTGAAGTGTAATTTAAATCTTCCAGACTGACGTCGTCATTAAACAGCATTGATCAGGTTCAGGTCACAGATGTTGAGTTTTTGTTTCAGGTCATTGATCGTCTTTAACCCGACAGAGCAGCTCCGCACGTCCGTCATCAGCGTCGTCGTCGACTCGCCGGACGCTCGTGTTGTCGATGCAGAAACGGGTCGACCAATGGCTGCACAGATCTCTGCGGTGTGGGCGGAGCCGAGCCGGGCGTCCACAGAAGCTTTCCAGGTGACAGTTCAGTTAAAGTTATGACATGGTTTGAACTTGTTTTAACGTGTTACATTCAGTCTTATTCCTGGTTAATGGTAAGCTCCTCCCCTGAACAGTGATTGTCCAATCACAGCTGAGCAGCAGTAGCTAGTCACAGCAGGTGTCAGTGTTGAGGCGGTGGACGTTTTAAACTTTATATTTTCACCTTCAGCTCCACTTCGTGGCTGAACTTCCTCCTCTGTCACTCGTCGTGTATCATGTGACCAAAGCCTCTGTCGGCTCCGCCCACCGGGCTCGGTACACCTTCCATCATCACGGCAACCCGCCGACCATCCAGACCGAACACTTCCAGGTGTCCCGCCCAGAAGGACCTGAGGCCGACGCCCCCCTGTCGCTTAGCAACAAGCACATCCAAATGTGGAGCTCCCCGGAGACCGGCCTGCTGCAGGTCAGACTTTTCAAATTAAAAGTCTGTCCTGTATAAAAAACTAACCACAACAAAAATCTATTTTATGTAACTGCAACTTCAAAAAATACAACAAAACAAACTAAACCATAAATACACTCAAACACCGACAGCAAGTAAAACAAGAAATCACGTTTATTAAAATCACAGTTATTGATTTATACTACCGGAAACATAAGTTATTTAAATTATGAAATGATTTGTTTTCATTGTTATATTTGTATATTTGCATTATTATTATTGTTATAAATCTATTACTGATTGTAATAGTTATTATAGAATTATTTATTCATCTATTTCAAGTACGACGCTAATAATTATTTATTTTTACTAATAAAATAGAAAAATAAAAATGTGACTGAAACATGTTTTATTTTGAAATGTAGAAGCTCCGTCTGCAGTCCGGTCTGGTCCGTCAGGTCCAGGTCCAGTTTCTGTGGTACGGAACCAGAACCAGAGCGAACCGGGACAAGAGCGGAGCCTACCTGTTCCTGCCGGGGGAGGAGGGGGCCCAGGTAAGACCAGAGCAAGAACCACAAACCAGTGTGGACCAGATCAGTCAGACCAGGACTAAACCTCTCTCTCTCTCTCTCTCTCTCTCTCTCTCTCTCTCTCTCTCTCTCTCTCTCTGATTCACTGTGAATGTCTCTCGCCCTCCTGCAGCTCTACTCGTCCTCAGAGCCCCCCCTGGTTCGGGTCTCCAGGGGTCCGGTCTTCTCTGACATCACTTCCTGTTTCCGACACTTCACACACAGAGTCCGACTCTACCACCTGGAAGGTAACGAGACCAGATGTACAGGCTGCCCTGGGTTTTGCCTGTCAGGAGGTGAACAGGCTGCCCTGGGTTTTGCCTGGGGGCGGTGAACAGGCTGCCCTGGGTTTTGCCTGCCGGGCGGAGAACAGGCTGCCCTGGGTTTTGCCTGGGGGCGGTGAACAGGCTGCCCTGGGTTTTGCCTGCCGGGCGGTGAACAGGCTGCCCTGGGTTTTGCCTGCCGGGCGGTGAACAGGCTGCCCTGAGTTTTGCCTGCCGGGCGGTGAACAGGCTGCCCTGGGTTTTGCCTGCCGGGCGGTGAACAGGCTGCCCTGAGTTTTGCCTGCCGGGCGATGAACAGGCTGCCCTGGGTTTTGCCTGCCGGGCGGTGAACAGGCTGCCCTGGGTTTTGCCTGTCAGGAGGTGAACAGGCTGCCCTGGGTTTTGCCTGCGGGGCGGTGAACAGGCTGCCCTGGGTTTTGCCTGCCGGGCGGTGAACAGGCTGCCCTGGGTTTTGCCTGTCAGGAGGTGAACAGGCTGCCCTGAGTTTTGCCTGCCGGGCGGTGAACAGGCTGCCCTGGGTTTTGCCTGTCAGGAGGTGAACAGGCTGCCCTGAGTTTTGCCTGCCGGGCGGTGAACAGGCTGCCCTGGGTTTTGCCTGTCAGGAGGTGAACAGGCTGCCCTGAGTTTTGCCTGCCGGGCGATGAACAGGCTTCCCTGGGTTTTGCCTGCGGGGCGGTGAACAGGCTGCCCTGGGTTTTGCCTGCCGGGCGGTGAACAGGCTGCCCTGGGTTTTGCCTGCGGGGCGGTGAACAGGCTGCCCTGGGTTTTGCCTGCCGGGCGGTGAACAGGCTGCCCTGAGTTTTGCCTGTCAGGCGGTGAACAGGCTGTCTGCTAGCTTGTTTGTACTGTGGATGTGTTGAGACTAACTGGACACTGCGCTCCAAGATGGCGCCTCACTGGACGCAAACACTGAATACGTTGTTCAGGCTTCTGCACAGAGCATGCTCAGTAGAGTCCCATGCACGTTAGAGACTTCCTGTGGCTGAGCTGACTGACTTCCTGTTGACACAGTATTAATTTCACACTGAATGATTTCACAATAAAAGCCTCCTGTCTGTCTCTGCCCCAGGGCATGCTGGGAGGTCCCTGGAGATTTCCAACATGGTGGACATCAGGTCAGAGGTCAACCGCGAGCTCGTCATGCGGCTCGTCAGCAGCGTTGCCAACGGCAACTGTTTCTACACCGACCTCAACAGTTTCCAGGTTTATTCACTTTTCTTCATCTTTTATTTTTATAGTCGTGCTGTTTATTGATAATTTATTGATAATGTATTGATAATGTATTGATAATTTATTGATAGTGTATTGATTGGTTATTGATAGACTGATAGGTTATTGATAGTGTATTGATTGGTTGTTGATAGACTGATAGGTTATTGATAGTGTATTGATTGGTTATTAATAGTGTATTGATTTGTTGTTGATAGACTGATAGGTTATTGATAGTGTATTGATTGGTTGTTGATAGACTGATAGGTTATTGATAGTGTATTGATTGGTTATTAATAGTGTATTGATTGGTTATTGATAGACTGATAGGTTATTGATAGTGTATTGATTGGTTGTTGATAGACTGATAGGTTATTGATAGTGTATTGATTGGTTGTTGATAGACTGATAGGTTATTGATAGTGTATTGATTGGCTGCCGATAGACCGACAGGCCATTGATAGCGTATTGATTGTCATTAACACAGTGCATTGACGGTTAAGGACAGACCGACAGGTTACTGATGCGCATTGATTGCTGCTGATAGACCGATAGGTTGCCGATAAAGTGTATTGATTGGTTATTAAGAGGTATTGATTGTCATTGAGAGACTGATAGGTTATTGATAGTGCATTGATTTGCTGTTGACAGACCGATAGGCCATTGATAGTGCATTGATTGCTGCTGATAGACTGACAGGTTATTGATAGTGCATTGATTGGCTGTTGATAGACTGGATAGGTTATTGATAGTGTATTGATTGGTTATTACTAGCGCTGATTTCCATTGTTGATAGACCGATAGGCCATTGATAGTGCATTGATTTGTTGTTGATAGACCGACAGGTTGTTGACAGTAATTGATTGGTCATTAATAAAGTGCATTGATTTGTTTGCCGATGACCGATAGGGTCATTGATAGTGCATGACTGGTTGTTGATAGACCGACAGGTTATTGACAGTGTAATGATTGGCCATTACAGTGCATGATTCGGTTGGCCGAGAATCGACAGCTACTGATAAAGCGCAATGACTGGCCGCTGACAGACCGATGTGGCCATTGATAAAGTGCAATAGACTGGCCGTCGACAGACCGATAGCCATCGACAAAGCGCAATACTGGTCATTAACAGTACCGATTCGTTGCCGACAGACCGACAGGCCGGCTGACAGCGTACCGATTTGCTGCCGATAATCGATACAGGCCATTGACAGTACCGACTGGCCATTAACAGTGCATTGACTTGGTTGCCGACAGACCGACAGGTTACCGATAAAGTGCACTGACTGGCTGTCGACAGACCGACAGGCCACGATGTACCGACTGGTTACCAATAGCGTACTGACTGGTCATCGAGACCGATAAAATACCGACAGCAACATCGGCTGCCGACAGACCGATGATAGGTTATTGATAGTGTATTGATTTGTTGTTGATAGACTGATAGGTTATTGATAGTGTATTGATTGGTTGTTGATAGACTGATAGGTTATTGATAGTGTATTGATTGGTTGTTGATAGACTGATAGGTTATTGATAGTGTATTGATTGGTTGTTGATAGACTGATAGGTTATTGATAGTGTATTGATTGGTTGTTGATAGACTGATAGGTTATTGATAGTGTATTGATTGGTTATTAATAGTGTATTGATTGGTTGTTGATAGACTGATAGGTTATTGATAGTGTATTGATTGGTTGTTGATAGACTGATAGGTTATTGATAGTGTATTGATTGGTTGTGGGAACAGATGCAGCAGCGGCGGACTCTGGCGAAGCTCCCCCTGCAGGCGAACTTTTACCCGATGAGCTCGGCGGTGTTCCTGCAGGACTCGGCGTCTCGTGTGTCTCTGCTGTCGGCTCAGAGTCAGGCCGTCGCATCACTGAGACCAGGTGAGTCTCCGTCTACCTGGACGTCTGTCACGTTGTTTCACTTTGTTGTGTTTTATGTCTGATATTCTCTGGGTTTCTCTTTTTTTGAAGAATCGAATCATTTACGTCCGTTAAAATAGAAACTCCACGTTCAGCCATCAAGTTTTTCATGACTTCGAGGGAAATCTCACCTGTTCTGTTTCTGGTTCGAGGTTCATGAAGTTTTCCAGGTAGAAAGACTTTTTCTCTGCAGGTGGAGAAACTGATGACATCATTTATCTTTATGACTTCCAGTTCATCATTTAACACACTTTCATGTCTTTTATCTTTTTATTCCAACTACGTATTAAATTACTCACTTGAAGTAAATTCATATTATTTGATCCTCATTGTTAAAACAGTGACTACGTTATTTTGACATCAGCTTCGTAAATGCAAATAAAGAGTCTAAAGAAAAAGAAATGAAGCGAACATCAACTCTCTGCAAAGTCTGAAGATTCGTTAACAGAGCGAGTCGCTGAGTCGCCTGACAGGAGCCCGGTCCTGTCTGATGAACCTGCAGACTCATTCATCTGTTACTCAGACTGGACTTCCTGCATCAGGTGTCTCACCTGTACCTGCGTTGTCTTCGGTCTGAATGCCATTAAAAGACGACGCTGACTCATGACTTGACTTGTGTCAAACGTTGTATCGCTCCTCAAATTAAAGTTTGTTTCACACTGAAAACACAGTAAAGGTTCTTCTTGTATGTGTTGACCTCTGACCTCTGCCCCCTGCAGGTGAGCTGGAGGTGGTGTTGGACCGGCGGCTGCAGCAGGATGATAACCGCGGCCTCGGTCAGGGCGTCACCGACAACAAGCTGACAGAGAGTCTCTACCAGCTGCTGCTGGAGGACAGGAGGGGCGGGGCTCAGGTGAGGGGCGGGGCTCAGGTGAGGGTTAGCTTATGGATAGCTGTAAGCTTATGTTTTGTATTTTTTTTTTCTGACAGGAAGTGGGAGGAGCCTCAGTTGAACACCTGTCACTGCTCGCCCACCTGACCTCCCTCTCCCTCTGCCACCTGCCAATCACCATGGTCGCCCCTAGCAACAGCCAGCTGCCAAAGCTCCGCCCCTTCCTTCCACTGCGCTCGTCGCTGCCGTGCGACGTTCACCTGCTGAACCTGAGGACGCTGGAGGACACACAGGTAAGAACTACACCTGGAAACACCTGGAACATTAGTGGAGGTTTTGGTTTTTATGCTGAAATTAATATATGTATATATATATATATATATGTATATACATATGTATATATATATATATACACACAGTATATATATATACATATGTATATAAACAGCCAGAGCTGAAAGTCCAAAATAAATCATCCACTATTTTAATAATTGATCTGTGTCATTTTAATGTTTAATGAGATGTTCCTGTAGAGCTGTGGAGAAATATAAAACTTCTTCAGGATGTTCATGAATTTTTTCAAATAAATTATAGTTAATAAAAGTAAAAAAAACACAAACATGTTTTTAAATCTGTTAATAATCGTCATGTTTGTGTTTGTGGTAAACAGGAAGCAGAACGTCCGTCACAGGAAGTGGCTCTGCTCCTCCACAGGAAGGGCTTTGACTGTAGCTCCGCCCCCGAGCCGCCACTGCAGTGCACGTGGAGCGCGCACGAGGAGGTGGACACACACACACACCTGTCATTTTCTTCTTTTTGAAACGTTTCCGTTTCCTGTTGTTCGTGTTTGAGTTCTGTCTTTTCTAAATGTTTAGTTTTCATCTTGTCGCTCTGCAGCTTCTCTGGTTCGTTCACGCTGTTTTTGCAGTAATTGTCTTTGTCTCCAGGTGAACGTGGACGATCTTTTCTCTCCTCTTCGGTTTCGCTCGCTGCGTCGGTCGGGTCTCACGCTGCTGCGAGAGGACGATGAGCCGGACTCCGCCCGCAGCGCCCTCCTGAGGCCGATGGAAATCAGCGCTTTCCGCGTGGAGATCGACTGAAGAACGAGAAGCAACAAAAAGCTCCAACTCAAACTAAATTGTCTCAGCCAATCAGAAACACAGGAACGTGTCAGAGGTGGAGCAGGTTTACAGGTGATTAGAAATATAAGACTGATTTAAAGTTAAAGCTGAAACACTGAGAATCACCTGAGATCAATAAAGAGAAATTCACCTGTTGATGAACGTGGAGACGACTTTAAAAACTGATCACATGAAGCAGTCGGAGGTCAAAGGTCAAAGACAGAAATACATGTAGCTTTAAAATGAAGAGAAAACACTGAACTAGGTGACGGGTGAAGTTGCTACGGCAACAACAAGGGACCAAACGACTCGTTAGTGTGTATGTGTGGGCGTTGCCGTGGTGACTGTCACAGTCTATGGGATGTCCCGTTACTGCTGTTTCTGGTTTCAAAGTTTTATAAAAGTGTGGAATTGTGGGTAAAGTGTGATTGATTTGGTTGTATTGATCAGCTGCTGCTGGATGGTGTGATTGTGTGTTTCTGTTTAATGTTGGTGTTTTGCTGTGAAACTTTGGGGAAACTTAAATCTTGTGGGTATTTTTTTATTTAGAAATTCTCTGTTTTCTCTGAAACACATGAAAGTATTTCAGAGTTGAAATGATTGAAAACATGAATTTTTACTTCCACGAATTTGTCAAAACTACAAAAATGTGCTTTTATTTTGAAATAATAATACAAAATAAAATCGATTTTCTTCTTTTTGTACTTCAGCGAGCTTCTGTGGGTCCAATCAGTTTATGTCATGTGACAAATATTAAATCTGTTGATCAGAGAGACAGGAAGTGACGTCAGAGGCTGATGGAGAAGGTGACCAGGTGAGGACGGACGGAGATCCGCAGGTGATCTTTAGACCTGAATCACACTGAATCCACCGTTGGCAAAGATCAAACTTCTGCTGTATTGATCGTCTCAGTTCCTGCTTGTTTACTTTGAAACAGAAAGAAAAACCTGCGTTTAAAAGTTCTTAAACCTCAAAACTTCTCATTTCTCACTTTGAGCTTTAATTTAGAAGCTCGTTGTATTTTTACTCTCTCTCTCTCTGTCTCTCTCTCTCTCTGTCTCTGTCTCTCTCTCTGTCTCTCTCTCTGCCTCTCTCTCTCTCTCCATGCTGTCTCAGTGTCTCTCTCTGTCTCTCTCTCTCTCTGCCTCTCTCTGTCTCTCTCTCTCTCTCTCCATGCTGTCTCAGTGTCTCTCTCTGTCTCTCTCTGTCTCTCTCTCTCTCTCTCTCCATGCTGTCTCAGTGTCTCTCTCTCTGTCATATATCTCTTATCTCCTCTCCTCCATGCTGTCTCGGTGTCTGTCTCTATGCTGTCTCGGTGGTCTCTCTGTCTCTCTCTCTCTCTGCCTCTCTCTCTCTCCATGCTGTCTCAGTGTCTCTCTCTCTCTCTGTCTCTCTCTCTCTCTGCCTCTCTCTCTCTCCATGCTGTCTCAGTGTCTCTCTCTCTCTCTGTCTCTCTCTCTCTCTGCCTCTCTCTCTCTCCATGCTGTCTCAGTGTCTCTCTCTCTCTCTGTCTCTCTCTCTCTCTGCCTCTCTCTCTCTCCATGCTGTCTCAGTGTCTCTCTCTCTCTCTGTCTCTCTCTCTCTCTGCCTCTCTCTCTCTCCATGCTGTCTCAGTGTCTCTCTCTCTCTCTGTCTCTCTCTCTCTCTGCCTCTCTCTCTCTCCATGCTGTCTCAGTGTCTCTCTCTCTCTCTGAGTGAATGGCGGAGTGAGTGAAGCGTGGAGTTGTGAGTTTCGGCGTGAGTGTAGTTTGTCTTTTTTTCGCTATTTTTGTGTTTGTTTGTCTTTCTTTCCTTTGCTACAGTTTGCTGACAGGTGTACCTGTAGTTCAGGTGTGTTTTGGGCCTGGTAGCGGGGCTACCGGCTCGGTTTTGGGCAGTATGCCCGTGGTGGAGGCCGCGGCCGAGTTTGAGAAGCTGACACGCCGTCATGCTGTCAAACTGGTGCCGGCGGTCGGCTGTTCGGTGGAGGAGGTCTCCTTAGCGGTGGGAGAGGTGGTGGGATACGGCAGCGTGAAGTCTGCCTCCCGTATGAACGGAGCGGTGGTGATCTTTCTAGACAGTCCGGAGAAAGTCACTGATGTGGTGGTGTCAGGTGTGGTCATCCAGGACAGCTTCACTCCTGTTCACCCGCTGGTTAATCCGGCCAGAAAGATCACCATCTCCAACGTGCCCCCGTTCATTAGAAACGAGGCTCTGGCTAAAGAGCTGTCCCGGTTCGGTCAGCTGGTCTCCCCGATTAAAATGCTGTCTCTGGGCTCTAAATCCCCCCTGCTGAAACATATGTCACCGCAGACAGGTGTTCATGGTGCTAAAAGAAAACAGCGATGAACTTAATCTGTCCTTTAATTTTAAAGTAGACGGTTTCAGCTACATGGTTTTCGCCACGTCGGAGACCATGAAATGTTTTGGTTGTGGTGCAGAGGGACATCTGATCCGCTCCTGCCCGGAGGGAGCGGGGAGGCGGCAGCGGGCTGCTGCCGCTGCAGGAGAAGGGTTCGTGGCCCCAGCGCCCGGAGGGGGGCCGCCCGCTCCGGGACCGGCGGACGGAGCCGGCGGCTCTGCCGCGGCTTCTGGCAGCGGTGACCCCTCTGCGTGCTCGGGTGGGGAGCTGTCGGTAAAAAGCAGAGATTAGCTGCAGAGAAAGGACAGCGTGCAGGCTGATGGAGAAAAACAAAAAGAAATAATTGATGAAGTGAAACAGACTGAGTGTGTGAACAGTGAAAAGCCTCATGATGATCCCTCACTGTGTGAGGAACAGTTCTTTGATGATGAAGACATGTCAGATGATGAGTTACTGAAACTGTCACAAAAGAGGAAAAACACGGAACCTGTCCAAAAAAATGTAAAAGCCTCTAAAATCATTAAAGGGAGCAAAGCTGGTAAATTCCCAGCAGAGTCAGAGAGCGAGTCCTTACTGACCCAGGAGGAGCAGAGTCTCTACTCTCCTGCAGACATTAAGAAGTTCCTGCAGGGAACAAAAGGCACCAGGCAGCTCAAAGTAGAAGATCACTTCTCTGATTTGAAGCTTTTCGTAGAATCAGCGAGGCCTCTGACCAAAACCTTAGGAAATGTTGGAGAGTTTGTCCTTACAGAGCAGGAAATCTATCGTTTAAAAAAACTGATTGTCAAAGTAAGAGCACAAATCCTAACAGATAATGATGATTCTTAAGCAAAGGGTCTGGTTTCTCTCTTTTCCTCTTGGTCTGCTTTGATATTGTTGTGTTTTTATCCACCTTCCCTCTCTC
>SEMN01002326.1:0-10864 GCA_005408345.1 Macquaria australasica
GAGAGAAGAGGAGGGGACCCAGAACCGAACCCTGAGGGACCCCAGTAGAGAAGCTAGAAGGTTCAGACAAAGATTCTCTCCAAGTTACTCTGTAAGTGCCATCCTTGATGTGTGCAAAGTCTGAGACTCACGGTTCTTGGAGGGTAGAGAGGAGGATCTGGTGGTTCACCGTGTCAAATGCCGCTGAAAGGTCCAGCAGGATGACGACAGAGGAGAGGAAGTCTGCTGTAGCAGTGTGGAGATCCTCCCTTATGGCAAAGAGTAGCCTGCCTTGAAACCAGACTGGTGGGGGTCATGAAGATGATGTTTCAGCTTATAGAGCCATATCTTATTTGTAATTATCCTCTGAACACTTCGCAGCACATGATGTAGTTGGTAAGAATAAAGCAACTGAGTATGCGCAAGTGAACGCTGACAGCCACTGT
Source organism: Macquaria australasica (assembly GCA_005408345.1). NCBI lineage: Eukaryota > Metazoa > Chordata > Actinopteri > Centrarchiformes > Percichthyidae > Macquaria > Macquaria australasica. The sequence continues at coordinate 426 of SEMN01002326.1, forward strand.
TACGCTTTGACTGACATGTATATCGAGGACTTTGTGACCCTCAAAACCTGTGGTGGTAAGCAGGGCTCGTCCGGGATTTGAACCCGGGACCTCTCGCACCCTAAGCGAGAATCATACCCTTAGACGAACAAGCCAGCTGGCGCTGTATTTAATAGCTGTACGATCATACCGCATGTGATAAAACTCATCAAACTGGTTATGTGGCATCTTGGTCTCCCGCATCTCATCCAGTCAAATAGCACCCTCTGAACATGACACACTGTGATGTACTTAAAGTGGCAAGACCGGTCAATAACCTAGTGCATTCCTCTTCCATGCTAGGAGTGGATAAAATTAGGTTTTAGACCCAGGAAAAGACAGAATTAGTTGAGTGTCATCTGCACAGTTGTGGTAGAAAAAACCACGTGAGTAAATGACAGAGCCAAGTGACTTGGTGTAATGAGAGAAGAGGAGGGGACCCAGAACCGAACCCTGAGGGACCCCAGTAGAGAAGCTAGAAGGTTCAGACACAGATTCCTCTGAACACTTCACAGCATTTTTCTGTAGAGCTGCTGTATGCATTCACCTTTGGATGACATGGTGTAGTTGGTAAGAAAAAATGAATTCTGAGTTTGTCAAGTGAATTCTGACAGCCACTGATATGCTGTGACTTTTGTGACCCTCAAACCGTGTGGTTTTAAGCAGGGCTCATTCAGGACCTGTCGTGAATGACAGAGCCAAGTGACTTGGTGTAATGTGAGAAGAGGAGGGGACCCAGAACCGAACCCTGAGGGACCCCAGTAGAGAAGCTAGAAGGTTCAGACACAGATTCTCTCCAAGTTACTCTGTAAGTGCCATCCTTGAGGTGTGCAAAGTCTGAGACTCACAGTTCTTGGAGGGTAGAGAGGAGGATCTGGTGGTTCACCGTGTCAAACGCTGCTGAAAGGTCCAGCAGGATGACGACGGAGGAGAGGAAGTCTGTTCTAGCAGTGTGGAGTTCCTCCGTGATGGCAAATAGTAGCCTGCCTTGAAACCAGACTGGTGGGGGTCATAAAGATGATGTTTGAGCTTATAGAGCCATATCTTAATTGTACTTGTCCTCTGAACATTTCGCAGCAGATTATGTAGTTGGTAAGAATAAAGCAACTGAGTTTGTGCAAGTGAACGCTGACAGCCACTGTTACGCTTTGACTGACATGTATATCGAGGACTTTGTGACCCTCAAACCCTGTGGTGGTAAGCAGGGCTCGTCCGGGATTTGAACCCGGGACCTCTCGCACCCTAAGCCAGAATCATACCCCTAGACCAACGAGCCAGCTGGCGCTGTAATTAATAGCTGTACGATCAGACCGCATGTGATAAAACTCATCAAACTGGTTATGTGGCATCTTGGTCTCCCGCATCTCATCCAGTCAAATAGCACCCTCTGAACATGACGCACTGTGATGTACTTATAGTGGCAAGACCGGTCAATAACCTAGTTCATTCTTCTTCCATGCTAGGAGTGGATAAAATTAGGTTTTAGACTGGGGAAAAGACAGAATTAGTTGAGTGTCATCTGCATAGCTGTGGTAGGAAAAACCATGTGAGTGAATGACAGAGCCAAGTGACTTGGTGTAATGAGAGAAGAGGAGGGGACCCAGAACCGAACCCTGAGGGACCCCAGTAGAGACGCTAGAAGGTTCAGACACAGATTCTCTCCAAGTTACTCTGTAAGTGCCATCCTTGAGGTGTGCAAAGTCTGAGACTCACGGTTCTTGGAGGGTAGAGAGGAGGATCTGGTGGTTCACCGTGTCAAACGCTGCTGAAAGGTCCAGCAGGATGACGACAGAGGAGAAGAAGTCTGCTCTAGCAGTGTGGAGATCCTCCCTTATGGCAAAGAGTAGCCTGCCTTGAAACCAGACTGGTGGGGTCATGAAGATGATGTTTCAGCTTATAGAGCCATATCTTATTTGTAATTATCCTCTGAACACTTCGCAGCACATGATGTAGTTGGTAAGAATAAAGCAACTGAGTATGTGCAAGTGAACGCTGACAGCCACTGTTACGCTTTGACTGACATGTGTATCGAGGACTTTGTGACCCTCAAACCCTGTGGTGGTAAGCAGGGCTCGTCCGGGATTTGAACCCGGGACCTCTCGCACCCTAAGCGAGAATCATACCCCTAGACCAACGAGCCAGCTGGCGCTGTGTTGAACAGCTGCACGATCAGACCGCATGCGATAAAACTCATCAAACTGGTTATGTGGCATCTTGGTCTCCCGCATCTCATCCAGTCAAATAGCACCCCCTGAACATGACACACTGTGATGTACTTATAGTGGCAAGACCGGTCAATAACCTAGTGCATTCTTCTTCCATGCTAGGAGTGGATAAAATTAGGTTTTAGACTGCATAGCTGTGGTAGGAAAAACCATGTGAGTGAATGACAGAGCCAAGTGACTTGGTGTAATGAGAGAAGAGGAGGGGACCCAGAACCGAACCCTGAGGGACCCCAGTAGAGAAGCTAGAAGGTTCAGACACAGATTCTCTCCAAGTTACTCTTTAAGTGCCATCCTTGATGTGTGCAAAGTCTGAGACTCACGGTTCTTGGAGGGTAGAGAGGAGGATCTGGTGGTTCACCGTGTCAAACGCTGCTGAAAGGTCCAGCAGGATGACGACAGAGGAGAGGAAGTCTGCTCTAGCAGTGTGGAGATCCTCCTTTATGGCAAAGAGTAGCCTGCCTTGAAACCAGACTGGTGGGGGTCATGAAGATGATGTTTCAGCTTATAGAGCCATATCTTATTTGTAATTATCCTCTGAACACTTCGCAGCACATGATGTAGTTGGTAAGAATAAAGCAACTGAGTATGTGAAAGTGAACGCTGACAGCCACTGTTACGCTTTGACTGACATGTATATCGAGGACTTTGTGACCCTCAAACCCTGTGGTGGTAAGCAGGGCTCGTCCGGGATTTGAACCCGGGTCCTCTCGCACCCTAAGCGAGAATCATACCCCTAGACCAACGAGCCAGCTGGCGCTGTATTTAATAGCTGTACGATCAGACCGCATGTGATAAAACTCATCAAACTGGTTACGTGGCATCTTGGTCTCCCGCATCTCATCCAGTCAAATAGCACCCTCTGAACATGACGCACTGTGATGTATTTATAGTGGCAAGACCGGTCAATAACCTAGTGCATTCTTCTTCCATGCTAGGAGTGGATAAAATTAGGTTTTAGACTGGGGAAAAGACAGAATTAGTTGAGTGTCATCTGCATAGCTGTGGTAGGAAAACCATGTGAGTGAATGACAGAGCCAAGTGACTTGGTGTAATGAGAGAAGAGGAGGGGACCCAGAACCGAACCCTGAGGGACCCCAGTAGAGAAGCTAGAAGGTTCAGACACAGATTCCTCTGAACACTTCACAGCATTCTTCTGTAGAGCTACTGTATGCATTCACCTTTGGATGACATGGTGTAGTTGGTAAGAAAAAATAAATTCTGAGTTTGTCAAGTGAATTCCGACAGCCACTGATATGCTGTGACTTTTGTGACCCTCAAACCGTGTGGTTTTAAGCAGGGCTCGTTCAGGACCTGTCGTGAATGACAGAGCCAAGTGACTTGGTGTAATGAGAGAAGAGGAGGGGACCCAGAACCGAACCCCGAGGGACCCCAGTAGAGAAGCTAGAAGGTTCAGACACAGATTCTCTCCAAGTTACTCTGTAAGTGCCATCCTTGAGGTGTGCAAAGTCTGAGACTCACAGTTCTTGGAGGGTAGAGAGGAGGATCTGGTGGTTCACCGTGTCAAACGCCGCTGAAAGGTCCAGCAGGATGACGACAGAGGAGAGGAAGTCTGCTCTAGCAGAGTGGAGATCCTCCCTTATGGCAAAGAGTAGCCTGCCTTGAAACCAGACTGGTGGGGGTCATGAAGATGATGTTTCAGCTTATAGAGCCATATCTTATTTGTAATTATCCTCTGAACACTTCGCAGCACATGATGTAGTTGGTAAGAATAAAGCAACTGAGTATGTGCAAGTGAAGGCTGACAGCCACTGTTACGCTCTGACTGACATGTATATCGAGGAGTTTGTGACTCTCAAACCCTGTGGTGGTAAGCAGGGCTCGTCCAGGATTTGAACCCGGGACCTCTCGCACCCTAAGCGAGAATCATACCCCTAGACCAACGAGCCAGCTGGCGCTGTATTTAATAGCTGTACGATCAGACCGCATGTGATAAAACTCATCAAACTGGTTATGTGGCATATTGGTCTCCCGCATCTCATCCAGTCAAATAGCACCCTCTGAACATGACACACTGTGATGTACTTAAAGTGGCAAGACCGGTCAATAACCTAGTGCATTCCTCTTCCATGCTAGGAGTGGATAAAATTAGGTTTTAGACCCGGGAAAAGACAGAATTAGTTGAGTGTCATCTGCATAGCTGTGGTAGAAAAAACCATGTGAGTGAATGACAGAGCCAAGTGACTTGGTGTAATGAGAGAAGAGGAGGGGACCCAGAACCGAACCCTGAGGGACCCCAGTAGAGAAGCTAGAAGGTTCAGACACAGATTCCTCTGAACACTTCACAGCATTTTTCTGTAGAGCTACTGTATGCATTCACCTTTGGATGACATGGTGTAGTTGGTAAGAAAAAATGAATTCTGAGTTTGTCAAGTGAATTCTGACAGCCACTGATATGCTGTGACTTTTGTGACCCTCAAACCGTGTGGTTTTAAGCAGGGCTCGTTAAGGACCTGTCGCACCCAAAGCGAGAATCACACCCCCAGACCATCAAGCCACCTGGCATTGTGGTTAATAGCTGTACGATCAGACCGCATTCGATAAAACTCATCAAACTGGTTACATGGCATCTTGGTCTCCCGCATCTCATCCAGTCAAATAGCACCCTCTGAACATGACGCACTGTGATGTACTTATAGTGGCAAGACCGGTCAATAACCTAGTGCATTCTTCTTCCATGCTAGGAGTGGATAAAATTAGGTTTTAGACTGGGGAAAAGACAGAATTAGTTGAGTGTCATCTGCATAGCTGTGGTAGGAAAAACCATGTGAGTGAATGACAGAGCCAAGTGACTTGGTGTAATGAGAGAAGAGGAGGGGACCCAGAACCGAACCCTGAGGGACCCCAGTAGAGAAGCTAGAAGGTTCAGACACAGATTCCTCTGAACACTTCACAGCATTCTTCTGTAGAGCTACTGTATGCATTCACCTTTGGATGACATGGTGTAGTTGGTAAGAAAAAATAATTCTGAGTTTGTCAAGTGAATTCTGACAGCCACTGATATGCTGTGACTTTTGTGACCCTCAAACCGTGTGGTTTTAAGCAGGGCTCGTTCAGGACCTGTCGTGAATGACAGAGCCAAGTGACTTGGTGTAATGAGAGAAGAGGAGGGGACCCAGAACCGAACCCTGAGGGACCCCAGTAGAGAAGCTAGAAGGTTCAGACACAGATTCTCTCCAAGTTACTCTGTAAGTGCCATCCTTGAGGTGTGCAAAGTCTGAGACTCACGGTTCTTGGAGGGTAGAGAGGAGGATCTGGTGGTTCACCGTGTCAAACGCCGCTGAAAGGTCCAGCAGGATGACGACAGAGGAGAGGAAGTCTGCTCTAGCAGTGTGGAGATCCTCCCTTATGGCAAAGAGTAGCCTGCCTTGAAACCAGACTGGTGGGGGTCATGAAGATGATGTTTCAGCTTATAGAGCCATATCTTATTTGTAATTATCCTCTGAACACTTCGCAGCACATGATGTAGTTGGTAAGAATAAAGCAACTGAGTATGTGCAAGTGAACGCTGACAGCCACTGTTACGCTTTGACTGACATGTATATCGAGGACTTTGTGACCCTCAAACCCTGTGGTGGTAAGCAGGGCTCGTCCGGGATTTGAACCCGGGACCTCTCGCACCCTAAGCGAGAATCATACCCCTAGACCAACGAGCCAGCTGGCGCTGTATTTAATAGCTGTACGATCAGACCGCATGTGATAAAACTCATCAAACTGGTTATGTGGCATCTTGGTCTCCCGCATCTCATCCAGTCAAATAGCACCCTCTGAACATGACACACTGTGATGTACTTAAAGTGGCAAGACCGGTCAATAACCTAGTGCATTCCTCTTCCATGCTAGGAGTGGATAAAATTAGGTTTTAGACCCAGGAAAAGACAGAATTAGTTGAGTGTCATCTGCACAGTTGTGGTAGAAAAAACCACGTGAGTAAATGACAGAGCCAAGTGACTTGGTGTAATGAGAGAAGAGGAGGGGACCCAGAACCGAACCCTGAGGGACCCCAGTAGAGAAGCTAGAAGGTTCAGACACAGATTCCTCTGAACACTTCACAGCATTTTTCTGTAGAGCTGCTGTATGCATTCACCTTTGGATGACATGGTGTAGTTGGTAAGAAAAAATGAATTCTGAGTTTGTCAAGTGAATTCTGACAGCCACTGATATGCTGTGACTTTTGTGACCCTCAAACCGTGTGGTTTTAAGCAGGGCTCGTTCAGGACCTGTCGTGAATGACAGAGCCAAGTGACTTGGTGTAATGAGAGAAGAGGAGGGGACCCAGAACCGAACCCTGAGGGACCCCAGTAGAGAAGCTAGAAGGTTCAGACACAGATTCTCTCCAAGTTACTCTGTAAGTGCCATCCTTGATGTGTGCAAAGTCTGAGACTCACGGTTCTTGGAGGGTAGAGAGGAGGATCTGGTGGTTCACCGTGTCAAACGCTGCTGAAAGGTCCAGCAGGATGACGACAGAGGAGAGGAAGTCTGCTCTAGCAGTGTGGAGATCCTCCCTTATGGCAAAGAGTAGCCTGCCTTGAAACCAGACTGGTGGGGGTCATGAAGATGATGTTTCAGCTTATAGAGCCATATCTTATTTGTAATTATCCTCTGAACACTTCGCAGCACATGATGTAGTTGGTAAGAATAAAGCAACTGAGTATGTGCAAGTGAACGCTGACAGCCACTGTTACGCTTTGACTGACATGTATATCGAGGACCTCTCGCACCCTAAGCGAGAATCATACCCCTAGACCAACGAGCCAGCTGGCGCTGTATTTAATAGCTGTACGATCAGACCGCATGTGATAAAACTCATCAAACTGGTTATGTGGCATCTTGGTCTCCCGCATCTCATCCAGTCAAATAGCACCCTCTGAACATGACGCACTGTGATGTACTTATAGTGGCAAGACCGGTCAATAACCTAGTGCATTCTTCTTCCATGCTAGGAGTGGATAAAATTAGGTTTTAGACTGGGGAAAAGACAGAATTAGTTGAGTGTCATCTGCATAGCTGTGGTAGGAAAAACCATGTGAGTGAATGACAGAGCCAAGTGACTTGGTGTAATGAGAGAAGAGGAGGGGACCCAGAACCGAACCCTGAGGGACCCCAGTAGAGAAGCTAGAAGGTTCAGACACAGATTCCTCTGAACACTTCACAGCATTCTTCTGTAGAGCTACTGTATGCATTCACCTTTGGATGACATGGTGTAGTTGGTAAGAAAAAATAAATTCTGAGTTTGTCAAGTGAATTCTGACAGCCACTGATATGCTGTGACTTTTGTGACCCTCAAACCGTGTGGTTTTAAGCAGGGCTCGTTCAGGACCTGTCGTGAATGACAGAGCCAAGTGACTTGGTGTAATGAGAGAAGAGGAGGGGACCCAGAACCGAACCCCGAGGGACCCCAGTAGAGAAGCTAGAAGGTTCAGACACAGATTCTCTCCAAGTTACTCTGTAAGTGCCATCCTTGAGGTGTGCAAAGTCTGAGACTCACAGTTCTTGGAGGGTAGAGAGGAGGATCTGGTGGTTCACCGTGTCAAACGCTGCTGAAAGGTCCAGCAGGATGACGACGGAGGAGAGGAAGTCTGCTCTAGCAGTGTGGAGATCCTCCCTTATGGCAAAGAGTAGCCTGCCTTGAAAGCAGACTGGTGGGGGTCATGAAGATGATGTTTCAGCTTATAGAGCCATATCTTATTTGTAATTATCCTCTGAACACTTCGCAACACATGATGTAGTTGGTAAGAATAAAGCAACTGAGTATGTGCAAGTGAACGCTGACAGCCACTGTTACGCTTTGACTGACATGTATATCGAGGACCTCTCGCACCCTAAGCGAGAATCATACCCCTAGACCAACGAGCCAGCTGGCGCTGTATTTAATAGCTGTACGATCAGACCGCATGTGATAAAACTCATCAAACTGGTTACGTGGCATCTTGGTCTCCCGCATCTCATCCAGTCAAATAGCACCCTCTGAACATGACGCACTGTGATGTACTTATAGTGGCAAGACCGGTCAATAACCTAGTGCATTCTTCTTCCATGCTAGGAGTGGATAAAATTAGGTTTTAGACTGGGGAAAAGACAGAATTAGTTGAGTGTCATCTGCATAGCTGTGGTAGGAAAACCATGTGAGTGAATGACAGAGCCAAGTGACTTGGTGTAATGAGAGAAGAGGAGGGGACCCAGAACCGAACCCTGAGGGACCCCAGTAGAGAAGCTAGAAGGTTCAGACACAGATTCTCTCCAAGTTACTCTGTAAGTGCCATCCTTGATGTGTGCAAAGTCTGAGACTCACGGTTCTTGGAGGGTAGAGAGGAGGATCTGGTGGTTCACCGTGTCAAACGCCGCTGAAAGGTCCAGCAGGATGACGACAGAGGAGAGGAAGTCTGCTCTAGCAGTGTGGAGATCCTCCCTTATGGCAAAGAGTAGCCTGCCTTGAAACCAGACTGGTGGGGGTCATAAGATGATGTTTGAGCTTATAGAGCCATATCTTAATTGTACTTGTCCTCTGAACATTTCGCAGCAGATGATGTAGTTGGTAAGAATAAAGCAACTGAGTTTGTGCAAGTGAACGCTGACAGCCACTGTTACGCTTTGACTGACATGTATATCGAGGACTTTGTGACCCTCAAACCCTGTGGTGGTAAGCAGGGCTCGTCCGGGATTTGAACCCGGGACCTCTCGCACCCTAAGCGAGAATCATACCCCTAGACCAACGAGCCAGCTGGCGCTGTATTGAACAGCTGTACGATCAGACCGCATGTGATAAAACTCATCAAACTGGTTATGTGGCATCTTGGTCTCCCGCATCTCATCCAGTCAAATAGCACCCTCTGAACATGACGCACTGTGATGTACTTATAGTGGCAAGACCAACAAGCCACCTGGCACTCCCATGCTAGGAGTGGATAAAATTAGGTTTGAGACTGGGGAAAAGACAGAATTAGTTGAGTGTCATCTGCATAGCTGTGGTAGGAAAAACCATGTGAGTGAATGACAGAGCCAAGTGACTTGGTGTAATGAGAGAAGAGGAGGGGACCCAGAACCGAACCCTGAGGGACCCCAGTAGAGAAGCTAGAAGGTTCAGACACAGATTCTCTCCAAGTTACTCTGTAAGTGCCATCCTTGATGTGTGCAAAGTCTGAGACTCACGGTTCTTGGAGGGTAGAGAGGAGGATCTGGTGGTTCACCGTGTCAAACGCTGCTGAAAGGTCCAGCAGGATGACGACAGAGGAGAAGAAGTCTGCTCTAGCAGTGTGGAGATCCTCCCTTATGGCAAAGAGTAGCCTGCCTTGAAACCAGACTGGTGGGGGTCATGAAGATGATGTTTCAGCTTATAGAGCCATATCTTATTTGTAATTATCCTCTGAACACTTCGCAGCACATGATGTAGTTGGTAAGAATAAAGCAGCTGAGTATGTGCAAGTGAACGCCGACAGCCACTGTTACGCTTTGACTGACATGTATATCGAGGACTTTGTGACCCTCAAACCCTGTGGTGGTAAGCAGGGCTCGTCCGGGATTTGAACCCGGGACCTCTCGCACCCAAAGCGAGAATCATACCCCTAGACCAACGAGCCAGCTGGCGCTGTGTTTAATAGCTGTACGATCAGACCGCATGTGATAAAACTCATCAAACTGGTTATGTGGCATCTTGGTCTCCCGCATCTCATCCAGTCAAATAGCACCCTCTGAACATGACACACTGTGATGTACTTATAGTGGCAAGACCGGTCAATAACCTAGTGCATTCTTCTTCCATGCTAGGAGTGGATAAAATTAGGTTTTAGACCCGGGAAAAGACAGAATTAGTTGAGTGTCATCTGCATAGCTGTGGTAGGAAAAACCATGTGAGTGAATGACAGAGCCAAGTGACTTGGTGTAATGAGAGAAGAGGAGGGGACCCAGAACCCAACCCTGAGGGACCCCAGTAGAGAAGCTAGAAGGTTCAGACACAGATTCCTCTGAACACTTCACAGCATTCTTCTGTAGAGCTACTGTATGCATTCACCTTTGGATGACATGGTGTAGTTGGTAAGAAAAAATAAATTCTGAGTTTGTCAGGTGAATTCTGACAGCCACTGATATGCTGTGACTTTTGTGACCCTCAAACCGTGTGGTTTTAAGCAGGGCTCGTTCAGGACCTGTCGCACCCAAAGCGAGAATCACACCCCTAGACCA
>SEMN01002327.1:0-10845 GCA_005408345.1 Macquaria australasica
CTGACAACATTATGGAAAGGATCCCTACAGAGACAGACTGTTAAAGAGTAAGATCCTTTTGTCTTCCTGCAACAACTCAACCTCTCGTGAGATTTCAGAGCGAGAATTTCTGTTTCTGTTTAAACAAAAAGGATCTTACTCTTTAACAAACAGTTTTTAGTGGACCGACTTGTCGGGGGCGCAATTGCCTGCAAGGATCACGTTGCAGCCATTGCAGCCCGTTCACGGCTGCCGGCAGAGGCGATCTACTGGACCAACTCCAAAACTTTTGGTGACTATTAGTCATTTAGACCCCAATATTGTAAAAAATAAAGACATAAAAATAAAAATAGGGCCCAGGTTTAAGCAAAGAGAACCATTGAGTTTTCTCTTTGTAATGCATGCTTGTTTTGTTGTTTTTCAATTTCTCTTTTAATGTAAAGAAATGCATTTATTGCTGAGTACTAAACATTGGCATGAAAGCATGAAAATATGCTGAAAAATAATTTTAGAGGTCAAAGTACCAAAGCCTGATTCAATGTGAAAACGACCTTAAGCTGCAGGAAACCGCTTCCTTGCAGACCTCCTACACAAATCTCTCCTTAATGTTCAACCAGTGTTTCTGTTGTGAGCAAAGGAAAAAGGCTTCCTACATGTGAGATTGTTCATATAACACTCATATCCACCATCAACCAGAAAGACCTCCTCTATCAGACTGATGGTCTGTGGCTGCAGCAGGCCTCTTCATACCTGAGAGTGTCCAGTCTCCAGTGTGGATCCTCCAGTCCAGCAGACAGCAGCTTCACTCCTGAGTCTCCTGGATGGTTGTAGCTCAGGTCCAGCTCTCTCAGATGGGAGGGGTTGGAGCTCAGAGCTGAGGCCAGAGAAGCACAGCCTTCCTCTGCGATCAGACAGCCTGGCAGCCTGCAAACACACAAAACAACACACATGGCAGATCACCTGAGGGTCCTGCTGTGTCAGTCAGATACAAGAAGAAACCGTCTCCAAATAAATAACTCAAAAATACAACGACCGAATCAGGGAGCCAACAGTAACCATGTCACTGTGATCTAAAGGTTAAAGAGGCTACAGCCATGCTAGCAGCTCTGTGAGGCTGTACTGACAGAGGGGTGTTTTGAGCTAAATGCTAACATCAGCGTGCTAACATGTTCACCATCTTAGTTTTTGCTAATTAGCTAGTTAGCAGTAAACACAGAGTGCAGCTGAGGCTGATGGGAATGTCTTTAGTTCTGCAGGTATTTGGTCATAAACCAAAGTGTTGGACACATTAACATGTTGACCTAATGATGGCGCTAGATGAAAAGTCAGAGGATCACCAAAGTCATTACAGTTCATCTTCACTGTGACTTCACAGTGGTATATCAAAGTAGCCACCAGACAGAGGCAACTAGTCTGCTCTCCAGCCTGAAACCAGAGCTTGAGGAACCCTCCTCTGAATACTTTGCTGGATGTTTTTATGTGAGTGTTTTTGTTCAGGTACATTTTAGTTTAAAATCATATGTGGTATTTAATGATTCAGACAGAGACTAGAAATTATTGCAGACGTTTAGTTAAAAGGTCCTTTGACAAATAATATTAACAATCAATCCTACACGTTAGCTGTTTATCAACTGATGCAAATCAGATTTTAAATAGTCATAAGTTGAATGGGTTAATGAATCCTGACCTGAGAGTCTCCAGTGTACAATGTGGACTCTGTAGTCCAGCACACAGCAGCTTCAGTCCTGAATCCTGCAGGTTGTCGTTACTCAGGTCCAGCTCTCTCAGACTAGAGGACTGGGAGCTGAGAACTGAGGACAGAGCTTCACAGCTTCTCTCTGAGGGGTTACAGCCACTCAGTCTGGAGAGGAAATAATCAACAAGAAGACAAATAACATTTGTGTTAAAATGTTTACGTTAAAAGGAGCATAAAATAATTTAAGACAAACTATGACTTGATCTGACCTGAGAGTTTCCAGTGTACAATGTGGACTCTTCAGTCCAGCAGACAGCAGCTTCAGTCCTGAATCCTGCAGGTTGTTGTTACTCAGGTCCAGCTCTCTCAGACTAGAGGACTGGGAGCTGAGAACTGAGGACAGAGCTTCACAGCTTCTCTCTGAGGGGTTACAGCCACTCAGTCTGGAGAGGAAATAATCAACAAGAAGACAAATAACATTTGTGTTAAAATGTTTACGTTAAAAGGAGCATAAAATAATTTAAGACAAACTATGACTTGATCTGACCTGAGAGTTTCCAGTGTACAATGTGGACTCTTCAGTCCAGCAGACAGCAGCTTCAGTCCTGAATCCTGCAGGTTGTTGTTACTCAGGTCCAGCTCTCTCAGACTAGAGGACTGGGAGCTGAGAACTGAGGACAGAGCTTCACAGCTTCTCTCTGAGAGGTTACAGCCACTCAGTCTGGAGAGGAAATAATGAACAAGAAGACAAATAACATTTGTGTTAAAATGTTGAGTCTGGACTCTTGGTGACAAAGAATATACAATCTCTTCAACACAGGTTAAAGTCCTCGCTGTTTTAATCTAAACATGTTGGAGATGTGACATATAATCATTCCTGAATCAGTAAGAAACAGACATGCAATGATAATAAGATGCATGATATCAAGACATACATGAGGTTCTCCATCTCAGCCAGAGTTCATATTTCATGCTGTACAACATACATATCTGAATTACAACAAAATACATTGGAAAAATCTAAGATTTTCTGTGCTGTGAAATTTGAAATCCTAACATGAGAGGAGCAGTTTACATTAACAGGAGCAGAAATAATTTAAGACAAACTATGACTTGATCTGACCTGAGAGTCTCCAGTGTACAATGTGAACTCTGTAGTCCAGCACACAGCAGCTTCAGTCCTGAATCCTGCAGGTTGTTGTTACTCAGGTCCAACTCTCTCAGACTAGAGGACTGGGAGCTGAGAACTGAGGACAGAGCTTCACAGCTTCTCTCTGAGAGGTTACAGCCACTCAGTCTGGAGAGGAAATAATGAACAAGAAGACAAATAACATTTGTGTTAAAATGTTGAGTCTGGACTCTTGGTGACAAAGAATATACAATCTCTTCAACACAGGTTAAAGTCCTCGCTGTTTTAATCTAAACATGTTGGAGATGTGACATATAATCATTCCTGAATCAGTAAGAAACAGACATGCAATGATAATAAGATGCATGATATCAAGACATACATGAGGTTCTCCATCTCAGCCAGAGTTCATATTTCGTGCTGTACAACATATATTTCTGAATTACAACAAAATACATTGGAAAAATCTAAGATTTTCTGTTCTGTGAAATTTGAAATCCTAACATGAGAGGAGCAGTTTACATTAAAAGGAGCAGAAATAATTTAAGACAAACTCTGACTTGATCTGACCTGAGAGTCTCCAGTGTACAATGTGGACTCTGTAGTCCAGCACACAGCAGCTTCAGTCCTGAATCCTGCAGGTTGTTGTTACTCAGGTCCAGCTCTCTCAGACTAGAGGACTGGGAGCTGAGAACTGAGGACAGAGCTTCACAGCTTCTCTCTGAGAGGTTACAGCCACTCAGTCTGGAGAGGAAATAATGAACAAGAAGACAAATAACATTTGTGTTAAAATGTTGAGTCTGGACTCTTGGTGACAAAGAATATACAATCTCTTCTCAACACAGGTTAAAGTCCTCGCTGTTTTAATCTAAACATGTTGGAGATGTGACATATAATCATTCCTGAATCAGTAAGAAACAGACATGCAATGATAATAAGTTCCATGATATCAAGACATACATGAGGTTCTCCATCTCAGCCAGAGTTCATATTTCATGCTGTACAACATACATATCTGAATTACAACAAAATACACTGGAAATATCTAAGATTTTCTGTGCTGTGAAATTTGAAATCCTAACATGAGAGGAGCAGTTTACATTAAAAGGAGCAGAAATAATTTAAGACAAACTATGACTTGATCTGACCTGAGAGTCTCCAGTGTACAATGTGGACTCTGTAGTCCAGCACACAGCAGCTTCAGTCCTGAATCCTGCAGGGTGTTGTTACTCAGGTCCAGCTCTCTCAGACTAGAGGACTGGGAGCTGAGAACTGAGGACAGAGCTTCACAGCTTCTCTCTGAGAGGTTACAGCCACTCAGTCTGGAGAGGAAATAATGAACAAGAAGACAAATAACATTTGTGTTAAAATGTTGAGTCTGGACTCTTGGTGACAAAGAATATACAATCTCTTCTCAACACAGGTTAAAGTCCTCGCTGTTTTAATCTAAACATGTTGGAGATGTGACATATAATCATTCCTGAATCAGTAAGAAACAGACATGCAATGATAATAAGATGCATGATATCAAGACATACATGAGGTTCTCCATCTCAGCCAGAATTCATATTTCATGCTGTACAACATACATATCTGAATTACAACAAAATACACTGGAAATATCTAAGATTTTCTGTGCTGTGAAATTTGAAATCCTAACATGAGAGGAGCAGTTTACATTAAAAGGAGCAGAAATAATTTAAGACAAACTATGACTTGATCTGACCTGAGAGTCTCCAGTGTACAATGTGGACTCTGTAGTCCAGCACACAGCAGCTTCAGTCCTGAATCCTGCAGGTTGTTGTTACTCAGGTCCAGCTCTCTCAGACTAGATGACTGGGAGCTGAGAACTGAGGACAGAGCTTCACAGCTTCTCTCTGAGAGGTTACAGCCACTCAGTCTGGAGAGGACATAATGAACAAGAAGACAAATAACATTTGTGTTAAAATGTTGAGTCTGGACTCTTGGTGACAAAGAATATACAATCTCTTCTCAACACAGGTTAAAGTCCTCGCTGTTTTAACAACAGTAAAGTTAGAAGTTATTTATTTCATCTCTCGTGTTGAAAGACAGCAGAGTATTTATTTATGAATAAATCCCACTTACAGAGCTTTCTTGGAGGCTTTGACCACTGGCAGCAGCTTCAGAAGAGCCTCCTCTGAAGCAGAGTATTTCTTCAGGTCAAACACGTCCAGATCTTTTTCTGATGACAGTAAGATGAAGACCAGAGCTGACCACTGAGCAGAGCAGAGAGAGAGTTCATCTGTGGAGAGACTTCCTGAACTCAGGTACTGTTGGATCTGCTCCACTAGAGAACTGTCATTCAGTTCATTCAGACAGTGGAACAGACTGATGCTTTTCTCTGCAGAGGGAGTCTCTTCGATCTTCTTCTTGATGTACTTGACCGTTACCTGATTGGCTTTTGAGCCACTTCCTGTCTGTGTCAGCAGGCCTCGTAGGAGAGTCTGATTGGTCTGTAGTGAAAGACCCAGGAGGAAGCGGAGGAACAAGTCCAGGTGTCCATTTGGACTCTTTAAGGCCTGGTCCACAGCACTCTGATGGAGATGTGTTACTTTAGATTTCCCTCTAAATACTTTAGACATCTGGGAGGTTGGTTGTTTTTCTGACAGCAGATTGACACCAGACTTGATGAAGGTCAGTTGGACATGAAGAGCAGCCAGAAACTCCTGAACGCTCAGATGGACGAAGCAGAACACCATGTCCTGGTACAGTCCTCTCTCCTCTTTAAAGATCTGTGTGAACACTCCTGAGTACACTGAGGCCGCACTGATATCGATGCCACACTCTGTCAGGTCTGATTCATAGAAGATCAGGTTGCCTTTCTGCAGCTGCTCAAAAGCCAGTTTTCCCAGAGACACAATCATCTTCCTGCTCTCTGGACTCCAGTGTGGATCTGTCTCTGCTCCTCCATCATACTTGATGCTCTTCAGTTTGGACTGAACCACCAGGAAGTGGATGTACATCTCAGTCAGGGTCTTGGGCAGCTCTCCTCCCTCTCTGGTCTTCAACACATCCTCCAGAACTGTAGCAGTGATCCAGCAGAAGACTGGGATGTGGCACATGATGTGGAGGCTTCGTGATGTCTTGATGTGGGAGATGATCCTGCTGGCCTGCTCCTCATCTTTGAATCTCTTCCTGAAGTACTCCTCCTTCTGTGGGTCAGTGAACCCTCTGACCTCTGTCACCATGTCAACACACTCAGGAGGGATCTGATTGGCTGCTGCAGGTCGTGTGGTTATCCAGAGGCGAGCAGAGGGCAGCAGGTTCCCCCTGATGAGGTCTGTCAGCAGCACATCCACTGAGGTGGACTCTTTAGCATCAGTCATGATTTTAGTGTTGTGGAAGTCCAGAGGAAGTCGACACTCATCCAGACCGTCAAAGATGAACACAACCTGGAACTCTTCAAACCTGCAGATTCCTGCTTCTGTGGTTTCAGTAAAGAAGTGATGAACAAGTTCCACCAAGCTGTACTTTTTCTCTTTCAGCACATTCAGCTCTCTGAAAGTGAATGGAAATGTGAACTGTATGTCCTGGTTGTCTTTGTCTTCAGCCCAGTCCAGAGTGAACTTCTGTGATAAGACTGTTTTCCCAATGCCAGCCACTCCCTTTGTCATCACTGTTCTGATTGGTTCATCTCTTCCAGGTGGGGGTTTAAAGATGTCTTCTTGTCTGATGGTTGTTTCTGGTCTGTCTGGTTTCCTGGATGCTGCTTCAATCTGTCTGACCTCATGTTCATCATTGACCCCTCCAGCACCCCCCTCTGTGATGTAGAGCTCTGTGTAGATCTGATTCAGAAGGGTTGGGTTTCCTGCTTTAGCAATCCCCTCAAACACACACTGGAACTTCTTTTTCAGGTTAGATTTGAGTTTATGCTGACAAACTGCAGCAAGACTTCCTGAATGAACACACAACAAAGAAGATCAATAACTGATTTATAAAGAAAATATGACAATTTAATTCCTCTAAAGAATGCATATCAACATATTTTGGTCTCTTGAGACATTTATCCAGCATGTTAACTTATTCATTCAGTTTATTCACAAAACAAATAAAATACAAATGCAATCATACAAGACTTAATAAGGATATGTGAAATGGGACACTCTGATGAGCTATCTGCAGCTTGAGAATAGGGGCCCACACACTAAGCTGATAGCATTTAAAATATGTTTTCTAACACATTTTCTAAAATTTCACCCTAGCCTAATCCTAACCTAAGAAACTACTAGACATTTATTTCATCAGTCTAAACATTGGTTAGATAGGTAAGATGTAATAAATAAAAGACATATGGCAAATCAAAAAAAAAAATACAATTTAGATGGATTTCAGAAGAGAATAATTAGTTTAGAAGTCCCCAGCCGTTTAGGATATTAGCTTTAACATATTTTAGTAGTAACTGCTGCTTTAAGCGCTTTTTGAAAACAGATACAGATAGTGACATTTTTATGGCGTTATCAATCTCATTCCACACCTGTGGACCTCTGCAAACAACACTAAGACTCGTACATTTAAGTTTACGTTTTTTACCCTTTATGAGATGTTTTTTCCTAGTCTTATATGTATGCGAGGCAGAGTGAATTGGAATAAGGTCACAAAGTCTGTCCTGGAGCTTATATACAGCATTGTACATTATACAAGCATTGTGAAAGATGTTACATTCAGTTAGCTTCAGAAGACTGTAGCTGTAGAAAAGAGGGTCAGTGGGAGCATTTACCTTTCTTCTGAAGAATGTGTAGTTTTTTAATATAACTAGGAAAGGTATTGCACCATATAACATTACAATAATTTATATGAGGCTCAAATAAAGACTGATATAAGGTTACAAGTGCTTTAAGTGGAAGAAAGTGCCTCAACTTGAAAAATAATCCAACAAATTTGGACAGTTTTTTTCCTAAGTTCATTAATGTGAGTAAGAATTCATCAATATGTCCCCCCAGGAATTTGGTGGACTTTACCCTAAAATGGATCCCTGGGGAACCCCATATCTGATAGTTTTATTTAAAGACTTGTGACCATTAACATGTACATATTTCTCTCTCCCATACATATAGCTTCTGAACCAACTGAGCGCTGTGCCTCTGACACCATAATGTTGTAGTTTGCTTAGAAGAATATCAAAGTCAATAGTGTCAAACGCTTTTGACAAATCAAGGAAAATTCCAATGCCGCAGTTGCCTTTATCAATAACGTCATTGATTTTTTCGATGAGATCAAGAATCGCCATAGAGGTGGTGCTCTTTTCTCTAAAGTCATACTGTGATGGGACAAGGATATTTGATTTATCTAAGTAATCACTAAGTCTACTATACACAATATTCTCTAATACTTTGGAGAGAGTAGGCAGAATAGATATAGGTCAGTAGTTGTGCTTATCATTTTTGTCACCAGATTTAAAGATTCTAGCAATCTTTGTTGTTTTTGGCACAACTCCATAAAGTAGAGAGAGATTAACAGAGGAAACAAGAGGCTCCACAATTTCATAACAGATATTGTCTAAAAGTAGCAGCCTCTGGTTGACTAATTTTGCTAGAGAGATTTTCTGCTATGGATCTCCAAAATGATTGTTGAAATTATTAGCAAGATCAGTATTGTCGAAATCTTCGCTGGCGTTTCTGGCATTCAGTTTGATGTTGGTGTCAGGAAGCACAGTGGTTTTGTGACCCCGGCTGAGGACTTCATTGAGCACCTTCCAGGATTGCTTTTGATCACCCTGAGAAGCTTTAATAAGCTCGGTGTCTCTGCTTACTCATTCGTATTACATGTGTGAGCTTATTTCTGTATTTTGTATATGATTCTTTATTCGCACTACTTGGATTTTTGATATAGCGATCATAAAGTTTGTTCTTTTTATTGATGGATTTTAAAATACCCCTAGTAAGCCATAATTTTTGGCCTGCAGCAGCCCGTTTGATGATCTTTTCAGGTATGGTGCGATCAATGGAGTCAGGTATTTCATCAGTTAGAACATTATATGCCGTGTCTGGATCTTTGCAGTTATAGACTCTTTAGAGAAATCCTCTTACTGCTCTGCAGACGGTCAGCCAGCTCCTCCTGCTTCATTCTCCTCAGGAAGTGCAGTGTGATCTTCAGAAACGCCTCTCTGCTGCTCCTCCTCTGCTCTTCATCCTCACCGTCCAACACCTCCTCATCCTCCCTCTGACTCTCTGAGCATTCTGGGTAATCTGGACTCAGAGCCTTCTGGATCTTCTTCAGCTCCTTCTTCACAAAAGTGACAATGTTCTCCTCCAGCAGCTGGAACAGAATATTACATGAAGGACAAACTAAAATCATGGAACCAAACATCAGATCCACGTTGGACAGACGGACAATCCGCTGATCTAAAAAGTGCAGCGTGGAGATTATTGTGAACACAATAGATGTAAAAGTAGTTGTTGTACAGGTACAGACCATAAATATGGAGTCCAGGTGTGTCTGATGCTGCTGGGCAGACTGACCAATGGGAACCTCTGAGCTCTCCTGGTCCACTCTGTGGAGGAATCATGAAGAATCAGCTCACATTATGTCCGTCCACACAGAGACAAACACAAGCTAAAGGTCCTTTGAGTCAAAGTGTTGATTACAACATTGAATCAGATGGTTTCCCCTGACATTAAAGTGTTGGTCGTACTGCTGATCCCACTGTGAATCAACAGTCCAGTCTGCATTACTGTGCAGCTTTAGTTCACTGTGTTGGTTCACCAGCTGGTCTGGTTTAGTCCCTCCAGCTCTTATTGACTCCTATAATACTGCGGACAGCAACGCACAGCTCACAAGCGATTTCACACCGAACTGTGTGTCGAATGAAAGCTGGAACGAACTTCTCTGGGCTACATGTTAGCAAACAGGCAGGTGTGGCTGTTTCTTTTATACTTGTTCAACAGGTTTTGAGCGTCGGTAGAGGTGAACACTGTCTCCTCTCTGAGCTTCTGCAGCCTGTAGTTAGCCTTCGTTAGCAGCTAGCATCTGTTAGCCTCAATAAAATCACCGTTTTCAGATGGGAGAATATAAATGTATGTGAAGAAGAACGATGGTGAAAATAAACAGGTTTAATAAAACTTCTCTGGATAAATAACAGTTAAAACATGAATCAGTCAGATTTTAATGTTATTAACAGCTGACCTCTTTGTAGCAGAGAGTTGTTGTCCTTTAAAAACAATGATGCGTTCATTTGACCAGTCACTCTTAAAGGACACACAGCTGGGTCCAGGTTCAGATCCAGGTTCAGGTTCAGGAGAGTGTGGTCTCTGGTGGGTCCTGATGGCAAAACAAATTAAGTGAAGGTCACATTTTCAGTAAGACTCTTATTATTATTAACAATGCAAACAACAACTTACTTTTTGCCAGATGAATGTCTTTGTTTAAAATTAATGGGGCGATGCTTTGACCGGTCACTCTTGAAGGACACACAGCTGGGTTCAGATCCAGATCCAGATTCAGGAGAGTCTGGTCTCTGGTGGGTCCTGATGGAAAAACTGATCAAATGAACTTATTGTGAACACAACACACACAGAGCTTTGAGTGCGAATAATGATGGTGGAGTGATTTGAGTCCTGGACAGTCACAGATCCTGGTCTCACCTCTGAGCTCTGGTCTGGCTCTCAGGTTCCCCACACAGAGTGGTTTTAGAGGGAGGGACTTCCTCCTCTCTGTCCTCACACTGATTCATGCTGCTGAACTCACACACACTTTGATCTGGAGAGGAAACACAAATCATTGATCTGCACATCAACTGGAATCCTCCTTTCCATCTTTTCTCCTGTAGAAAGATCAGCTGCTCCTCCACTGATTGGCTGCTCCGTCCTGCTTCATCATATCACTGTCAGCTGAATGCAGTCAGACAGCAGTGTGAGGCAGCTGCTCTACTTCTACTATCAGGCCACTAGATGGCGTCAAAGAAGGTTCAATGGTTCCTTCATAATATAATCCCACCACTGTCACCTCCTGACTTTGTCTTTAGCTGCTCTGTACTTTATACTTTTACTTCTACTCTGATTTTAGTTTGTACCTCTAATTATTT
>SEMN01000233.1:0-88794 GCA_005408345.1 Macquaria australasica
GAAAGTTCAAGCGGAAAGAGAATTTACAATTTAGCTCTGGGTCATCACATAGCTCAAGTTCCTTGGAGCAATTTTGCCCGGGAAATGACAGCTTCTATTTCTGCAGAGATGTTTGCCTAACACCAGCTCATAGGATCTGTGCCTGGCCTTCGGGCGCAGACCTTCCCTCATAACAAGAGTTACCATAACAACGGATGAGGCCGACCTGCACTGGTGGCAGCACAGGGATGTGAACTTTGCCTGTGCCTCCAGCACTCTGGCTGTCTGCTGCACCTCCGACACATCAACACCTACCCACCTTCAGAAAAATATAAGATAAAAATCATAACAGCACTATGCAGCAAATTTTCTGTGCTGTGAATGTTTGGCCAGCCAAGCTGTGATTGTTGAGCAAAGGATGATTTGTTTGGGGCATGAAAACAAAGCGCTATGTCAAGAATAAAATTATAAATTGCAATTTCAGAAATGCCCAAATAAACAAACTCCAATCCGCTCTGAAGTCCGCTGTAAAATAATGTTTGCAGAGACGCAGTGTGTGCATGCATGTTAGGAGGTAGATGCTGATGCTGAATGCTGAATGCTGAATGCTGAACAGGCTTTTGTGTGATGTGCAGTTTATTAGCTTTCCTTTGGCATTTGTTGACTGACATCTGCCCTGGCAGGTCTTTCCAGCCGCTCCGCTTTAACACTCAAAATCTATGTACACAACATTAAGCTCTAATCATCCTATTTACACATTTTTCACACAGTCAATAGAGATATATTGCTGACCTCGTTTTTTAAAAACCAAACAAAGCATCCCCCCTCTATGAAAACGTTGACATTGCTGAGAGCAGCTTAGCTAACAAGCGTCTGATTGTGCAGATTACGCATGTTCCGCAGAGGATTACTGAGACTGAAATGAACAAATTGACCTCTTACCACTGAAATCCAGCATCAGCATGACAAAAGATGAGAGTCAAGCACAGTGAGGGCAAACTGTATCTGAAATAGTAGAGCATATACTGTACGACAAGCAGCTTTATTTAAAGAAACCGCTTCCCGAATGTTGTTTTATTTTTGTCACCGTCTTCTCTCTGTTTGCAACGCCATAGGTTATCCCTGTCTCTACATCTCATCAGCCTTGTCCTAACACTGAATGCGTGGCACAATTGCCGCTCAGTGTTTTTTTTAAAGACAGAGTAACACTGAAATGAGCAGAGAAATGCGCACGCTATTTTCTCTACCTGTCATTTGCATTGATGCTGGGCTCATGTTCTCACAACAGACACCAGACCGTGCATCTTGTTCTGTGTGTGTATTCTTAGCCGAGGGCAGGCGAGTGTCTTCCTCTCCGGTTCCCTTCTGACACTTTTCAAGCAAGTCAAAGCTATTTAAAAGTCATCTCACTGTGAGAAGTAACAAAAACTCAATGACAGACCAAGGCCTTATTCAAAATTCAATTTATGCGCTTTCTCTCCCCAACAATAGAAACACATAATTTCTCTCCACGCTTGTTTGGAGAGCTCTAGAGAGGAAATGGCATGCTTTTGTTAATAAGTGTCTCTCTGTTTTTGCTGAGAGAAGACAATCGTCTTCAGCTTATGTGGGTCACATTGTATTAATCTAGCTGGCTATCCTCGTAAATGTGCTTTAAATCAAACATGCCATATTAAAATCCAGTCCATTGCTCATTTGCTTAATAACACAGCACTGAGAAAGACTTCTCAGCCACTGAAATAGTGATCCTGGTGCTTTTTGCGCCGTGGTATTAAATTACTGGTCTGGATTATAACGCTACAAATGAGACACGCTTGATATCAGTCTGACAGAGCAGTTCAAACACCCCGCAAACGGCATATTTATCAGTGGCAGTTTATTTCAGGCACAGGACCCTTTCATCACTTAGCTGTTAATGAGATCTGTGTGCATTCAGATAATTAATAAACTAGATGATCTCCAAATCATTCAGAGCGAGATGTAAATGCTATCAATTATCTGTCTGGGTGATTCTGCAATCTTAAGCAAACTGGAAATTTCATGAGACTGACAAGCTTAATGGGATACGGAGACACGGCCGGGGTGCACATGAATGTTTTATAACAATGTGAGACTTTAGATCGGATCAATGAGATGTCTGCATCTCTACTGGATGAAGGTTCTCTAGGATGAGGCAGGGGGGGCTCAGCAAAGCACAATAAATCCACCTGCTGTCACTGGAGCAGAATGACGGGCTCAGTGTGACATTTCAACATGTATTATATCTCCAACCCTGCAGTATCTTCATTCAATCTGCCGATAAACTATTGTGAACACTGCTGGGCTACACCATGTTGGACAGCGAGTCTGAGGCCGTTTTGATGTGAACAGTCGAGCGGAACAATAAATCCCTTCCGGGGCTGTATAGAAATAAAAAGAAAGTGCATGGATGAGTTGCTTGGTGATGGGTTTATATCAAAGGAAGATACTGCTGTAAGGTGCAGCAAGCAGCCAATGCTGGTGTTTTTGATCAGATGATTAGAACTGGTTTCGGAGATTACAGGGGTCAAAACAGAGCCTGTGTCTCTTTGCTGTAGATTTGCACACGAGTGTGTGTCTTTGTAAGACAAAGAGAGAGACAGAAATAGAGAGAGAGAATGTGAAGTGTGTTTGCGCATGCATTAAAAAGACAAGAGAGAGGTCCTTGAGGCAACCTGCACATCTTTTATCACATCTTTAATTAATTGAAGCCCATAATAGAAGCGGCTGCAATTCCACTGA
This sequence comes from Macquaria australasica, assembly GCA_005408345.1. Lineage (NCBI taxonomy): Eukaryota > Metazoa > Chordata > Actinopteri > Centrarchiformes > Percichthyidae > Macquaria > Macquaria australasica. The sequence goes on from SEMN01000233.1 coordinate 2,740, forward strand.
ATAGACACAGTTGAATGGAAAACAGGCAGGCATAAGGAGATACTCTTAAGCCGCCTTGCTTTTTTTTTAAAAAAAATCAATCCTCCCTTGCCATTTCACAGTCATCTGCATATACAACATGTCTGCAGCTACTGTCAATCTTTGCTTTGAGGATGAAATGCATTACCAGAAGGAAAAAAGGTTTGTTGTTGTAACTGAGTTGAGTGATTAAAGCTTACTTTCGTCTCTTCCTCCCCCTTCTCTCTAGCTCTCTCCAGGTTTTGTCCCTGAAAGTCTGCTGTAAAACCACCATGGTCCTCTCGTGGTTCTGCAGACTCGTCCTGATCGTCCTGGTCTGCATCCCTCGGCCATCTCTGGGATGCCCCTCCAGGTGTCGCTGCTACAGCCTCACTGTGGAGTGCGGATCTCTTGGGATCAAAGAAATCCCACAGGGTGTCCCCACTGTCACCGAGGTCAGTTGGCTAATCGACAATAAGTTAGGGCACTAGATACTAGTTTTCATTGCAGCTAACCCCCCACCCCCACCCCACCATTGCATCACTGGTTTTGTGTCAGTTGACTCCCTCTCTGATCCATTCTTATTACCCTGAAATGATTGTGGTTAATCAATTCACTGTGACCCTCTTTGATGTAAGCCTGAGGGAGGGGCAGCGCTGTTGGCTGTGTAATTATTCATTCTTGCTCAGAAAGAGACTCTCGCACACCCTCTGATCATCTGTTGAGAAGATGTTTAACATTACACCATCTTTTCCTCTTGGGTTCAGGCCCCCCAACATTACTGCAGCTCATGAATATTAATGAGAAGCATGTCCCGGATAAATTGTTCCATTAACCTCAATCAGCAGGTCTATCTCGTCGATCATGCTTTACCTCGTGGCCCATGTTTGCTTCTTTGAAAACCAATGAATGCACATTACCAATCAAGCAGACAGCCATGCATTATGGATCAAACACACACTCTTGCATAGCTCCAATCACTCAAACATTTTTTGCTTGAAGATGTTTGCTGACAAGGTCTGTGATTTCTGCAGCATTTGGCAAAAGAACTGAACCACTAAAAAGGGAAACATGCTGCACAAACCCACATTGTCAGAGTCATGATGTAGCTCATTCCAAATTGTTTTTGTTGCCCACATTAACATATATCGAAAGCTCTGCACAGTAAGTGCAGATAGCTCTCAAGATAGCCCCATTGTTAATATAATCTCTCCATGGTTAATACATTTTTCTACCCAGTGATCACAGCACTGCAACAGGCCACACTCACTTTCTTGTACAACACAAAACACCAAACATCACATCCCCTCCTCTGTGTCTCTAATGCAATCAATTTGTGTTCACTCCACTAATTTCTTTTGCACCCTGTCTCCCCTACAGACCATCTTCCTCCAGGACAACGCTATAGTGCAGATCCGTCTTCAGGACCTGACTCGCCAGGGCAGCCTCCATTACCTTTACCTTCAGAATAATAGCATCTCAGCCCTGGAACCTGGGGCGTTTCTCAGCCAGGGGCAGCTGCTGGAGCTGGCCCTCAATGGCAACCTCATCCACCTGGTCACCCCAGACATGTTTCGGGGTCTGGAGCACCTCCGGATCCTGTACCTCGCCGGGAACCAGATCACTCGAGTGCAGGACTACACCTTCAGGGGACTGCAGGTTGGTGAGCTGAGATAAAGGAATGGATGGATAAATGGATGGAGGGATAAATGGATGGATGGATGGATGATGGATGGATGGACGGACAGATGGATGGATGGACAGCAATGTTAAATGCTCATTTTGTTTATTAAGCGTTCCAAAAACATTAACCCTAATTCTTTTTGGTAAAGTGAAAAAAGCTTAGCTTTTGCCAGCAAAGCTAAAGCTATCACGATATGGGATGCCTTTTTATGGATTATGTAGCATGACATCTGCAACTGTAAATCCAGTTCATAGCAACATATCTAGCTAATCCCTACCATACAGTAATACAGTACAGACTGAGTCAGGTGGAACTGAGTCACCCTGTCTTTAAATTTGACATTTCTTTTCCTCCTCCTCTAACTTGCATGTTTCACATTTTCCTTCCTCTGCTTTATGTCTTTTTCCTGTCTGCAGCGTCTGCAGGAACTCCACCTGCAGGAAAACAGCATAGAGATGCTAGCAGAGCAAGCTCTGTCTGGCTTGTCATCTCTGGCCCTGCTGGACCTCAGCAGAAATCACCTCCGCACCCTGGGAGCCTCATCCCTCAAACCGCTCGTCAGCCTGCAGGTGCTCCGTGTCACAGGTAGGCAGAGCGAGGAAAGAATTCCTAGAGCACATTATGTCTTGCTGTAATATGACATAATTCTCCAGAATTTAATTTAAGTCAGAGTGCCCTGAAAAATGCTCCCATACCACAATTTTGAAGAACTGACACTGCCTGAGAGTGCACTGCCACAGCCACAACCAAGAGATTCTTGTCAATGAAAATGAAGTGCCCTTAAACATATTTTACATATCAAAGGGTTTCACCCAACCATAAACCTTTAATGAGAAAAAAAAGAATAAATTGAAGGAAAAGCCTCTGAAAAAGGGACTCCTATCCAGCACAATTAGTCCCACAATGGGCACCAAAGGAGCTCGAACAAAGTTTAACAAAATTAATTTGTTTACCAAGCAATATCACCTCAATGTCCATTTAGCAGCTCTTCTGGAGCTTTCAATCCACTCACATTATCTTCATTAGCAGTTGGAGTTTGCTCAGTTGTCATGGAATTGTAGATGTTCAAATTTAAGGTATTATCTGCCATATTGGCTTAAACGTTGGGGTTAAAAGACCTTGGAAACAGCAGTTGACAAATCCATACACTTGGTTTACCCTTGTTTCCCTTGTCTGCTTCCATTCCTCACCTCCAGAGAACCCATGGCGCTGTGATTGTGCTCTGGGCTGGCTGAGAACCTGGATTAGTGAAGACGGACAGCGTCTGTTGAGCTCTGCCGAACAGCGTCGGTTGATGTGCTCAGAACCGCCTCGCCTCTCCCACCTCAGCCTTGTGGAGGTGGCTCCCAACAGCCTGGTCTGCATCCCCCCCGTGGTGCAGCTTGAGCCCAGCCACCTGACTGTGCGACTAGGAGAGAGCCTCCGAGTCTCCTGCCAGGCCTCGGGATACCCTCAGCCTCAAGTGACCTGGAAGAAAGCCTCCCATGGCAAGCCCCAGTTATCTCCTCGAGGCCTGGTTCAAGAGCTGGGACCCAATGGTGAGCTCTTCAGGCCTGGGGCTGGAGGAGTGGTGACAGCCCTGCCCAGCAGTGGAGGAATCAAGGTCGGAGGTGTTGGAGGAATCCAGGGGCTTGTGCGTGGGACTGAGGAGGGCGGCGAGAGGGACAGCTTTGATCCGGACATGGGCAGCGGCATGCTGTTCCTCAGCAATGTGACTGTAGCGCATGCTGGGCGATATGAGTGTGAAGCCTGGAACCCTGGTGGTGTAGCTAGAGTTACCTTTTATCTGGCTGTCAACATGTCCTCTTCTTCATATTCATCCCAGTTTTGGCCTCATTTGAACACGCACTCCTTTGTTTCCTCTTCATCCAACTCTTTCTATCAGCCAGAGGTTCTGGATGTTAGCCAGGAGCCGCTCTATGAACAGGACAGCATGGACTTCAATGCTCTGGGCCCTGCTACGCAGACCGCCATTGCTGTTGGCATCTCCTTGCTGGCGCTCACTGCCGTTCTCCTCCTGATTATGATCTACACTCGTCACCAGCAGTACCGCAAAGAAGAGGGCGGCTCCTACTGTACCAGCAAGGAAGAGAGCATCCTCTATGTGAACGACTACTCTGATGGACCCACCACCTTTTCGCAGCTGGAAGAGTACCGCGACGACCACGGCCATGAGATGTACGTACTCAACAGAACCAAGCCTGTCCTGGGCTCCACTTCATCCAGGTGCCCCATGATGAGCGGGTTTGTCCAGCAGAAGGGTATGAAGGAGGCTCTCCTGGACCACGAAATGGTGCAGACACTGACCAGATCAGGGGGAATGGGGCTTTGCAGAAACCCAGCAGACGGAGGAGAGGGACCCCTAACAACAGACCCAGAAGAGCTCTTCCTCAGTCAGAGCCTCCTCTTCGGATCACAGGTTGCCTACGAGATCCACTGCTAAGGGGTTTTAATTGTGTTCAAACAGGAAACAATATCTTGATGGACTTAATTAAAGACATTAAAGGAAATCACCTTGGTGCAATGATTTGAAGCATCAGATTATTATGTGGTCTTCAAAAGGGGGGAGAGCATCAGTTAGTGGTTGCTGGGGGAAACCTGGATCACAATCAGCCTCTCAGAGATCCTCATCTGATTGATTGTATGACATCAAGATAGGTCAGAGGGATGGACAGTGATAATTAAAGGCAAAATAACAACTGAACCATACCTGTCTGTCTCCGAATCAACCCTTTAAAGATAAATATAAGTGGCAAACATTATCAGAAATGGTTAGTATGACAGTTCATGTAAATCCTCACAAAAGAGGCTGAGACTGTGCAGCACATAGTGGCAACTAACAATATGGATTAAAACAGTGATTAATATTTTGTACTTATTCTTTTCTTTAGGTTTCATTTTGTGTGTTTTGTCAGTGTTTTGTGTGAATATAATGAAGCTAATTTTTACTGTGAAGTACAGTTGTTTTGTGGACCCTGTTGCAGAATTAGACCTAAACCGATCCTCTTACTGAAACTGCATTGTTATAACCCATATGTATGAGTGGGCGTGGGTGGGTGGATTTGTTTAAAGAGGTTCATTTTAAATGCAGCATAAAGTCTTTTTTTTTTTTTTTTTACATTGTGTTCCTTGATGTTAACATGTCGTGTTTTTTCTACTTATTTATTGCAACACTAGAACAAGGAATAAACATTTCCATTGCCTGAAATTGAATCTTTAGTTAAATTAATTCCATTCCATTCCATCTGTAAAAAAATTTTCTAATGTGAATATTGTACATTTTGTCTTCGGTTTCTACATAATAAAATTATTTTAAAAGGTCCGGTGTTTCTTTTCTTACAAGGTCAACCGGTCACTTTAACACAGCTGTTCTGCTAATTCTATAGTCAAACTGTAACAGCTTATTGTTTTTCTCTGTCTTCTTATTCTTCCCTTCCTCCCATGAGCTGTAGCAGGTGAGTGTGAAAGATATGTTTTTATAGAGAGACTGAGGCTTTCAGTCACTGTTTAGAGGTCAGTCTGTGAGAGGTCTGTGGCTCATAAACTCTTTATTCTTTCCCTCTGCTGCTAAGCACTGTAGTATCAGGTGTGCTTTCAGAGCTACCTGTGGACTAAGAAAGGAGAGTGCTATTGGAAATGTGTTTCCAAATGCCAAATAATCTGTGCTCCATACCAAGACCGAGAGCCATATTGATTCTCATTCAAAAACACGTCTGTACTCTTTTACAATGACTGCTATTTCAGTTTTTATGTTGTATCCTAACAACGGTATTAAATGTCATGGTTATTTCATGAGAACTCAATAAGAGACCCAACTGAAGGGCATCAAAAAACCATAGGCACTGTATAGCATCACTGCAATACCATTATGTTAAGTGGAGTAAAATATTTAATTTGGCAGTGCATCTTTAACCTGTTTCAATGGTGACAACCTTTCCATTTGCAATTGCTGTCGATGTGACTCTGACATATATTAACACAGAGATAAGGCATTGCAATAATGTGCTGTGTAGTCCAGGTGAGCATTCATAGAGAAATCTAATTTAAAGTAATAGTTCAACGTTTTGGGAAATATGCTCATTTTCTTTATTTCTGAAAGTGGAGCTGGAATTATGTCTCTCAGAAGATACACGTAAACATAATGGTAAAGTTTTGCACCTCCCAAATCTCAACAACGTGTTGCGCGGACCTGCACATTAAGCAGACAGACTTCTGCTAGGAAGTGGGTTTTAAGTGGAAAAAAATAGTAATATTGTAATTATAAAAGACGCCATGCAAACATTTCTTGGGAAATAAGCTTATTTGCTTTCTTTTAGAGAGTTAGATGAGAAGATTTATACTACTGTCATGTCTGTGCATTAAGTACAAAGCTGAAGCCAGGAGGCTATTAGCTCAGCTTAAGACTGGAACAGGGGGAAACAGCTAGCCTGGCTGTCTCCAAAGTTCAAAAATACGCCTACAAAACACCCCTAAAGCTGACTTATTAACACATTGTATCTTGTTTGTTTAATCTGTACACAAACACTAAAATAAAATGACAAGTTGTGAAACTCGGGGGAGTTATGTGGTATAACATGTGTTGCTTTGTGGAGTCTTAACGCCACAGTGAATTTTCCAGGCAACCAGCCCTTTGCTGTGCAGAAGTGCTGGGTGAATAGATTAAGTGTTGTTCGTTAAATAGTTACAGCATTTAACTCCCCTTTAGACCACACATTGTTGCCTTTACATTTCAGTGTAAACAAACAAGATAAAACCAGTTAATAATTAAGATTTAGAGAGCTGGTAAGTGTATTTTTGTCGTTACACCAAGCTAGGCTAATTGCCTCCTGGCCATACAGACATGAAAGTAGCATCGATCTTCTCATCTAACTCTCAGAAAGACAGCGAATAAGCACATTTCCCAAAATGTTGAACTATAGATAATAGTGACAAATCAGAATAGAATAGAATAGAATACAACTTGGTCCATCAAGAAGTTCTTTAAAACATACATATACACACAACCCATGACAACAACACTGACAGTATAATTATTCCAAGGAAGTGCCTGTGGAATAAATTACTTCTTATATATGTTCTGTGTAGGCAGAGGCAGCCTGTGGCGCCCACCAGAGTTCAGCTTGATGGACTGAGATGTTTTTGACTGACTTTTCTGTAAAAACTCAGCAGTGAATTTCAGATGACACTGTATGCACAGATTCAACAACAGAAGCAGACAGCAGACAGCTGAGCTAATACCAGGGACAAAAGTAGAACATTCCCCAAACACTGAAATAAAAAACAGACCTGACCGAAGCTCATCACAGCAGCTCCTCCATCACAGCTGAAGATGTATTATGCAACCTATCTCACACAATGAAATGTGAAATACTTTCATTCCACTTGTCCTATGAAGCAAATGGATTTCCTTTGTGTCTACTGTGATACAATTTTCAGGCTGTGTCATTACATGCCCAACAAAGACTTGCTTGCAATGGTTGTCATGGGCACAATGGCGAAAGCTCAAAGTGTTCGGTTTTCGGTGAGACGAACAGCTTGATTGGCATTTTGAGGTGTGTCTGTTATTTTGTACAACCCCTCTATCAGTGAATACACGCTGGGTGTACTAAATAGTTGTTTCATTTTTATAGTGTGCACCTCCTCTAATCACTCCACATTATTTTCAAAGATCCCAGCCAGTGTACCTGCAGGCGTGTGCTGTTGATTAGAGACCTCCATAATTGATTTAACAGCCAGAAAATTATGCAAAAATAATACTAATGATAGCAGTAATGTGGAAATCAAGGTTTTTATGTGCTGCTGCTGCTAAGAGCACCCGACTGTGAAGCATAGTACGTGTTTTACCTTTTCCAAAATGCATTAGCACTTTGTAATGCCACATAGGTCATTGTATATGGGATATGTAAGTAGATTATTCAACCATTGTTGATGCAGAAAGAGGTCTATGGCTTAAGATTGAGTATTTAAGAATCTGGAAAACACATTTTAGAGCCGTTTTCAAAATCTGAATGTGTTTTATATGCTTGTGGAGGGGATTACAGTTTTGGTTTTTGGGTATTAAAACAATTCAAGGACAGTTGTCAACATTAAAATTCTGATTCTTCTCTTTAAAAAAAGAGGAAGCAAGAAAATCTAACACAATTTTAGTAACACTGTACAATTATAATACACATTCACTCAACATAGAAAATGGATGAATACCAATCTTTATTGCTGGGATTCTGTTTCCTATTCCTTCTTTCAAGTATCTGTTCTCATCTCTCTTCGAACTTGGTTCAACACAAGAGAATACATTTTTCTCAGTAGAAACAGCAATCAACCCCCTTGTGTGTCGAGTCAAGTCTGACGTTAATATGTTTTTCAAGGTACTGTTTGATTACAGTTTCCAATCGAAAGTATAGTTTTGCTTGAATGTAAAATTTCAAGCATGGTCATTTTTATTCAGGGCAGGAATGAAAAACGTGATTTCTCGCCCAGGATTACATGATTGAAAGCTGGAAAATAAATTCAGGTCAAAACTATATTTTTTAAACCAACAATAATATATACAACAAAGATATAAAAATCTAAGAAACGCCTCTCTTTTTTTCCCCCCACAGAAAGCCTGCACGGCTGGCAGAGTCCTGTGGAGAGAAAAAAAAGGCAGTGAATCAACAGACTCAAAGTTTCATGGCTACTTATTGTATATTACACATTTTGATTTTACAAATCATGGGTCTTTAATAGTGAGTTGATGTCATTCTGCAGTTCACAGTTTTCAGCGACAGAGATTTTCACCAGCTTGGCATAATTCAACAGTGATTCCCAACCAGGAGCACTACCCCAAGAGGTACTTCAGTAATCCCAGTTGCCAGGGGGTGTGCAGAGTAGGCAGGTTGAGTAGAGTAGCTCCACTACTCTGAAAAAATAGAAATTATGTTTTGATTAGAAAAATTATTTCCACATATCGATGTGGAAATATTTTTTCTAATCAAAACATAATTTCTATTATTTCAGCTGTAACTCCTAAATACTATGTATGTGTTGTGACAGAGTGCATAGTTAGACAGAAGTTGAAACAGCTACAACTAACACATAAATGGTGGGAATATATAGCTAAAAAGTAACAAATAAACAGTTTAAATGGTTAGCTAAAAATAAGATTATCTAAAAGGAATGGATAAATGGTTGAAAAGTCCAGCTCTGCCACTCCAGTGGTAGTAGTACACATGGAACCAAACTGACCGAAACATGTCCTTATGCAGCCACGTAATCTTTTGAACGACCACAATCAGACAATTCTGTTATATCATATTGTTAAACACATAATAAAACCTGAATACCAACACATTGACCTGTCCCCATGACTGCTGTAGAAGAAAGTCTCATGTTGTACATTACACCATATTAAACTTTTTTTGCAATAATTGCTCAAATGCAGGTGCAAGCTGGTCACAAGTAGTAGATATCAATCTACACAACTTGACACATTCCAGCTTCCAATGTGAACAGGAAGTTAAAAGACAAAATAACGGAGTCTCAGCACTTCCTTGTCGCTGAAACACATAAGGTAAATAGCCTTATATAATCAATAGTGTTAAATAACATCCAGTTTAAAATAAATTTGAATAAACATATTTGGAGCATGATGGGTGGCGTTGATTAAAATGTACTTGAGCTCATCTGACAAGGCTGTGGGTGTATGTCAGACATCAGACACTATTATGTATAATTATGTAAAGTATTGCATGTGTTGGTAAAGAGTGAAACTGACTGCAATTAAATGATTTTCTATCCCACTTCATTGTTTTCAGGAGACTGTAAATAAAGTGTAGGTGAAGACCGTAGTTGTCTTTGTGACACTGATGGAAATTATATTCTAGCACCAGCGTGTGTCCTTCATCCCTCACCGTCACAGTGGCTGCTTCCTTCCCATCATCCCTCAGCAGGCGAATGTCATATAGTGAAATGTGAGCGGCTGTGCGGGATTACAGACCTTGGCAGCACTTCAGATAGCTGCTAAGTATCGAGCCACTGAACACTGAACAGTGATGCCGCCTTCCTCTGCTCCACTCAGTCTAATGCTGACCACCGACACAAATGGGACATTGACATGAACATAATCCATATGTTAAGAGAGGTTAACAAGAACGTCAATTGCTTTGTCATTGGAAGGTGGGCACATTTAGTCATGTACCAAGTATACTGCTATTGCTAGGTGGAAAATCTGCTTTTTAGGAAGAATAAGCCTTTTTTCTAATGGGATTTAAAAAAGGTTTCATAAACCAGGAGGACAACTGTCTCAATTGCAGAGCACCATGTAATTCTTCAATAGAGGCATTAGCATTAAAACAACAAACAGGAGTTTTGATTGAACAAAAACAGCAATCATTTGCATATAAATAGCAAATGTCTTAATATCTCTATATCTTTAACCCTTTAACACTCCACTTTTTGAGGTGGTCCACCTAAATTAAAACAAATGGATTATTTTGGGTTGTTGGACCTTTGTAATGAATTTTGACATAAAGTTACATTGTTGGACTACTAGACTGCTTTAAAGGTAGGGCAACACCATATTTTAAAGCTCCACTATATCAATATTTTTATTTTAACAATGGATCAAATGACATGTGTAATGTAAAAGGGGTCACTGGTAGTGACAAACACAGAATTATCTCCCAACTCTGCAGTTTCCCTCAACTCTACGGAGGTTTTTAGTGTCTTTCAGCTCATTGTTTTGGTTTTATGGCCTTTAGCTTTACCGTTTGAGTTCAGTCTCATTGCTCTCATCAGCTTTGTTTCCAGCAGCAGCAGCAAGCAGCTGTTTTCTGCAACAAAAAAAAAAAAAAACATCCACTGTACAATACCTACGCAGCACAACACAGTAGACAGCATTTCCCTCAGGAGTTGGTGCAGACCAAAACAAAGCTACAAGGAGATGAGTGGATTTTGAACTTACATTGTTAGAAAAATGACTCCAAATGAATTCTAATATTGTTCCATATCTGCTGGAACAGTTTGCCAAGACTTTCACCATATCAACTTTATTAAGTGATATCAGATATTGTGTTTTAAGCTTGTTCCTCTGCCCCCCAAGTGGCCAAATAAACCAACAAATGCAGCTTTAAGGTTTCAGTTTTAAATTCTGCCATGCATTGTACCTGGATAAATTATACAATAGGGCATTCCTTTAGAAAATGACCACAATGATGAAAAAAAACAGTCTAATACACCGATGAACAGATTTCATGTTCATGTCATTTTTCAGCCGAATGTTCTACACAGTGCTAGCATCCCTCAGGCAGAGGGAGTGGGTGGTGAATCTGCAATGATAACAGTATTTAAACGTGTGCATAACAATGTTTTATAATTCATTGTTCTATAATCATACAAAATGTTTCTGTGTGCGTGCTACACTGCGAAACAAGAGCACTACAGAGGGTGCATTGTCCCAGAAAGCATTAGGCCCCTGCTGAGCTGGAGCTGTACTCATGATAAAATTACTCTGTTATTCTTTTGACTGCAACATAAAACCCATGGGCACCATCAGCCACTAAATGACCAAACTCACCTTAATATCCATTTATACACACAGAGCATGCAGGTCAAAATTGAGTTGTTGCACCAATAAATTGTACAGTGCCAATGGTACTACAGAAGCATGAAATAGATATTGATCCTGCTGTGTACTTCTATTTTCTTCAGCATCTTAGGAGGGGTTGCAGATGTTAGGCATTTACTATAGCCAAGGGTAATTATCCCACAAGACTCTTATATTTCCTTTGATTTTATGACAGTTGCAGTTTGTGGTAAAAGTAAACTTCCACATGTTAAATGATAAATAACTCATTTTAAAAGTATGTTTGAAGACTTGTAAGGTCAGTTTGCAAAATATAAAAACATCATGTTGTATGTTTTTGTCCTGAATAATTAACACTTTTAATTATTATCTAATAATTTGCAGAATATCTTATCAGAATATCATCAGTCTTCAGCAAGTGAATCTTCTTTCTGGAGCAGAAAGGTTTTTATATGCAAATGACCAATATCAGAGATTCATATTTATTTGATAGGATTCTCAAATCCAACATATCAGTGAGCACACTGTTAAGACTTGCATGGGTGGGCGGTCATCTGCCTCGACCGGTTGGGTTGAAGGGGGGGGGGGGAGCAGAAGGAAAGAGAAAGTGTGCAGTGGTATAATGTGCATTGTTGTGTTTGGGTCACTGACCTCTGTTGTGTCTCCTCTTCAGGGTGTTTGGGTTAAAAGAGTCCCCAGGGTATCTGAGCGCCAATTTGAAGGTTCAGGGAGATATCATGTGGTAATTAGTGTAGGGGTGTGGAGGCACATTAATCTGCTGTTTCAGTTTCTGTGGTGGTATTGTAATGAGTAATATGCAGGAAGATGATACACACTATCTGACAGTAGTGTGGTGTAAATGTGTTTTAATGTATTGGTTGTGTTTCTGTATTTTTTATGTCCGGGGTGTGTACCAGTGTTCAAATGTTCATTTTTGAAAGTAGTTCAGCAGTTGTCTTCATCCAAGAACATTGCAAGAGGCAGATGCTCATTTGAAAAGTTGATGTTTTATTCAATTCAAGTTCAATTTTGTGCATTGTACATCTGCTAAAATGAGAAACAGGCCCAAACATTTCAGAAACTATTTTCCGATGTTCATATTTGCTGATGTGTAAGGAAACAAGTGCCAAATTATAGAATATGGATGGGGAATATTTCAGTCTTTTTCTTCTTTTGAGGGGAAAGTAGAGATAGTCAATGTCATATGTACGACAGGCTTCTGTCTACACTCAGTGCCCATTGTTATCGCTGTGCATTTTCTGCAGACGATGAGAACACAATGCTTCTTGACCCAGTTGGACCACATTGCATGAAGGCTGCTTCACGCTGGCAGTGACATTTAAAATCACAATCCTCATTGTTGAAGGAGCTGAACCCTGATGTAGCCCCATCAGTAAATGTCCAAAACTGTCTCTTTTCCTCTGGCATTTTCCATGACTGTTTCAAGGAAGGCGCTATTCTGCTACTGTTAAAGAAATCCAGCTTAACTGCAATTAAATGCCAGAAGAACCTAAAATGAATGTATATTGTATAACACATTATAAGCATATTTATAACACATTATAATGCAACAATTGTACTCTTTGTTAATAATCAGATGTCTGTGACACGGACTGAACATGTCTTGTTAGTAGCTTCCTTAAAGATGCTATTCTCATTCAGTCACTTCAAGTTTTCTTTCAATAACTCAGTGATTAAATTACTTCAATGATGCCTGGTGTAGGCACTGGGGTATAAAACAACAAAGATGTTATGTAATTTCTGTTGTACCTTTTTATTGTGTTACTGTAAAGGAAATATGTTCTCAGATAATGTTCTTGTAAATTTATAAATATAAACAAAGTGCCTCTTGCAGCACAAGCTGTTGTGATTGCAAAATGTCCTCTGTCAGAGCTAATTGGAGTACTTGCTATTGTTTTACTTTATACCATAAGAGACTGTAAGAGAATGAAACAAAAACAATAGACCGCAAAACAAAATCTTAACTCAAGGGACCTCTTGCTAGCTTGTTCCAGAGCCTTCAACCTCATCTCACTGTCTTCATCAGGGAGCTTGCTCAGTTGTCATGGAGATGACAACTCCAGATTTTTATTTTGTCAAACTTCTGTTTCCAAGGTCAAGAATTAACTTACATACTCAGCATTATAATAGGTATGATAACATTATAGGGCATCATAATAGTGACATTTTATTTGGATTCATTTGGATTGATACTTATTTTGAGTTACCCTTTATCCAAACAATATATATGACTTTTCTTTTCTTCTTGATGGATTAAATCACAACACATTCAGCACAACACTGAAATATCTCAAATCAATCTGACCTTAAAATGTCCTTGTTGCAGCATTTGAAATAAAATGGCATTCTAATCTCACGAATCCCCTAAGCTGCAAAGTAAAATCTTATGTGTGTCATAGCGGAAGATCATGGATTACTGGACATGGACTCTCATTCATTGCCTCTGTAATAATACACATATTATATTCTGATAACATGTAAGCATTTGCAAGACGCAGAGTGGTGTTCCTCAAGGATCAATCTTAGGTCCTCTTTGACTGCTAATCTCTCTAGAACTGTCTCACCAATGTGTGCTAAGAAAAAGGAAAAACTCATGTGTTTGATTATTAAACTTTAATTCAAACAATTTAGAAAACTAAAAATCTAAATCACACTACAATCCACAGCTTTTTTCCCTTAACAATAACCATGTAAGAATACAGACAGTTGGCGCAAAGCAGGAGAAAACACTTACTTAGAAAATGAATCAATCTAAGTAATCATGTAGGAATAACGCTAGACATTATCTAACAGGACAGGCAGCACCTTCAGCAACTCCAACCATCCATTCATGACTTTCCACTCCCCCACTGGTTTTATCATTCATCTGTAGCATACTGAAACTGGACATTTTCTTTTTCAGACAGGAAATAGCTTGTACTGAACACCATTCTCTTGGCAGTGTATATGGTCTTATTACCTCTCATAAAGCAGCTCATCTCTGTCTCAAGGTGCTCCCCTGTTTGTTCTTAGCTCTAACAAAAGTACTTTTTTTTTACAGAATAAAAAGGCTGTACCTTGCGTCCTTGTTGAAGCTTGAACAAATTAAGCAAACAAACTATAATACATGTTTGTCCTCACTACATAAACAACTGGTTTAAATAGATTTTTTAAAAATATCATTCATTCATTCATTAGCTGGAGTATAGGTAGTATTTAACAGTAGGTTTAATGTGAAGTCTGGTTTTTAACAGTGATGTACACAGGGGAGTTTGGATCTGCAACACCAGAGCAGGACCAACCTGTGCCCTTTATTCCCAGCCTTGTCATGCTCTCTCAGCGGGTGAGAGGCACTCTGGTAAGTCACAGTGGATCTTGTAGTTGAACAGGATCTGTTAACTAGGTAGCATTTCGTTTTGTTTTTGTTTTGTTTTTAATCTACCGTTACTATAGAAACACTGAGAGGAAATTATGCCTCCTTCTTCACTCAGCTTGTTGTGGACCCGTGAACCAAGACAGTATAAAATTATGAAATCATGCTTTACAACATGCTGAAAATTCATGCATATGAATGAGTATTTTAGTCGAATAAAACAATATAACGCCATGTGAACAACAGCAGCAGTGCTTAATTAAGAGGCATCCTAATACTCCAGTCCACTTTGGTCTGGTGGAACAGGAAGAGCGCAATATTTATGGGGACTATGCAACGCTTGGCCTTCATACCAATTGTCACAGAGCATAGAAGAGTCGCTTATCCTTCCTTCATCCTGGTCCTCCATGTTTCCTGCTGCTGCCTTATTATCTGCAGCAGCTGCGCACAAGGTGAGTGCAGATGTATTGATTGTTGATGCCCTCAAATGGCAAGACCCGAGGGAGCGCTTACAGAAATGTTATTTCTAATGCAGGTAGACATCAAGCAAGAATCGGAATGTTTTCACATTGAATGGAAAGAAAACACACACACAAACACACACACACAATGTTAAGATGTTTAAATCCTGTATTTGTCTGTATGGAGCTCTGTGTTGACAAGCAACAGCCTCTTGCTTCTGCTCTTGCTTCACTTCTTTCTGCAGAACGTCTGTGGTGTTGGATCAAGAAAAAAAGGAACATTTTTCTGTGCGTGAATAGACACACACATGCGCACACACACTCCAGCAGCACATAACAGAAAGAACATATTTCATACAGGGTTGACCTCCATCTAGTGGCAGAACTGATTCCGTTTGAAACGCATTTAGATTAATGACTGAGTCCTTGTAAGATGGAGACTGTGGTGAAACTCAACTAGACTAGAGTGGGCTAGAGTAGAATAGACTAGAACAGAATAGAGTAGAACATAATAAAATAGAACAGAATAGAATAAAATAGGACATGATAGAATAGAACAGAACAAAATATAATGGAATAGATGGAACTGAATATAGTAGAACATAATAAAATAGAATAGTGCAATTTATAAAATATTGCAAATATTCTTGGTAAAAACCTTGGTGATACTGCAGATATACAGTAGCACCACCAAATCATGGTGCATCCTGATGCAAACAGTTTGTAATTTATAGAGATTTCTAAAGATTTTGTTTTCATTTCACCTTCATTTAGTATTGTACATAATAAACTTAAGATTTTTACCACATAGGCCTACATGTATTACTGCAAATACTTAATTTCATTAAAGAAATGACAAATCCTCCTATAAATGACCAAGTATTTCATTATTAATGAGGATGAAAGAGTAAAATATTCACAACTGCCATGACATTTTAAATGACATTATCTCCAAGTGGACAATGTAAATAGTAATTACAGCCATAAAAGTTATTGCATACAAAGAAAAGTTTCATTATAATGGGATGGAATGAGAGAAAAATCCCTATTCACATAGCATGGCTCATGATGTAGTGTTACCAGGTCCCATTGAGGTTGGAAACCTCTTTTGCAAGGGAGACCTGGTCAAGCCTGCAGCATAGAGTATTGCAAACAAAACCATACAAAATCAGGTAACAGATTAAACAATACTAAAAACATATAACAATATCAGAATAAGGCTAAAGTAACCTACGAACATAGAACAAAGGAGTCATTTACCATACATTTACAATAGTCTTGAATTCTGATCAGTCAGATATCAGATTCCATTTCTTTTGTAGATTATTCAAAGTGGCTGCATGGAGCTGAAAACATGAAGCCTTTCTTTCCCATTTCTGTACATACATTTGGAACAGACAGCTGATATATGTCTTATAATCTGAGATTATGTTTGCAAGATGAGCTCCGTGAAATAGGTAGAGAGATGATGGACGTTTGCCCAGAGTGGCGTTATAAATAATGTATACCGATGACTCAGTCAACTTCATCGACAATAAATAACTGAATGCAGAATAGTCATTTACTGTGGTCACAATGGAGGGTTAAAACCATTCTCTTTCTTGGGATTCAAACCCAAGATCCAATTAAAAAAAGCTGTACCGTTACCTTGTTACTGAGCTCAAAGTCTGCTAACAGCACTACAGTCACATCTTGTTGTACCTCTGTGGCGATATTAGGCTATTGTGCAGTAACGTTGTTGTTGTTTTCTTCTAAAATATAGAGAAATATTACACTAAAATCATAAAATGTGAGAACTATGCTCATGAAAGACAGTAATTCACAGCCACAAACAAAAGCATTACAGGACACCACAAAGGAACACTGAAATTTTATTTTTCCAAATTGTATTTTTCTGTATCACAAACAACAAAATGGCTTTTCCTCACATGAAGGTAAGACAAAGTTATTACTAAGAGTTCCAAGCTCCACAGCTGTTTTGTCCGTCTCATTAGTTCCTTCAATTTACAATTCTAACACGTTGTTTGACATTCAGTATGAGAACAGACAGTTCAAGCATGAAATGTGGAGCTCTTCTCTTTCAGAGTTAATTTGTGAACTTCGAATGGATTCTGTCTTCATTTGCTCGCTTCCTTCTTAAAATAAGTCTGTCTCAAAACAGCGTTTATATTGTCTGAATTTGCCTCCACAAGTTTTCAGTCAGACAGACTGTATCCATGCATAAATGTGTTAATTAGCCTTCTCATTATCTCGTTACGAAATAAACATTAGTTCTACTAAGATAGTTACGAAAACTGAAAATGTACTTCTGTCAGTCCCATGGGCTATCCATGCAGACACGATTTACCATCTTGCACTTATTATTCATTCACATTGGACTTATTTCTTCAGTTAGAAGCAACAAACAGCAATTTGGAGGCTGACAACAATCCCGACCATCTTGTCTAAATCCAGTTTTAAGTCCAGTGTTATCTTTAAACAACGGGTAGTTAGTGTGCATGACCATTGTAGTCATTGGACCTGAAGGGTATATTGTTTTTTGAGCAGCATGCTTGGTGTTAACTGTTCATATTCTTGAAATATAATTCATTACATACTGTATATGCCAACTGCTGAGCAGGGCTTGCAGCCAGGAATTTAGATACTGAGGTCATGAGTCGATGTCCCCCCAACACATCCAAAGATACCAAAAGGAAAGTCTCTAAAATGCTTGAATATTTTGTATTTTCCATATCTTATTTATTGAATTAGGTGTTGAAGTATATGTTCTGCAAGTTTTATTGAAATGGAGCCATTGTTTCAAGTAAATTCCCCTGGATAACAAAAAGTAACCCACACGTTCTACAGAGCTTCACAGCATCTTTTCACACATTGTACTCACTACATTGTACTGTTTTGGTTCACTAATGTTGTTTTCAGCCACAGCAGGTAGGTGTTTACAGGTGGAAGAACTCCAGAAAAAACAACTCCACACTGCCTATCCAGCACCAAACAGCAGACAGACACAGTTGGCTAGCTGGTGAACATAGTGGAGCATTTAGCAGCTGAAGAGGCAGATATTTCCCTCAGGAGTTGGCGGAGACCAGAGCTGAGAGGAGAGTCGACAATATTGGACTTACATTCATCAGGGGGACACAAACACAACTCCTAATGAATGCTAATGTTGCTCCACATTTGCTGGATGTGAGATTAGCTAACAAGTTCGCCATATCAACTAAAAAGGAGATAGGACACTTGTGTTCACTTCTGTTGCCACCAAGTGGCCAAAAATCTGTTATTGCAGGTTTAATTAAAATAATCTGTTTTCCTTATAATTAGTACCAAAGTACTGAGTTCATTCCTTCATAGAAAATGATCAGTAAACAATGGACCTGTAAAATAAAGCATTATTATTTTAATTTCCCACATAAATAAAAATCTAGTGGAGAAATAATCAATCAAACTACTACTTGTAGAAAGTTAAACTCTGTCAGGTTGCTAAAATCCCCAGATTTCTACAAACAATACAGAGGACATCACCTCAATGTCCTTAGTAGTAGTTATAAGGCTGCTTTTGGCCAAATTAAATAAACCATGTGATTATATTTTGGTAAATTCGTCTTACAGGAGAAATATACTCTTGTACGATCTTCAGCCTATACCAGTTGCATAATGGAAAGCAGCAAGCAGGTAACATAAATGTGTTTAAATGTGGTGGTATGTCATATAGTAAAGACACTGGAAATGAAGCGTGTCTGTGCAGTAAACTAACAAAGAAAATTACATTCAATTACAAAGAGTAACAATAAACACTGCACTGACTAAGCTCCGTACATATGTACGTCCTGGGAATCCTTGTTAATGAAAACGACAGCAGTGTTTCGCAGGTCACCTACATCCCCTGAGTACTTCTATGGGAGACAGAAAGAAAAATTAGTATGATTAGTGTTTATTTTTAAATAATGTGTAATAGAATAGTGACAGATATATTAATGGGGGCTTACGTTGAGGCTTGCTTTCATCTCCAGCACAGGATCATGCTCTAGAAATGGATATTGAGGATCTTTAAGCCACAAATAACAATGCAAATATCTTACGCAAATTATGCAAAATATTTCATAGACCTATGGAGGAGATTAGTGGCATGATTCTGCCCAGATTTAATATTTAATACTCAAAGAAATTAGAAGTTGCCTTACTGTACAGTTTCCACAATTTTCTCGCCAATACGGCCAAGCCCACAAGGAGCATCAAGAAAGCACACACCATCAAAGGCTCCAAGATGTGGCTAAAACACAGACACAAGCACACAGTGGTCTGAATAGGTAGTCCATCTTCAAGAGCAGCTCAGGCTTACACTGCATCTGTTCTTACATAGTAACATGACGGTCAACATGATGACAGATAGGTATTCCTGGGCAAGAACATTATCTGTGCATGACTGAGCTGAACTTGAGTGAAATCCATCATGGCGGTATAGTGAAGCATCCATAATGGTTAATAGTGTGAAAGGCATCACATGAAACATAGAAGGTGTGGTAAAGGACTGTCACTTAGAAATTTTACAAATAAATTTATGTGGAAAGCGACATGCTGACGAGGTTCTCTCTTACCTGCGATTGTTCCAGGAGTCCTTGGCGATGGGTTTGGTTGGAGGCAGGTATGCGACAGACTGACTTGATGTAGGCGGGGATGTCACAGACACTGCTGCTGCAGATAAAGATATTATACACAGAGCTGAAGAATGATGTACTATTATTAGCAAAAGAGTGTTTGTAGCAGCTTGATAAGTGACTTGTAATAATCGATACCTTGTACAGCTGGAGACCTAAGAGCCTCTGCCATCTGTCACAAACACATATTGATCTTTAAAGCCGCACTTGGCTACTTCTCATCTCTAAAGGCCACGGAGATGCAGAATTGTGCCTCTTTTCATACCTAAAATGCCTGGTTTAAATACTTTTCAATAACGTTCGAGAGTTTCAGTAGGCAAGTCAGACCACCATCTAAACAACAGCCTTAAAACTTGGTTTAGGATGATAAAACATGTATTTTTAAAGGGGTACTTTTCAATATTTTTAGTGACACCAGCAGCGAATTACTAGGGATGGCAACGTCGGTCAGTCTGTTGGTCCAAAAGTTTAGTCCAGAGTGAAAAATCTCAACTACTATTAGATGGATTGCCATGACATTTTGTAGACATCCATGTTCCCCAGAGAATTAATTCACTTGGGGACCTGCTGACCTTTCATCTAGCACCATCATTATTTCAAAATTATAATTTGTCCAATTTTTTGGTTTATCACCAAATACCTGAAAAACTACTGACATTCCCATCAGCCTCAGCTTTGTATTTAATGCCAAATAGCAGCAAATGTTAGCATGCTAACAGGCTAAACTAGGATGGTAAACATGGTAAACATTATTTCTCTGAAAATCATGTTAGCATTGTCATTGTGAGCAGGTTAGCATGCTGACGTTAGCATTTAGTTTAAAGCACCACTGTGCCTAAGTACAGCCTCACAGAGCCGCCAGCGTGACTCTTAGGCTGCTCACAGTGACGAACCCACAGAGAATGATCACCTGACTCTGCAGTTCTGCTCTACGAAGCGCTTTGGCATCTTTCAGCTCATTGTTTTGGTTTCACAGCCCACAATTTTACTGTTTTGGTTCACTCTCACTGATCTCATGAACCTCATTTCAAACCACAGCAGGCAGCTGTTTTCAGTGAAAAGGCTATCTGCCCCGCACCAAAAGACAAACAAAGTTAGCAAATATATACTGAAATATTTAGCAGTTAATGAGCTAGATATTTTTCTCAGGATTTGGTGGAAACCAAAACAAACACAATTTTAATGGCATGCTAATGTTGCTTCGTGGATGTGTAAAAAGGCTGTTTGCTAAAACTTTTGGCATTTGGCACATAATAAGATGATATGTCAATGTTGTGTTTGCTTGTTCCACTGCCCCTAAATGCCAAAAAAATCAATTAATGAAAATAAACAATGAATCAAATAGGAATGGCTCACTAACTTGTCCAGATTCCCATTCAATGCAAGAAATTGATATGAAAAGATCATTTTTTATATACTTTTTTAATTTTAAGGGTTCTTTGTCAACCTACTAGTCGTGGGTCGGGCTGTGACCAGCACATGCACGGCTATCTGCTGCTGCCCTGCACCACACCAGTACCAGCCGGTATCTCTCATCTGCAGCTTCTTGAAGGTTATAGTGAAAGTCCTAGTTCTGTCATCGCTGATGGCCACTGAAGTGTCTTCGTAGCTCCCTTCAGAACCCGTCAGCAGACAGGAGCTCCAGTCTCCACTCCGACACCACTTCTTCTCACTTTCTCTGTTGGCAAGCAGAGAAAGTGGTCACAGGAGATTCAGTGAAGGCTGACTGTCCATCAGAGTTTGGATTGAATTGAAGATACCAAACAAATAACCATGTTTCTCAGGTTTACTGATGCTTTATAAATGTTGGAGTCTACGTGTAAGAATTCTACATAGTCTGATGGTAAATAAAACACAATAATACAATGAATGGGACAATCAAATACCTGTATCTCTCACTGTAGAGGCATTCAACTGTGACACTACTCCCTTCTTCCCCACTAACTTGGCTGTTCACCACTGACATACCTGCAGGAAAGTAGTCGACTTACGCTAAGATTTCCTTTAAAATGCATGAAAAAGTTTTTTTCTTCAGGGGGTCAATAAAAGTTTATCAGTTCAAAATCATTCCATTACTCACCGTGAG
Source organism: Macquaria australasica (assembly GCA_005408345.1). NCBI lineage: Eukaryota > Metazoa > Chordata > Actinopteri > Centrarchiformes > Percichthyidae > Macquaria > Macquaria australasica. Next base: position 24,555 of record SEMN01000233.1, read on the forward strand.
TGACCTTGATGTTAGTGAAAGCAACAACATCAGCGCTCCACACACCGCCTATCTCCACGCCGCACATGTACCACCCAGAGTCCTCCTCCTTCAGGTTGTTCATGATCACCGTGAACACCAGCTGGACCGGGTCGTCAGAAATGCTCACTTTGTCCTCAGCTGGATTGGCCAAACGGGGGTCATCTGATCTAGCTAAGCTGGTGCAGAACTCCCTCATCGCCCCCCGACACCAGTATTTTACATAGCTGGCATACTGAGGCTCATAAAGACACGGGACAGTGAGGGATTGACCCTCCAAGACCGCAAGCTCTTTCCCAGTGGTTACCCCACAGAGGAAGGCTGATGGAAAGTGAAGATGAGTGAATGTTAAACACTAGCTTGAACTTTCGGTCATCATGCTGCAGCCAGAACAGAACAGTTACTCACAGTGGACACTTCTACGATTGAGGAACGGGGGAAATCCACATTTATAGTTTCAGTTTCCTTTGTAACAAAACACATTTCCTACTTTAACTTCCCTCTCCATATGTCTTATTCCAAAATTGGATTATCCCTCTACAATAGAGATTTTGTTTTGGGGGGGGGGGGGGACAAATATAACAGGCCTTTGGAGACTTGACAAAATAAACATCAAACATACTCTTGCCAAGGGGAAAACAGCACAGAAGCTTGGAAGACAAAAAAAAAAAAAAAAAAAAACACATACACAAAACCCTCTTCTGGCTCCTGCAGAAAATGGTAACTCTAACAACCTTTCTAGTCTGTCTTCAACAAATGATTTATACAGAAAAGTAATGAAATAGTAAGGAGAAGTGAAGCATGAGAAACATCTTACATTGTTGCGTCAGTATTTGCCAAAAGCACAATAATAAGTGAGTGAGGGGGCTGAATTATAGACATTAATCATCCCAGGAACTCTTTTTTTCATCAGTTATCTGCTAAAAAAAAAATCAGCTGAAAAGGCTCATTGTTCAACTTTTGTAAGCATATGACCTCAATAGAGAGTATTTTTTACCTGGGATCCATGGTAACAGGCTGAGGGCAAGTATGAAGAGGCGCATGCTTCACCGCTGGTTGGAAGTTTAGCAAGTGAATTCTCTCGCTTGTGTAAACACCGACTTCAGGTTCCGCAATCTCAGTTTCCCCTTGGTCATGTGACCATAAGTTGGATGCAGATGTTCCAGATGTTAACCATGTAGGTGCCAGTAAGAGGAATATTTGTTTTTAGCAAACATTTGATGTAAAACGCCATGATTTGTCCAAGACTTTCTGTAAATAAGTCTAAATAAATAAGTCTACCTTCTCATCTAACTTATTTCTGAAAATGTCGAACTTTTCTTTTAACAAAGGTTTTGGCCTGTAAGTTTAAACATGTCACCTTCCCTCGTATATCTCCTGCTGTTATTATTTCAATGTTAACCATCGTTTTAATAACCTACTCTCCCAGGCAACCACATGCGGAGTGCCTTCCCTCTATGAATGCTGAGAATTCATTTGGCAAGCTACAATGAAATGATTTGATTTTGATGCCTGAAAACTTTTGGATCTGGTCCAGTCTTCATTTGTTGGATTAAGCTTCTACACACAGCCTCCCCACCCACCCCCAGCCACTGAATTAACAAACAATTATTTCAAGCCTTTCAATTTGCTCTGTGAAGGGTGTCAAGGATGTCCCTAAAGTCCTGTGCATTTTGCTTTGGCTGCAAAGCCTTTTATGGTCCTTCATTTCCTGGGAAAATGTGGGCAGAACTCAGAATTGAAACTGACCTCATTCCTGTGACAACTTCAGGCAGATTTGAGAAACGAAACTTAACTTTCACAAAACTAATTACTCCCAGTTGAGTTCCATGACATATCCCAATTTCCTGACATTCCTTTCAGCTTTGTGAAAGGCTGGTTTACATATGTTTGTCTCCGTTACAAGAGACGTGAAATAGATTTTATTTTGGTGAACTGCTGCATCAAACTAAGCAAGATTAACTAGATAGCAGTCACAACTTTTCTTCCGTCAGCTGAAAAAGGTCTTCTATCACTTTCTCTGCCGTCATTCCCCACACTGTTTTTGAAGCTCTGACTCTGGAAGTACTTTGCCCTATAGGCTATTGCTCTAAATGGAGACTAGTTAATGAGATTGTTTTTCTTCTAGTCAAAATGACATACCCTTAAAATACTGTCTACAGTAAACAGTGGTGGAAAGTACATTTACTCAAGTACTGAACTTAAGCACTTAGTATTTTAATTTTATGGTACTTTATATATTGTCCTTTTTACTCCACTACATTTACTTTTTGTTATACTTCAAATTAGACCACCAAACAGTATACAAACTAGCTAGAATCAGCTCTACCTTGACCAATCAGTTCTGAGGTCTTATACAGTACTTAAAAGTAAAAGTGGCAATACCATTGTGTAGGAATACCGTTAGACGTAAAACACACATTCAAATTTTTACTTCAATAAAAGTACACAAATATTAGCATTAAAATATACTCAAAGTACCAAAAGTAAAATTACTCATTATGCAGAATGTCCCATTTCAGAATAATGTATATTACATTATTGGATTATAATAATTGATGCATTAATGTGTTCATCCCTTCAATGTTGCAGCTGGTAAAGGTGGAGCTAAGTTTAGTTACCTTACATACCGCTGGGGTGCTTGTGAATTTATCCCCCGGGGATCAATAAAGTCTTACCTATTATCTACATACAATTCATACAATCATACAATACAATGTATTTGTTGATTATATTATGTATTATGTATGTATTATTATGTATCTAAATCTGTAGAGTAACTAGTAACTAAAGTTATCAGATAAATGTAGTGGAGTAAATAGTACAATATTTCCCTCTGAGATGTAGCGGAGTAGAAGTATAAAGTAGCAGAAAATGAAAATACTCAAGTACAAGTACTTCTAAATTGTACTTAAGTGCAGTACTCGAGTAAATGTACTTAGTTATTTTTCACCACTTAATTATACAATATAATATACTATTAGTATATAGTAACAGTATAAGTGACATTTGCCAATTTGCCTTAATAGCAGGAAATTACTTTTAAACTTTAAATAAATGTTGTTGTTAATACTTACATACTTTTACTTAAGTACTGTTTTAAATGTAAGACTTCTACTTATAATGGAGTATTTTTTCAGAGTGGTATTGCTACTTTAGCTTGAGTAAAGGATCTGAATACTTCTTCCACCACTGACCAAAAGTAGCTTCCCGTTACCTCTACCATAGCCTATGTCCAGGACACGACATGTAATGGGTGGCATAATAACAGTCACATAGAGGGCTCATCCCCCTCCTTGAAAAAAATGTGATATCCCATTCTCCTTGTCTAGAGTCTCAGGTCAGATATGTCCAAAATCTAGTCTCTCAGTTCCCAGAATAACCACTCATACTACTTAATGTTACCCCCTTTGCAAAAGGGATATGTTGCTAATGTTATCCATTTAAAATGCAGAGGTAGATAGATAGACTACCTTTTTCTCTGCTATTAAATCATCATAGGAGGAGATTTAGATATGACCTTTACAGGAGAGACCTGGGATGCCAACGTGACTCAGTCCGTTTTTCATCTCTGTATGCAAGGCAGTTTCATATCCAGTTCAAACTGGCCCACACATTCACACACCCGGCGGCTCGGCACAGTTTAAAGCCGTTGAGCTGGAATGTGTTTGACTCTATCAGTTACTCCAGAACAAGTAATAAAAGAAAACCCTCTCATTGCTCTGGGGTGCAATGTTCTTGCTTCCCCCTCTCTTAGCATGATAGGCAGTGGGCTCATTGGCTCGAGAATATACTGCAGTCTCAGTTCTTCAACTTTAAAAAAATATATATGATGCAATCTGTGGGGTTCAACACAAGTTCTATAAGGGATGGAGCCCTTTCCTAGTGACATGCGCTTTTTTTTTTGTCCTGTTGGCCTTTAAATTTATTTCCCTGCAACCAATTACAGATGTATGCAGCTCACCCAAACCCTGATGTATAATGTCCTATATTTGAAGCTGGAATATGACTAACATAGAGGTGGGTTAGGGAGGTACTCGTGTACAGCACTGTATGATGTTTGTGGTATTGTTTCGCATAATGTACTTCTAATTTAATGATAAAAATAAACAATTTTTGTACGTTAAAATATGAATTTTCCACCTGTATCTTTTTACAACAAATTACACCTCTTTACACTCATTTAGAGAATATAAGGATGTAGATGTATACATCCATTCTAGCAACTACCATTCTTTATCTTCCTTGCCTTAAAGGGAAACTCCGGTATTTTTAAACCTGGGCCCTATTTTTACACATTTTGGCAGCAAACAAGCTGCAATGGCTGCAACGTAATCCTTTGGGGCAATTGCACCTGTGAAAAGTGCTTGTTTTTGCCACTGACAGGCTCAGACTGATATTCTAAGTGTCTGACAAGATTATGGAAAAAATCCCTTCAGAGACAGACCATTTGTTAAAGAGTAAGATGCTTTCATCTTCCTGCAACAACTCAACCTCTCGTGAGATTTCAGAGCGAGATTTTCTTTTTCTGGTTAAACAAAAAGGATCTTACTCTTTAACTAACGGTCTGTCTCTGTTGGGATCCTTTCCATAATCTTGTCAGACACTTAGAATATCAGTCTGAGCCTGTCAGTGACAAAAACAAAAGTGGACGTACTTTTCAAGGACGCAATTGCCCCAAAGGATTAAGTTGCAGCCATTGCAGCTTGTTCACAGATGCCGGCAGAGCCAAACTACTGGACCAGTTCCAAAACTTTTGTTTCCCTTTTAAACAGTGTATTATTGAAAACAACAAGGTCACCATTTCAGTTGTTTTTATTTCTTCTTCTCGGTGCAAAAAGGGAATGCTTTACAAATTTTAACATAAAAAAAAAAAAGAATGAACACAATCAACCATTGTCAGTAAGAAAATTGTACTGCATCGTGTGTGACAAGACGCAACTAATTCAGTGTTGATGGCCGACTTGACTCTCCAAATCAGTGGCACAAGAGCAGATATAGCATCATGTCTTGAAGGGGAGTTTTGATAACTTCTCTTGTCGTGATCTATGGAAAAAAAGAAAAAAAAAAAAAGAAGAAGAGGTGGTTGGGTGAGTGACATTGAGGTTATGGGAGTAGTTGTTCAGAAGCAACTGGGAAACAAGACGATGCAATGTGGCCTTTTCCACCCACCTGCAAGTCTAAAAATGCAATAACACTGTTGTCTAGCAAAGCAAAAGCAATAACATGTGGATCTCCCCAGAGAAGTGAGACAGAAGTCTATCTTATCACCTGCGCTATCTGGAGCCGAGCCGCTGAGAACGAAGTGATGAACTGGCAAGAACGGTTAATGTGACAGAGGTATACAGGTATAAAAGCCCACTTACACATAAGATCTCCCATTTATTGCCCATTGAGAGACTCTACACTATAAACACCGACACATATCACCTTCAAGAGAGATTTCTTCATTATTTAAACGACACTGATGGTGCAAAATACATAAAAAATACATTCTTTAAACATTTGGCATTCGTCCTTGGCCAGTCTGGTTTTAAACTATTTTTTAGAAAACAGAATACAGAATACACCCTTTCAGTAGTGAAAATGTTCAGGCCTAATTGATTATTGATTAGTGGGCTCTGACAAGGCTCCAGAAAGTGCTAGTTGAAACCTGATATGGGAGAAATCACTCAAACAAGGAAATAGTCTTTATCCAACAGAAACGTCATACTTTGAGCAACATAAAGCATACAGCTGGAAGGAAAACTAACTATGGAAAATAATATGATGAGTGGATGTTGGATGTGTTAAAACATCAATAAATAAATCCAAAATAAGCGATAATATCTCCAGTGTGATTTGAATTAGAATACAAGCACAAATGCCAGTTTTTTACAAATCTGACGTTTAAGACTCCTAAAATGACAAATGCACGTGGGAAATACAGACCTTCTGAGAGGGGGGGGGGGACACTGAGTCTGCCGCACGTCCGTTTCAACCAATGAAGTTCATCACAACCAGATGGAGGACGGTGTGAGCGAATAGAAAGTCAGCAAAGGCTCTCTCGGGGGAGATAGACAGGAACTCTCCTTTGTTCTGTGGGTTGATCTGGATACGAAGACACACTGAGAGAAAAAGCAAAAGACAGCATTAGTTGCAGCCCACCTTAGACCCATACATAACAACATGCCAGCTTCTCCAGTGTGAGGTCATGCTGTATTTCTGTCTTTTCTATCACTGTGAACTGAATATCTTTGGGGTTTGGACTGTTGGGTCACCTTGGACTCTGAGGAATTCTAACGGGCAATTTTTCACTATTTTCTTATAATCCCATCGCAGTCTAGTTCAATCATGCAGTTCAATGCAATGAACATCAGTATCATCATATCAACCCAACTGCTTAATCTCACCCTTTTTTATTATTTATGGTAGAGCTCCAACGATTAGTCGATCAACAGAAAACTAATCTGCAACTATTTTGATAATTGACTAATCTTTTAGAAAAGTTTAAAGTTACTTTTCAAACAAAAATTCAGAAATTTTGATTGTTCCAGGTTCTCAAATGTGAAAATTTGCCACTTTTCTTGGTCATACATTAGAATAAATTTAATACTTTTGGGTTTTGGTTCTCGGTGGACAAACCGAGACATTTGATGAGGTCATCACATATTGTGGTGGGCATTTTTCACAGTTTTCTAATGTTCTGTAGACCAAACAATCAATCGATTAATTCAGAAAATAATCGACAGATTCATCGATAACAAAAATGATCGTTAGATGCAGCCCAAGTTTATAGAAAAGTTCACAAGTCATCTAGTTATATCACTATGAGCTAAGGGGAAACAGGGTTTTCACCGTCCTCCACTATGGGAATACAATTTATTCTGAAATGGAGTTCTAAATTACACCCAGTTTATTAGGCACACGTAGCAACAGTCTGCGATAAATCCTACCTTCATTTGGGTTATAATGTGCAGTATTTGTTCAAACTGTTGGGGAGAGGCGTTTATGGTAACGCAGTAGGTAAGGCAAGGCAGTTTGTGGTGCTGTTGAATTGCGTTGCATTATGTATTATACATTTTCATGATACTAAAAGGCGTTTAATTATTTAATCTTATAAAAACCGAGTGGACACAAAATACTCAAAACACCTCTCAGTATAACGTAATACAATTCGATAAAACCACAAACTAAAACTTCTAAGTTTAAGCAACATCTCTCTGCAGAAGCACCGACAAAAACTGAACATTATAACGTTCGTGAACGCAGCATTTAGCGCAGGGCTTCTGTGCTAGTTAGACGAGATTAGTTTTAGCCAGGTGTGCTTTTTATTCTAGCAGTGAATGTTTGAACAGTTCCACACTCGGAAAGTACGTTTATTCGTTACATTGTTGTATAATTACAACTCAAGCCAGGGGGCTGTTAGCTTGGTTAGCTAACTCGTGTCGGCACACACGTTCACTAACGGGCCACAAGTCTGAAACCCTCGAACTGATGCAGTTTCATTCATTTGGCAAGACATTTTAAACAACATTTAACCGAATAAGCACTTACCTGCGAGAATGAAAGCACCCACGCAGGAGATGAAGCCCGACAGAAAGCTGTTGAAGGGGAAGGTGCCGACGAGCAGACAGTAGAGGAACTGCAGCGCTCCTGTCAACAAAATGTACAGCAAATACGCATCCACCACTTTCAGCTTGTTGGGAGTTGTGGTGGTGTACTCCTCTAGAAACCGAGAAATAACCGATATGACTGAATTCGACATGATTTCGCCGTTTAATCTGTACAAAACTGGGTCTGCAGGCGAGCTTCGCACAGGTCCTCTTCCTCAGTCGAACCAGTGACGTGTCCTCGTCGACCGGAAGCGGCCTCGGTGTCACAAAGAATATCTTCCGAGTCGCTCGGACAGAAGCAGCAGAGTTGTTGAAGAAGCGGATCCTTGGCGCCGCCCACCGTGCAACAGAGAGGTGTAAAAAGCAGGAAGATGATCTACTCTGCCAGCATTTCGAGATGAGGCTGTGTCGACTGCATTCTCAATTCTCAACAAATTTCTTGAGACCCGAAATGACTCAGTGCCTAATTTGTGGATCACAGAGTCCCACAAATGTGACGTTTTCTCCAGTTTTGAATGTCACCAATTGAAAATCCTTTACACCCGCAGAAACGATGTGTCTAGCCACAGCGGTACACCAAAACAATACTCGTACTGGCCCGTCCATTTGGCTGTTTGTGGCTAATAAACAGTGTAAAGTGCTCTTGTAGTCAAATCCACGCAGGGCGAATATTCGCTTTGATCGCGCCTTCAGACTTTGTATTAGAGATGGGAGATGAGTGACGATATCTGCGTACCGTTGATGCATCTTCGCAATAGACCATCTTTGTGCACGATCAGCTGACCCAGGAGTGTACGCGTTACAAAACATTAGAAAGTAGCCCAACTTACAGGAGAGACATCACAAAGCAGGTACAAAGGAGCGTGTTGTCAACCGCATAACTTGATTTAAGTGAATGTAGTCACCGGAATATGTTGACCAATGGATCCTGCTACTACCACAGCTCCGATACAGAACGACTGTGAGACAGAGTAAGTAACTTACACAGCTAAATAGTCCAATACAACCTCCTTCAGCACAATGCTAGTCTTCTTCCATCACATGCTAGCTGAACTTTTAAAAACTGAATGTGTTTATTGTGTCGCGTTCCCCCTTTACGACACTTATTGGTGTCTGTGTAGTATTGTAGGATTTATTCGGGTTATCACAGGTAACCAGGACCTCACAGCAGTGATTAAACAAGCTTGTTTTGATCTCCCACTCCCGACAACAGGTATTTTTAATTGTCTTTCACTGGAGAGATGAGCAGCTGTGAGTGACACTCCACGGCGAGCCAGTTGTATGGATGACTCAACAAATTTAAATTGCCGATTGATTGCAGGACCAGTAGAGGGCCTGGTGGTGTACCTGCCTGGTGTGTTGATGGTGGAGGTAGAAATGTGAGACTGGCCTATTTCTACCTCCAATCAGAGAGGAGGTGGGATTTAAAGCCACATCAGCTCAGCTTGCCCACCTTTTCTAGTTTCCAGCCTGAAAATAAAAAGGCTGACAGTACCCTGTTTTGTCAATTTACTGTATGCGTCGCACAGTAAACTGCTTGAGATTTAAATGATGATTACTCCTAAGATGTCAGAGGTCATCATGATAAATATTAACCACTACATCACGGCTGTGGGTCTTGGCACTGACTGATTGTCAGCGTGGCGGCTGTGAAACGCGACACTCCTGGCCGTGTAGCACTCATGCTCCATGCAAATAATGATGACACTGACTTTAACCTCGGACTCTACTATCTACTGTCTCTTAATTCTTTCCATGTCTTTTTGTCTCTTGTTAGGCCAAACTCAGTCTGGAGCTGGTGGCCTTCCTGGCGTCCAACTTCCATGTCCCTTTTGAAGACCACAGAGTCCAAGATTCTTGCTTGTAAGAATGTTTTGACTTATACTGGCAGATTACATAACCACTAGGAACTGATATGAATGTAGCTAAGTTTTTGCACTAACATATAAAAGATTCTAACCGTTTAAAAAGTATCTCCCCACATTGAGTATTATGTAAGTGTAAGATGGCACTTATTTGGCAGCTGTTACGTCACTAGCTATAAAAGCTATAAAACGTAACACAGAACCTCACTCAGGGAAAATACTAATCATTACTCGTCTTTGTCTGGTCACGACAGGTATTCAGAATGACCTGTGGGCGAGGTTTGTGACCCTACCAAACCAGGATCGAATATGGACTCTGACCCTCACCAACAAGGTGGTGCGCAAACCTGCAGAGCAAGGTGCCACCCTCCTCTCCTTCTTTGTTTGTTTACAGGGAGGCAACAGCTGTAATCCCACAGAGCTGTGTGCATTATGAGGCCCATGACATAACTCCTCTGTTTCCTCTAGCCCCAAAGACTCCCCTGGTGATGGTCCACGGCTTTGGAGGAGGGGTAGGCCTGTGGATCAGGAACCTAGAGGTGCTGAGTCGGTCACGGCCTGTTTACGCCTTTGACCTCCTGGGTTTTGGCAGGAGCTCCAGGCCTCCCTTCCCTTCAGATGCTACCAAGGCGGAGGAGCAGTTTGTCAACTCTATCGAGCAGTGGAGACAGTCTGTAGGCCTGGAGAACATGACTTTGCTGGGACACAGTCTGGGGGGGTACCTGGCTGCGTCCTACGCCATCCAGTACCCTACTAGGTAAGAACACTAATAGAATATCATGTTAAGTAGCCAATGAGCTTAGCTTAGCATAAAGACTGGAAACAAGGGGAAACAGCTAGGCTGGTGCTGTGTCTCAAATCGCATACTTCCGTACTTACACTTAATATTTTGAGTGCATAAGTGCGTTCACACTGACAAGTATGGCAAAATGCTACTATGAGAACCCAGATGATGTACTCATCGGTCAGAACATTGAGTGTGGAACGCTGCACACTTCTCACCCTCAATGGTCGCCATCTTGGCTACGTAGCGGAAGGGGAGGACCTCCAACGTATGAAAACGGTTCCGGCTATAGTTTCATTTTACCATAGCGACAAGAGAGTGGTATCAATCTTCTCATCTAAGTCTCAGCAAGAAAGCAGATAGGCACATTTCCCACTAACTATACCTTTTTTAAATAAAACTTAAAGCTGCGTATTTTATATTAACAATGGATCAAATTACTATGTGTAATGTGAAAGGGGGAACTCTATAACAGGTAATTACCATTCAACTTCACCCTTTTGTTTTGGTTTTATGGTTTGTTTTTTGGATTTCCAGCAACAAAAGCTCTTATAAACCCATTTTACGCTACTTGAGCAGACAAACGGACAAAGTTAGCAACTAGCTGGTGAACATAGTGGAAAAAGGAGTTCCAATGACAGTGAATATTGGACTCATCAGGTGGCCAGAAACACGGCTCCAAATGAAGGCTAATTTTTCTCTGTGTCTGCTGGATGTGTTAATAGGCAACTGTTTGCTAACGTGTTGACCATAGACTGTATATAAAGATGGACGACATGACGGCTCCCAAAAGTGAAGCCAAAACATATGGATTGCCCCCTGGTGGCTGGCTGCAGTATAGGTCATAAACCCCGCCCTCTCCATGTTAGTGGATGGGACATGGACCAAACTGAAAAATCAAAGCACACAAAAGATGGTTTCTGTCATTGTAGGTGGTTCTTATCACACTGAAATTAGATATTTGATTCTATAAACGGGGTGTCACGTCATGATTGACAACTTGTGCTCGCGATTGGTTCGAGCGGGTGTATGGGTGGGACCTCGATACCGTGGATCCCTACTGCGCGGACTCTGGCTCCAAATGACGTCACCAGCGCATGATGTCAGCGCCCATATCTGGGATATTTTGGCTTCATTTTTGTACAGTGGGAGGAAGTGGAGACGCATCGTTCATCTTTATATACAGTCTATGGTGTTGACCATAACCACTTTAAAGGTGATAATATTTCAGTGTTGTGTTTACAGCTTTTTCCGCTGCCCCAAAGTGGCCAACGAAATCTGTTCATGCTGCTTTAAACCTACTTACTAAAACATACAAAACTGCACATAAATATATGAGGAAACATCAGATATTAATATACTGTATTTTCAGGTTTGCCCTTTCGAATAGTACCTCCATGGTGTCTAGTTAACAGACCTGGCAAGCAAAACATTTAAAAGTGAGAAATTGCGCCAACAGCTGCTGTGTGTAGAAGTGGAAATGTCCGGACTTTGGCACCTCCTAGTGGTGGTATCCAAACAGACAAATAAATGCCAGTTGATAGGATATGATAATGTATTCTGCTCTCCTCTTGCAGAGTGTCGCATCTTATCCTGGTAGACCCCTGGGGTTTCCCTGAGCGGCCCCAGACCCAGACCCAGACCCAAGAGGGTCAAGGTCAGGGGACAGAGGTGGTGAAGAGGCCGCCCCTTCCACGCTGGGTAAAAGCTATTGCAGCGGTGGTTTCCCTCTTCAACCCACTGGCTGTCATTAGAGCAGCAGGCCCATGGGGTAAGATATGTTATTGCTCATCTGACAGTGTGCAGTGACACATGATACTCTTTCCACTCATTCTTACAGTATGTCATTGGTTCAGGTCCGGGCTTGGTGAACCGATTCCGTCCTGATTTCAAAAGGAAATTCGAAGATCTGTTTGATGATGACACTATGACGCAGTACATCTACCACTGTAACGCACAAACCCCGAGGCAAGCCAACACACGCATCACTCAGTCACATTTTTAATAACACAACATAATGCCTGCAAATAGCTGACCCATCTCCTGCCACCTTTTCCCATTTCCTCTCCTCCTCCCAGTGGGGAGGTGGGTTTCCGGGCCATGTCAGAGTCTATTGGTTGGGCCAAGAGGCCCATGCTGCAGCGGATTCACCTGCTGCCCCCCTCCATGCCCCTCACCATGCTGTATGGAGCACAATCCTGGGTGGACAGCTCATCTGGGGACAGGGTGGTCCAGATTAGGAACCAGGCCCACACCAAAGTGCTGGTGAGTAGACATGCAGAGTAGAGACATGAAGGGTCATGAGGGAAGTATTATCCAATTATTAGTCTAAAATGTGCAATTCCCCTTTAAATGAGTGTAATTTTAATTAAATTCATATTTGTTTTTTCTTCACTAGAGAAACTTCACATGGTAGTGTATCATTGCTGACTGTTTTGTCATCTTTATTTCCTTATCTGTTCCACTCTGCAGCTGATAAATGAAGCCTCTCACCACGTGTATGCTGATCAGCCAGAGGAGTTCAACAGAGTGGTGGAAAATATATGTAACTCTGTAAACTGACCGTGTGTGTGTGTGTGTGTGTGCGTGTGTGCGCGCGCGAAAGGACTGAAAGTATATAGCCAAGTCATGGTGTTTTTAGCATGTGAAGCATGCTGGGTGTTTTTTGTCATTTGGGCATATCGAGATGACATGTAGCTCAACATGAGTTTGAATGTAATTCTGTTCTGAATCCTGTTGTCATAGTAACAACTTATTGATATTGTTGTAGTAAGGCTCCCTTATCATTTGTTAGCTGATATATGCTTTTTTAAATTGAATATTGTTAGTAAATAATTTATTGAATGTATTTGTTAATGTGTTCATACCACTTAATTCAGTGCTAAATTATTTTGCCCATCGTTATACTTTTAACACTAAGTGAAACATGCACACCACTCTGGATTCACTGGGAGCAGCCACATGGCTACTTATTCATTTTTTTACATGTGCCTGTATGCGATGTTTTTTTGATCCTTGCCAGTCTCTTACATCTTTCCCATTGTATCAAACAGCTGTTTATATTTTATACCTCGAAAACAATAAAGCTTATTAGAGAAACTATGTCCTCCTGGTCTACTGATGTAGAAATCATCATCAATGTGATGCACTGTGTGGCCCAACCAGTAGAGGGCAGTAACAAGTGTCATTCCTATCATGTTTACAGTGTGCTTTATGCTTCTTGCCTGTCAGGAGTGTGTGCATTCAAAATGTATCAGCAAAATATAATATTATGAAAGCAGCATTTTAATGTTGCAGCTAATAAACAATTTCATATACTGTTTAATTTAAAACAGTATTTTATAGGATGGTCACATGTTTTGTATGTATAGCTGTCATATAAATGTAGTGGAGTGAAAGGTACAATGATTTCTCTAAAATGCAGTGGAGTAGAAGTAGCATGAAGTACACGCACCTTAAAGTTGCACTACAATACTTGAGTAAATATATTTAGTTACACTCCACCTTCAGCCCATGCATGTCTTAAAAGGCTGCAGCTAATGTACAGTCAGTCAAAGGAGAGATTCCAGCACTGCATTATGCAACAAATAAAACACAGAGAAGCACAACAAAAGAGATGAATCAGAATATGGTGGAGACAAGCCAAGCCTTACCTAACCTTTATAGCTTGGATGAAAAGAGAAAATATCACAGTCACATATTCGAGTGCCTGTGGGTATGTCAGTCATCAGTATCTTGAATGATGAAATGCAGCAAAGGTGTGTCACCTGCATCACAGTGGAAATGAGTCGCTGTAGAGACAGAGCGCAACGAGTCATACTCTGAAAAAATGATTATTTTAGCACCCTATGTCTACCAGAGAGGACAAACTGTATTGTAGTTAAATAATGTACATGCAAACATAATACTACATAACTTTCTGATTTAGCCACATTCCACAGTAGCATACAGTCAAAATGCTTTAGCTTAACTTACAGCAATATAGTTAGCCTAAAACTGACATTTGGATATTTGACTCAGGCTACCAGTGACACACGTAGACATACTGAGTGTCAGGATCCCACAGTTTTCCCATTCTTCCTGCTGATGCCTCACGTCTGTATCCACTTCTGTCTTCTTAAAGACTCAGTTTTTGGGTTCGGCAGCTTATAAAAACTTAGTTCTGGGTTCTTTACCCTGTTGGTAGTGCATCCCACCACACAGCAGCTTTTAGGCCTGTTTCTGTTGTTTGCTAGCAGAGCGAAGTGACAAGGAGGCACCTTCACGCAATACAAAGTCAATGGAGGGCGATGAATTATTTTCCCCTCCGGTGTGGGCGGGACTTAAATGTGCTGTCTCTATATAGCAAATCACCCCTCATGCATCCTCAAGATGAAAATGGTTAGATTGCAGAAATTGAAAAATACAGGTAACCACTTGCTTCCCTCTCTGATCTCTGGCTTATGTCATAATTTCACCCTCTCTCATCTCTAACCAGTAACGACTTGTTTTAAGAGGTATGGAAGTAGAACATAACTCAGGAGCCATGCCATCATGACAGTATACGTTTTATTACCAACAGACAATACAAAAAAACATTCCAGGTAGATAAGATAAATAGAGATAAATAGTGTAATGTACTTAAAATAGTTTACTTCACATTGTACTTTGGGTGCTGACAGATGAGAAGCAGGTAAAGCTAAGGTGAATTAAGGCCACTGCGCTCTCTGTTCTGATATGGTTTTGCTGGAATTCACGGCAGTGACACGTCCAATTTTGCAGGTAAGTTGCAATATGCTGTAAAGCTGACATCATATTATACACACACATGATGGAGAAACACACACACACACACAAAACAACATCTGGTAGAATTCTTCATAAGGGAACATTTAGGTTTGCATTCTGAAAATTTGTCACTTTTCAAAATAAAGTAATGCATTATGAATTTGCATTTCATCTGATGGTTGAAACAACCTTTTAGCCACATCCTTGTAGATTAAAATGTTTTGGAAAATCTACATCGTTAATTGGTAGGGAAAAAATGACTATCTTTCATCAGTAATTACAAATGTTTCAGTCAAATGTAACAGGAAAAAAAAAACGGGGCAAATTCTAATGTGCCCTTTGCAAAATGTCAACGCCAATTTCAACATCATTCCCTTTAAAAACATGTCACAGTACACTTCCTTCATGTAAGCCACGTGAGGTTCATTTTGTCTGACAATACGCTTCACATACTTTTAACCCTTATGACAAGCTATATGAATGATACGCATACAGTATTTACATCATCACGAAATGATCACCACCCGACTTTCTGCACCTTCACATCATTTGTTCAGTGTCTTGAAATGCACTAGTGTTAAGACAGTTTATGTAATCTGACAGTTTTATAACTTCAATATAATAATGCTTGTTAATTAAAGCACTTAATTTGCTGCTCCCCTGCTGCATACTTCACCACAGTTTTGACATTTCAGAGCGAGGCAGAAGTGTGAATTCATATTATTTCGAGTTAAAAAAAAGAATACTGATAATGCTACAGTTGTTAATTGTCTGTTCATAGTTTTAAAAATATCAAAAATTAAGCGTTTGCTGTAATACAAAATAAACAAGATAGTTTCAGATACAGGAACTTAGCACACTTTTGATATAATTACAGTTTATATTTTATAAGGAAAAAATGATGTGAGAGAAGCAGGATGGGAAGTGATGTTGCTAGCTCCCTCTCATTGCTCAAGAACGTCAATATCAGCCACTCCGTGCACTTGCGTGAGCTGTTTACAGTCAAGGGACGCCACCAGCTTCCTGGGTCCGGGCTGGGTGGGGATGAAGTGCTCTGTCAGTGTCACTGTGGAGTGACCGCTGACGTCGCTGAGAGGGGAAAAAAGGAGTGGAATATTAGTTTGGAGAAGGAAACGTTGGAGGAAATTGTGTGGGTGAAAGACATAAAGGAGGGAGATGTCCCATGTTCTTACCCCACAACCACTTCATGGCCCTTCTGCAGACCCAGGCCCTCCACTCTGAACACCACTCCCTTCAGTGTACGTGGCAGGGGGTTGGTGAAGGTAATCTTGGCTGCCATCTCCTTACCAACCACAGCTTCTCCCAAAGGCTGCCAGAAGGTAACAAAAAACAAGTCAGGAGGGGTGAATAAAGACATTTTCCTATAATTTTTTTACGTTCCACAGTGAATAATGTTCCACACGCTAATGTACAGTAACTCAAAAACCTACCTTGATGCTGAGGTCAGGTGTACGGAGTCTGAAGGTGGTCTGGTTGGCTAATACTTGCTGGGTCTCACTGACTCTTCCAGACAGGGTCAGCATCAGAGCTGCCTGATCCACCAGCTGGTTTTGGTACTGTTGGTAGGGCAGCACCCACTTAATGGTCTTTTCTGTGTGGAGAGGTACAGAAAAGGGGTTGGGTTCATTAGCAAAGCTCCCCTGGCTGTTCCAGTGCATTAAATTGCATTAAAGCAAGACTACTGTATTCACATTTGAGACAAGTAACAACACATTTGGTCATATATGCAGTCTGGCTAGCATTTAGCATTATCCTGACTGTCGCTGTTCAACAAGATACATAAGCTTGTTTAAAACCCGAACTAACTGATTTTTTGGTCACTTGGGGGCAACGGAACAAGCTGTAAACACAACACTGAGCTATTATAACCTTTTAAGTTGATATGGCAAAGTTAGCAAACAATTGCTTAGTTAGCCTTAGTAGACAGGGAGCAACATTAGCATTCATCACTCTCCTTTTTGTTCTGTTTCCTGAGAAAAAATATCTGGCTGTTTGGCTACTAAATGCTCCACCACCAATGATTACATACAAGTTCTATATCTGTCTTCTGTTTGGTGCTGGACGGGTATTGTACAGTGGGGTTTTAGAGCAAGTTGTCATCAACAAACAACTGATGAGAGCAGTGAGAGTGAATCAAAACAGTAAAGTTGTGGGCCTTCCTACCACAACAATGGGGTCTGTAGAGCTGAGGTGGTAATTCTCTGAGTTTGTCACCATTAATGATTTCTGTCCCATATATGTAGCCATTAAATCCATTTTTTAAACATATTTATTATAGCAGCTTAAAAGCTTAGTGGAAAGCCAACCTTCATTGGGCAAAAGCTCCACAGCTATCTGCTCCTTCTTGATGGTTCCCTTCAGCACACCAGTGTAGTACATGACAGCCACCTGGCTGTGCAGTGTGGTCCGACGAGGCTGCGAGCTCAGGTTCTTCACTAGGATGCTCAGCTGGGCGTCAGCACCCATCCTGGGCCCCTCACCCTCCATAATCACCTCCACGCACACATCCTCTGCTATGGGCGAGGAGTAGACATCTGGCTTGCTGCCATAGCGACTGGCAGTCTCCACAGCAATGCGTTCCTCTTCCGAACCTGGTAAAGAGGGAGGAGAAGGTGAGCACACCTCATTCTGTCTGATCGTTCAGGATTTTTTGACAGATATGAGAGACATGGCACACAGTCTTCCAAACAAAGCAAACCGAGACACATATTTTCATATTGTGGGGAGCAGGTGAACGGTTGAGGGGTCAGATGAGGGGAATCTATGTCCATCACAATGATCTATGCAGCAAGAAATTATTAAGTCATCACATTTTATGATAGTTCCAGGCAGTGTAGAAATAATTCTGTGTGGTTCTGGAACATCAATCTCGGGTAGAAATGCAATTAGCAAAGTACAATATGCTTGTCAGTACCTTCTTGATGTTTGTACAGGTGTGTGATGTCTTCCCGCTCATCAGAGCCCACTGCTTTGGTGCTGATGAAGTGGCCAACAGCTTTCTTCTCACTGGTGATCTGGCTGAAAGTACCATCCAGGTTCCTCTGCCAGTAGATCTTATCACTGTTGACCTGATAGATAAGTACCAACAAACAGCTCAAACATCAGAATACATGAGATGTTTGCCTTTCATACTGATGATGAAGTTGAACCAAAGTATGCATCGCTCTTATTAATTATCTATCTTTTCTTTGTAAAAGTGGATAGGGAAGAAATTCCTATCCAAATTCCTTTTGTTCTTGATCTCGCAAGAATCAGGGACCCAAGAAAGTAGTCCCTATTTGAAAATAATGCATGCTGTAGGTGTTTGCTGAGACGCACTAAATTACATCAAATTAAATCTAAAAGTTCCAGAATGTATGCCTGATAAAGATATTCCAGCTTCAAAGATCACCTTTTTAAATCCTGTATACCTGCAATTTAGTCTGACCACCTTCCTCTCTCTTTGGTAATGCATCACATGAACCTAGAGAGAACTAAATAACAAAGACCTCTGTTCAAACGCACTTGCCAATTTTTAGCACTCACCTCAGCGAAGACAAATGGCGTGTCGTGTTTGAGGTAGACCTGGCCAGAGCGGATGGCGTTGACAGAGGCGGGACCGCAGCGGAAGGTGCCCTGGCTAGTTTCCTGGGGAGTAGAGTCAACAGCCTGCCAGCCTCCATTACCAGGGAGCAGGTCTGGTCTCGCCATCCAGCAGTCATTCCATACGTGGAAGTTCCTAGATGGGATTAAATTATGTTCATTTGAGGTTCCATTTAAAGGAATAGTTTGACATTTTGGGAAACATGCTTTTTTTTTTGCAGTTAGATAGTTTAGCTTAGCATAAACAGCTAGCTTGACTCTGTTCACGTTTAGATACAACATGTTAATTAATGAACTTTAGAGGTGCTGGTGGCCGGATTTTGTTACCTTTGGACAAAGCCAGGCTAGCTGTTTGTCCCTGTTTCCAGTCTCTTACGTTAAGCTAAGCTAAGCTAAGCTGAGTGTCTTCTGGCTTAGCTTCATATTTAAGAAACAAATACAAGAGTGATATCAATCTTCTCATCTAACTCTCAGCAAGAAAACAAATTATATTTCACAAAACTGTTGAACTACTCCTTAAAGATTACATAGCATATTCTTAATTTAAACTTTTTAGAAGCATCTTAATTTGAGAATTGTGTTACTATGGTTTTATGAACATGTGCACAGGTTAGGCAAAAGTGGTATCAATCGCCTGTGGTGGATACAATGTTGTAAAAAAATAATCAAGAATTGGCAAGTATGGATCCTAAATTTAACGGGAATTATTGAAACATTGACATTGCATCAAGTGCCTGGCGTACTTTTGCTTTGAAGTTAGGGAGGAAAGGCGTAAAAACTAACCAGAGTAAGCAAAAATTGCACCCATCATTCATTCATTTTTAAAACACAGTGCTACCAGATAAAAGATAGACACCAGATTAGCCTCTGGGGTTTTAAGTTAGAGGGAACTGCTTTTGGAGCAGATCTTAATATGCGGTGCATTCCTAAGGCATGGATTTAGCAGCAGGCAAATTTCCTAGCATGGTGTCCTGGCCATGTAAAGTTACACATCTTACCACACAGAGTCACTATTGAGGTAGTCAATCGGCTCCATATTCTCATCTAAATACACATCTGTAGTGAGGGAGACATCAGTATCATGAGCAGACTGGAAGTTGGTCACACTGCGGGCGGGTATGCCAAGACACCGCAGCACTGGAAACAAAGACAGACAGAGACAAATTCATTAAAACTGAATTCACGAGGTCAAGAGTTGAGCATAATGACTTCAGACATTTCCACTAAGATGGAATTTGCATGGTTGCATAGAACTTTATTGTCCTGGCTGACGGAAAGCAACACATGTGGCTCTATCTGTGACAAAAGTAGCAGGTATGACAGGAATGCCAATGCGAGGTATTTAGGGTGTATATGAGCTACAGCTTGCCATCAGGGGCAACGCTATGTGCTAAGGTCAGCTAGCTATCATGTGAGGGCCCCTGCATGTACGCACAATGAATGAAGTGTTCTGTTACAGAGCAGTGAAGGCTAATGAACACACATTTTCCTCTCACACACACCACCACATGTTCTATTTGTTTTTTCATGATCACCTGTTGTCGTGACCCCAGAGAAGACCCAACACTGTCCATATGACACAGGCGTTCCACTGGAGGAGTGGTATTTCCTCAGGATCTCCACGCTGCTGCTCCACGCTGCAGGCGAGACTCCATCAGAGTAAACCCCGGACCAGTTCCCTACCAGAACCCCAAAGTCATCCTGAGCATTTATCTGAAAACAGGATGGTGACGCAGTGAATTACAAGTGACTGCTCTCATTTACAAATTAAGATTATAATTTTACAAGCAGAACACGGCAGATGATTAGGACCTTAGCTACTAATGAGGACACTGAGGTCATGTCCTCTGCATTTTTTATGGACATTTTGGGGTTTTAGTAACGTGAGGTTCGGTACAATTTATGATTAAAAACACATGGAGGGTATTTTATAATATATTTAAACTTGACTCCTTTTAGGCGAAATAATCATTCAGTATTTTCTCACCAGAATTATATTCTTAGCAGTTAAAAAGTTGAAAAGTTAAATGAATAAAAGAAATATGCGCGCACTTGGACTCTTGACATCAGTATTTCTTAAATCCTGGCTAAGTCCATGGAGACAGTGGGATGATAACATAAATTTAAACTCACCATGGCAGATATGACTCTAACCACACTGACAGGATCCCCTCGACCAGATGCAGGCATGTCACTCTTCTCCAGGATAAACAGACATGCTTCCAGGATTCCCTCATGAAACTACACCGGAAAAAACACAAATCATCAGCAAAGAAAAATATGTTCAATCAAATGGGGATTTTGATCATACTTTGGGGTTAAAAAATACTGTAAAAAAGACATGTCTTACTATTGAACCATATTATTTACACTAACTATGTAACTATGAAATATGAAAAATTACTATAAACAAACGAGACCATCAGTGATAAGATTTGCAGTTTCTACCAGCCTCTGTGCTTAACAGTATATCACATTTGTGGATTTATGGCACAAAACCGGAAGGTGGTGCTGTTCTTTGAGCACAAATGGAGGTAAAGTTGGTGGAAGACTGTTAAGGCTACTGAAACATAACTGAAAGCATGTGCCACTGATAACTAATAAAGCCAAAGAAAAAACTTAAGGAAGCTAGGCTTTTCCATGAGAATAGACTGGAGGCCTAACAATGCTGCTGAAGTGAAATGGAAGTTTTTAGTCATCTATGGTTGGCCATTGTCTCATTTGTTTTCAGAAAGTAGGACACAATTAAAAGATATTTGTGGTGTTATTCCATATTTTTCTTATTGTCAACAAATCCCAGGAAAAGACCAAAACCAATAATGAATTGATCCTAGTAGTATTATTGTATAAGTATTGCCTGTGTAGTCAAAGCCTGATATATCTCATTCCTCTGTGCCACAGAGCTCCTTTGTTGTCCAAAAACTATTATAAACACATAAATGTTGCTCAGGCACTGAAGTTTATTTGTACAAACACAATCCTGCTGTTGGAAATACTCACGAGTGCACCAAATGTGTATTAATCCGCAGCTGAAAATAGTCCCCACAATAAACACACTGTTTACTGCTGTTTGAGTGACATTCAATAAAAACTACAGTGCCCAGCTGTTTTAGAAAATTACTTAGAAACTTTTACAAATAAAAATAAATATTTGGGACCCTATTTTAAAGATTTTCATCTTCAGTAGGGGCAAATAGGTGGAGTGCCACAAATAGTCCGTACCTGCCCAAAGTTCCATGTGCGGGCACCAATTTGTTTCTCTGTGCCATAGTAAATCCTCCCGATGTCATTCAGAACATACTCCTTCCTCTCCTCCTCATCATCCATGAACACCGTATCCTCTGGAAAGACATGACAACATTATATCTATATACTCTAATCTGGTGTTATAATACTGACAATATAGCATTGAGAGTACAGTTTTTCATCCTATATTGTACACACTTAAGTTTTCCTTTTTACATACGACATTTATCTCTAAAGATGACCTTATTAAACCAACCGTGACAGGAAACACAATGCTCTGTAGAATTGTAGTATTTAATTTAATGATATCGACTCTGGTCCAGATTTTGGCTTCCTCCTCGTCTGTGAATGTGACCCAGAATCCAGGCTTTCTTCAACTCTTCAGTGACTAAATCACTTAAGAATGTGATTTCTTTTCACAAATTATGTGAAAGAGTCCCCAAAGGCCAGGAAATGGTTAAGAAACACAATGAGTCCATGGACCTTGCAATGGGGCCCACGTTCATTTATGGGAAGCAGTCTGTTTTGAGTGACTTCAGCACTACAGACTTGGGCATGTACCCCTGACATGGGCTTCACAAATCACAAATCTGTGTTTTTCCATCTCTTTAATCTCTTCCTGTTGCCACTGTGATTACCAGTGGGTGTGGAAAAGGAGATAGAAAGAAAGAAAGGGAAAGCAGTAAAAGTATTCAAGAGACCAGAATATTCAAGATGGACATGAGAAAAAGCAAGTGGAAGGAAGAGGTTTAACAAAGTCATGAGGGACGAATGAGAGAAAGAGGGGAAGTTATGCTTGGGAGGGAAAGGTTGGAGGGAGAGAGGGAGAGTGGAGCGGAACAGAAAGTCATAAGGTTTTACAGGAGAAAGTAGAGGGAGGTGAGGCTGACAGTCTCTGTCAGATGTGATAATTGTGGTTTTCACTTCTTACTGAATGTTTCTGCAATGTAGAGAGAAACATACACACACACACACACACACACACACACACACACACACACACACAGGAGGGTATGAAGGAGGGGGAGGCCAGAAAACAGAGCAATGGAGTGAGGATCGGGTCAACAGATAGCAAGAAGGGAGCAAGGCTGGGTAGGAGAGGCATATAAAGCAGGAAATACACATATGGAGACAGTAAAAGTGAGGGAGAGGACTGGTTGTCACCAGCTGCAGGATTACTCTGAGCTTGCCCCATGGCGTTTTTACACAGTAATTGTAGGATTTTTACTTTTATGAGTGTGAGGGGGAGATTGGTCTCGGGAAGAAGAGATTGAAAAAGGGAAGGGGAGATTGGGCGTGCTGCCAAAAGCAGCAACCTCATAATGAAAGACAGAATTTCTTTTTATCAAATCCAGGTCCACTGTTTTTTATTTTTTTATTTTGCTGTGTTGCAAATACACTTCTTTTTGTCAAATATCCTGTGCGTACAGCAGTGCTCATCAAACTGAAAGAAACTCACCAGAATAAACAATGGACCTCATTTCCTAATGCTTTATTGACTGAATAAGAGAATAATATGTACGCATAATTTAAAAACAAGAGACTGACCTCCATTTAAGTACAAACATTTTGAAAATAAGAAAATACTGATGAACCCCACAAAAGTGTTTGATTTATGCATAGGCTAAGGTTAAAGATCATATCTGTATGTACAAAATTTTCATAAATGAGGCCACTGGTCATCTTACACACAAACTGTTTTGGTCACAAACATAGTTCAGTGTGGTGCACAAGGGGCATATCCACGTGTGCCAGCAGTCTTGAATCATAGCCAGTGGAGTTACATAACTCCCATAGTTACACACAGGGTCACGCTGTAGCTATTTGACAGACAGCAACATGCTCATGGATTGAGTTGGCCTTTCTCAGCCATGTGTAACATTATATCAGGACTCCTCTCAGAGATTAAAAGGCTAAACGGATATCTACTTTGTGCCAGTATTTCCTATCAGAATGATGTTCGTAATGCTATTGGTAATACAGCAGCTTTGTTCTGGGAACATTTTCCCTGGCAACTGTATCAGACAGTTCTCCTGCAAGAAAAATGTAATCTTTTTTGAAGATGTTCCACCTCAAACCTAATAGTAAGCCAGGTAGTATGTGATTCATTCCAGACATGTTATGTAACGCTGCCTGTCTTTTCTTCTTATCACCTATGACTTGTCTTCTATCCTTCCTCTCTTCCACATTCCTGCCCTCTATCTATATAAACCCTCTGCCCCCTGTTCCCACCCACTGCCAATCTTACCTTCACACCAAGGGTTGAAGAGCATGACGATGTTCTTGCTGGAGCTGTGAGTAGTTGCTTCCTCGCCCTTCATAGAGCTAGTTGCCACCGTGAGCCCATATAGGCCAATCACAGCACTGGCTGGCGAGCTGACTGACAGTTTGATCCTGTTGCCGTTATGCTCCACAATCTTGGCTTCCCAGCGTTCATCCTCCAGGTGATCCACCAGTGGGATGATGACATGGGTGCCTTTGGACACCATGGGCAGGGGACCTACACCACACAGGTTATATTTGAGTCATGTTGCAATAAAGTAGAAATAAAAAGGAAACACTGTAATAGAAGTGTCATGAACACAAGCCTGATGTATTACAATGCATTCCATGTTGTGCTTTTAGGTGGCACTGTACAATATGCTCTCTGAATTTATGTGTACATTTCTACCCAATTAAAGGAATACTTTCACATTTTGGGAAATATGCTTATTCACTTTCTTGTGGAGAGTTACATAAGAAGATTGATATCAGTCATATCTGTCTGTTAAATATGAAATTACAGCTTTGAGACTGTTGCTTAGCTTAGCATGAAGACTGTAAACAGATGAGAACAGCTAGCCTGGCTCTGGCCAATGTTTAAAAAAAACCCTGTTACCAGCTCACTAATTAATATGTTATATCTCGTGTCACAGTAACTTTTTTGGGCAGAGCCAGACTAGCTGTTTCCCTCTGCTTCTAGTCTTTGTGCTGTAGCTTCACATGTATAAGTGGTATCGATCTTCTCATCTGACTCTTGGCAAGAAACCTAATAAGCGTATTTCCCAAAATGTGAAGCACTGGAGCTATAAGATATCTAGCTAACAAAATACCTAGCAAAACATTTTATATGAAAAAAAAAAGATTGATCATAAGTAAAGCTTAAGAAAAAAAATCTGTCTGCAATTTAGGAACAGATTTCTGTATTTGAAATGAATGACCTTTCAGGGCATAACAACACAACTGATGCTCCCAGTGTGTACAAGATGAAACAGTTCATCTTCTAGAAGCTCTTCCAAAGAGAGTGTATGTATATGTGTCTGTTTAAAAAGTAATTTTGAATGACATTTTGCTTTTTATGTGTGTGTGTGAAAATTCAAGTGGTGCAGCTGAACGAAGTGCTTTTCAATTCTCCCCTTTGTCTGATTCTCAGCTAACCTTTAAAAGTTGGATTAAATAAATAAAGTTAGAAAACAGAGGTGCAGTGGAAGGACTTCATTGCAACATGTAGTTGGGAACAGGCTAAACTCGGTTATTCACGTCACAGTACTTGTTAGTCTGTTCCCAAAGTGGGTGACACAACCGTAGAAAACTGTAAAGCACATATGCATCACAGCCCTTCACCCAGCTGTGCATGGTTTGTCTGAGTAAACAAAATCTCTGGGGCTGGAAAACCTCCCACATTGCCCGTACACACACATTTCTGCAGAAGGCCAAGCACATTTGTGAATGTTTTATCTTATAACAATTAGCTTGGATGTTCCCTTTTATGTGACTTGATGTTTTGTTACAGGCTAACAAACTACAAAAAGCTAAAACGACTTTGTTCTCTTTAAGAAAAAATGGTAACATGTTAACACTTATTGGATGCTTTCCTCTCAGCTATTTGCTTTGTGCCACTCTGCTGGGCTTTAGCTGCCATTTGCTGAAGCGAATATTGGGTTTATCAAGAAACCATTGTTCTCCATCCGACCGCAGCCAGGACTTCCTCTCTCACCTCTGAGAACTTGCTCAAAAGGAAATCACTGAAAAACACTGTCTCTTTTCTGCTGGAATGACCTCGCCTTTATTGAAAATTGGCTCTGAATCTTTATTCATGCTGCAATGATACAAAGCCCTGCTTTCAGTGCAACACTTAGAACCTTTTCACAGTAAATGCGACTGTGGAAGCAAAGGTAATGAGAGCCTGTTGTATGTGGATGGCTCAGATAGTTAGGTGTGTCAATTCTCTTTCTGCTCTTCCCATGTAACTATCTAAGCAGCAGGTGACAGCTAATCACTTCTTTGTGGTGATGTAATGGTCATTTATTCCCAAGTGTGTAGTGGATCATTGTGGTATGAGGCCTGTAAATACCAGAGCGAGGTGTCCGGTGTCTTGAGGTTTGGAAACTGTTAACACTGTGGGGAGGCGGGTGGAATCCAAAACTTGTGGTATAGCTATGGTTGAACTGCTGCTCGATTTAAATGTGTGGATAGTACTACTCAACCTGTGAAAATAGTTGTATAATGTCTTCTGTGGCTCTAGAGCAGTGGTTCCCAACCCTTTTTTTTTTCAAATTGTCAGATGAACTCAAGTGCCCCTTCATCGACACCACCCATCATGTTCCAAATGTTCTATTTCAAACTATTTATGTCACTTTTAGCTAACTATTTCAACTGTTTACCCATTACTTTTAGCTATTTTTCCATTTCTCCATTACTTATAGCTATATACTCTATGTATCTATTACTTTTAGCTATCTGTTCCAACCTTTTATCTATTACTTTTAGCTAACTATTTCACCATTTATCCATTACTTTTAGCTAGCTATTTTAATTGTATCTATCTATTACTTTTAGCCATCTATTTAACCATTTATCTATTACTTTAGCTAACTATTTCAACAGTTTATCCATCACTTTCAGCTAGACCTCTGTGCTCACAAGCTGACGCAATATGTTGATATTTGTTCCAATCAAAATATAATTTTGGTATTTTTAATTAGTTGAGGTACTCTATAATCTTTCCATGTACCCCCTAGCAACTGCTGAGGAGCTTTCTTAAGTCTCAGAAATAATAATATCTCGATTGGGCTTGGGCCTTCAAATTTCCACCAGAAAGTCTGTATTACAAACTTGGGGTTCTAGTTTAAAAGAAGTGGGCATTCACCAGTCAGGGAGGGTCTGACTAAACGGTCACAAGGTGCATTATGGGAATTGTAGGATCCATTGTTTTCAGGAGCTTGACCCATACTAGGAACAAAAAGTCAGGATATCTTGGCCTGTGCTGCTTCAATTTTTTTCATTCTTTTTTAATCTGTCTCCTGTGATTCCCCCAAATGTATGAAAATGCAATACTTAATTGCTGGAGTGCCCCTTTAAGTTTTATGAATATATTTTCTTATTCTTTCACTTTATTCTTTTGCTTTTCTAATTGTTTCAGTTTTTAATCCCTGTTTTCATGCCACATAATTTGATGCAACCCACTATGATATGCT
Source organism: Macquaria australasica (assembly GCA_005408345.1). Classification (NCBI taxonomy): domain Eukaryota; kingdom Metazoa; phylum Chordata; class Actinopteri; order Centrarchiformes; family Percichthyidae; genus Macquaria; species Macquaria australasica. The sequence goes on from SEMN01000233.1 coordinate 51,889, forward strand.
ATGATATGTTTTTTAACCTCTAAACCATGCACTACCTAAATAGTGGACCCGACTCTCAGACACTTCTACCACTGCTAATGATCATACTGATTCTATTCACTGTCCAGCCATTCCATACCTGTTTTCAGGTCCAGATGCAGCTTGTCAGTGTCAGCATTGAAGGGCTTGTTGAGCTCCAGCTCTATCTGGAAGGTCTGCCCTCTGCGGATGAACAGCTCGTCCCCGTGATATAAGTCGGTGTGGTGCTCCTGTCTGTTCTGACCCGTCTTGGAGCTCAGCAGGTCCACAGAACACACCAACAACTTTATTTCTGAGAGAGGAAGATTTAACATAAAATTTAAGTAGGCCTATGGGTCATCATGATATGTGCAACATGCAAAAATAGTCCAGAGAGTTGACCATAACCTAGTCCTTACAATTTAACAAAAGTTTTACCTTCCATTTCCTTTGCTTCTCCATTCTCAGGCTTTGGCTTGGCGGGCTCCGGGGCCGGTGCTGGGGCTGGGGCCGGGGCCGGGGGTTTGACAAATTCCACCTTGTCTGTAACATCATAGGAGGTGCTGTTCTGGCGCTTACAGCAGCACGGGCACATCTTCCTGAACCAGCGACGACAGCCTCCCTCCTCCTGTTTCTTCTCCCCCTCTTTCTGAATGGACAGCTCCACCCTGGTGGGTGGGGCTGCTCCGGGGAAACGCCCCACCTCTGACGTGCCTCTTACTGTCAACCGCTCACCTGGCATTCTAGGAGACATATTAGAAAATTGCATTTTCAGGAATGAAATTGCAGATACCAATCATCATATTAAGTAATTACTTTGTTATGTTAAACAAATAAGACGACTGAATCATCCTGCTTTTCCTGAAATTAAGATGAGTGTGTAAATTACCAACTGAAAGGTCAAAGAATACTAAAAGATAATACCCATGCCAGCCACAGCCTGTTCACCCTGGTGCCATATGGCAAGTGATACAGAAGTATCCGCTGCCATACCACCATACTACAGAGCAGCTTCTTTCCTCAGGCTGTGAGACTCCTCATTTCATCCTCTGCATTCCATCATAAATAATAGTTTTCTGTTTTGTTTTTTGTGTTTTTTTGTGTGTAGCATGAAGGGACTACAGCTTGCATGTGTTGTATAATGATAAATAAATTAACCTTGTTGTTGCTGCAAATTATAATACATTTTTTTTTAAAACTACTGCCTTGGTGAAATGATAATTAAAGGAATCCGAGCACTTTGTGCTATTGTATGTTGGATCCCTAACCCATAAAGTACACCACAGTACTTGACCATGTTTTGAAATATTACCCTCTGAATAATCCCCAGACTTTACTGTGAACAGTTTTTATTGGAACTGCTCTCCACAAAAGAAATAGTCCCCATAGGAAAACTGTTGGCTGCATTGTGATCTATCAAGAAAAATGGGTATATTGTTTCTGGAAGAAGATGTTGCTGTTGACTTTCTAAATTATTTTTTTTTATGATGTGAGAACCACAAACAGAATTCCATTCATTCCAATTGCATTGAGGTGGGAGCATGAAATCTCAGAGAGGGATGAATAAAACCAAACCTATCTGCAACAACTAGACGTGAGCGAGAAAATGTTGACAGCAGCTCAACAACACTGGTGGAACAAAACATTGTGTCCACATTGTAGAGGTCAGTGTGCTACACTACGTTTCATTCCACCAAGACTTTGTATTCATAACAATCTGATTAACAAAACATTCCTCCAGTTCTTCTTCTCCCTTTCTTTCTTCTCACCATCATGAAATAGCCATTGCACTTTCACTTTTTCCCACAATTACCACATGCCAGACTTGCACACTCTCCTTGGCCGTCATGCTTTCCAAAAGCATTCCGAGGTATTTAGCCTTTCGTCCTTGTCGGCTACACTCCCTGAGCAATCTAACATACCTCCTACAAGCATCTGGATTCCATCTGCCTCACCCCAGCTGTTGCGGAATAATTCAGTTTGTGTGTATGTCTGTGCATGGTGTCCAGTACTGTAGATCATAAGAACATTTATCACACTGTTAGATCTCCACCCTTAGCGTATACAGTGCACTAATAATCACAACGGAATTAGATCTGGTGATGTTGGATTTTAAAACCGGGGTCAAATGTCATACACCAAATATCAACATTAGGAAAGTGAAAACAAAAAGTGTTTACTAGAATGAAAGGCAGAGGGGGGAGGACTTTCCCTCCTTTTTCTCATCATCTCCAACTCCTCCATCTTAAGATAAAAGCCACACAGGGCTGTGGCTCTGCACACAAAAATAAATCTATATTACAAAACATTAAAGCACCATTGGAGTTTTGTTAGCGCTTGTAAAACACCCATAAAGTGTAATGAGCTGCAGTAATGCACATAGTCAGGAGAAATGCAGCATTGTTAAGTACACATATAGGAGATGTTTGGTTTATAGGGTAATTATTGTCATTTTCACAAACACCCTTCGCTAAGCCCCATCCCATTTAGTTGCTGTTATTACTCCTGTCAAACTTTCCGTGCTAGCACGTCACCTGTAGGTTTACAATAATAATGGTGGCAGACTTACCCCTCAAAATTCTTTGTAATGTTTGAAAGAATGGGTCTGAGATTTCACACAGAGGTACACAGAAGCAGCCTTCTGTTTTCTAACCATGGACTGTCAATTTTTTCGGCTGAAATGACAACTGTCGCTAGCAGTTTTTATCAGCTGCAGCTAGCAAGCTAATTAATGCTAACTCTGTGAGTTAGTTAAAAACTGCGCCTCAAGCTGACTTTTTTTAATGTTTCCAGCTGACTAATTTCAAAACTAGACACGTGTATAAGGGTCTTATATATGTACTTGCTACTTGCATGACATAATGCTAAAAGACTGAGGCTAAAGCTTGGTTGCACACAAAAGGTCAGCCTCCTCGCCAGGTGATGATCCATGTAAGTTAGGACACATGCAAATAAAGGCGTTGTTCTTGCAGTTTGCTACTTGGCTTTGGAGGTAACGCTAGGCTAGGTTACTTCTGTACGTAATAAGCACCAGGCAACCTAGTATTTGCTGCTTATGTTGGAGCAGATTATGGTGTAGCTATGATTGGACAATCACTGTTCGGGTGAGGGCTTCAGCAAATGGTCAGTATTCTGTGCACATCTACTTAGCTCTGCATATCTCAATGTCCCTCATTGTGTTGTCGTTGTTAAGGTTTAGCATTCTGCTTTGCAAGGTGAAGCTAAAAGTTGAGGCTGGCAGGTGATGTTAGGTGTCACCTAAGGAAAGTTACAGCACCTATTTCATACAGACAAGCAACAGTGAGAGTCTTTGATAAAGTGCTGATACTTTTCTATTGATTCCATGGTTAAATATTTGCACGGGACACATGTATAAAACAGGCTGAGCACAGTGGTTTTGAGAAAAAGGCAGTGATAGTGAAGTTATGTGGTGCAGTTCAAAGGGCAGACAACAGCTGAGATAGAAATGGTAGGGAAGGGCGCCTCACAGTATCAGACCCTAAAAATCCAAGTATAGTGTGTAATGTTTGTGTGTGTGTGTGTGTGTGTGTGTGTGTCTGATTTTTCAACTCCTTGACTTCCTGAGTTCATGTGCCGGTCAGATGACATTCCCCTCCCTTCAGCTGTTTCCAAATCCTCTAAATATTTGGCAAAACTCTTCATAATCATTGTGACAGACACAATGGATCAAGTCGGCTGTATGTATTGCAATGTGATCTTCACCCAAAAGTCACACTCTCTGACCCGTGCTGCCTTGGCTCCATCTCTAATTTTAGCAAAAGAGGAACCAACAAATGAAGTGAAAAGCATGACAGTATTCAACACATTTTGGTTAGAGAGCAATGAATTGAAGTTCATTATGCTAAATTAAGTTTCCATGCCTTTTTTTTACTCACTCACAGACAAAATATTTGGGGTTCTAAAATGCAAGATACAATTATAATTGGCCAAATAATACTGCAAATATAGATTATTTTCAAATGTAACAACTGAAGAAAAAGCTTTTCAGGCTGTTTTGTTGGTAATTTGTGTCTTCACAGGCTTTAAAAAAGCCAAGTTATCTCACTTCTGCACCTTAGGTGGCCTAAAATTGCCCAATTAGAGTCATCCACTCAACCCCCCTAAAACCGCAAAAAGCAATTCCACAAGACTAATTTTTTGGCAGCCTTGCTCTTCCCTCACACTTTATTGCACAAACTTAAATTGATTTATAATACAGCCATCAGCCAAGCTTGAAAACAAGTGTTTTTCTTCATCTTTTCTCCTCCCCCTGCCTATCACTACCACATGTATCACTTCTTCCATTATGCTGTGCCCTCTCCCCGCAGCTCTGCACTTCTCTTCACTCAGTTTGTGTTGGCGTGCCAGCACCTCTGGTATGCCCACTGGCCCCTGAGATAAGCACTTTGAATTCAAGTCACTGTTCCCACACAACACCAGCTTTAAATGGCCGGGCTAGTTAGTCTGATGATATTGGCACCATGTAAAATTAATTAAATTATTTAATAAATAAAATAAAAACATTAAGCGGCACAGCAGAGTAAAAGCCTGGAACACCATCACATTCAGAAAAAATATCAAGAGATCCTATGCATTGCACATCCTTCAAGGTCTCTGAAAGAAGAAAAAGGAGTCAGCTGCAGCTGGTTGGCCACCAACCAGCAAGGCTGAGAGCATGAAAATACCTTAACTAATTGGCTGTGTTCTTCACTGAATTTGGAAAATACTAAAAAAAAAAAAAAGTGAGTATAACAGCAAACCAAGTTGTTGGAGTTTGGCAGGAAGGCCTCCTTCTTATCAACTGTTGGAAACAAATCATGATTAACTGGATTGTTTTTGAGGGTTTTTTTTGCAACATAAGTTCAGCAAGTTCAGCGCTAAACTCCACTCAGAGTTGCAAGACCTTGGTATAAACCAGATTCATACCAGAGTTTGAGTTTAAGACCAGATTTTATACTGTGTGTTTATATACTACCCATTATGCAGAATGAGACTAATATATATTATATTATTGGATTATGATTATTGATGCATTAATTTGAACATCAGTTTAATGTTGCAGCTGGCAAAGGTGGAGATAATTCTAACTACTTTATACTACCTGGTAGCTTAATTTATGAAAATACATCATAATTGTTTGGTTTTTTGATTACATTTTGTATTGATAATCTGAACCTGCAAAGTAACAAGTAACTAAAGCTGTAAAATAAATGTAGTGAAGTAAAAAGTAGAATATTTCACTCTGAACCGTAGTGGAGTAGAAGTATAAAGTAGCAGAAAATGGAAATACTCAAGTAAATAAAGTAAAGTATCTTAAAATTGTACTTGAGTAAATTTATGCTTAAATATCTTTTTCTTTCTTTATGGGATGTGAGCACCTCTCTATGTGTCTCTCTCTTGTCTAAAAGAAGAAACCGTCAGGTGAGCTTATCGCTTCAAGTTTACACTTCTCTTTATATCTCCGTTATAAGAAACAAAGTGACTGGAAATCTTACTTGATCTGTGTGGATTCTTCTCTGGATCAGCGATGAATCCTCTGCTTCGTCCTGAGTAATTCTACCTCAGTGTCAAAGTTTTGGAAAGTGTTTTTCTTCACTCGCTCCGTACTTGGATCAGAATATTTATATGCCTCTCCTGGAATGTACCGCACGGTACTTTAAGCTGACACACACCCCTCTTCCTCTCAGCTCAGCCCACCCCGCCCTACCCTGTATGGACTGAAGTTTCCCACTCCCACCAGGAGGTCCCGTTCCCTTTAGCGCGATTTGGGCGCGCCGCGCAGAAGAGCGCACGTAGTGTGTTACTACATGATGAGAAGCACGCACGCACGCACACACACACACACACACACACATACAACCACACACACGGGGAGTGGAAGACAGAGGAGAGAAAGTTTGTTATGCAATATTCAGCCTTACTTTGATAGTGGAGGGCAGGAATATAAGTAATTACGCTTGAATGCATACGGTGAGTAACGCGATCACACAATAAAACCAGTAAATCAGGGAGTAACTCCAGCCATTTATACAGTAATTTGGTTCAAACAACCTATACCCTGCACCATAAGAGGAAACAATAGCATACATCGTGTATCTTTACATTGCAGCTGCACCCACTATCCAGGGCCGCTGCTGGCGGAAAGAAATACGAACAAATAAGAAAAACAGAACTATATAACATAACAGTATATATGACAGTATATATTAATATAGTATATAATAATGGTCTAATGGTGCCTATTGTCTATTTAAATAATTCATGATTATGATTATTATGATTGATGATCATTAGGCTGTTTTGGTGCCCCCTCCAGCACTTGGTGCCCTATATGCTCAGCGCATGTACGTAGCAGCCGCGCTGGTTCTATCGCAGTTGTCACCACCAAAATAAACCAAAACCACAGTTTGAATGTGAATGATTCAAGGTTGAATGTCCTCTATAGGAAATACCCCTCTGTCAGTTTTGTTAGAGTCATTCTGTAAAAGAACAAATTACAGGACTTCCCCTGCACAGTTTACAGTTTACATTTGGTCAGTTTACAGAAAAACTCACCCTGACCATTTAAACCAACAAGGTGAGCTTAAAATAACAGGAGCAGATTCAGAAGATGGCCAGAGCATGTATTTGCTGTTATATATCATTGATTTCAATTCAAAGCATCTACTCAGCAAAAACACAATATGATGAAATGCTTATTCAAAGTAATTTTTCTCATAGATTCCAGGTTTTCCACAGTGCCAGCAAACAATGAGAGCAAACAGTGTGTGTGACTAGGTGCACCAGTAACTGTGGTTTGGTAGGAGATCATAATGAAGTCATTTTATGATCAGTGGTGATGACGACTAGGGCAAACTGAAGCACTGATACATATCTAAACCTGCCTTCCACTGTCAGTCAGTGTTAAGTGATGACATCGTGCCAGCTAAGAATTGCAGCAGTTTGTCCATGAACCTAAGTATTTTGACCTGATGATGGCTAGATGAAAAGTCAGAGGATCACCAAGGTCATTAGAATTTATCATCTAGGGACTTTGAATACCTGTACAAAATTTCACAGCAATCCATCCAATAGCTCTCAAGATATTTCACTCAATAAAAATTGGTGGCGCAAGACATTTCATTGAATAAGTGAAAACCTTGACCTCACTGGGGTGCTAGATAACAAGTAAGGGGATCAACAAAGTAACTAGGCCTCATCCTCTGGGGACCATGAATGTATGTACAACATTTCATGGCAATCCACCCAATAGTTTTGAAGGTATTTCATTCTGGACCAAAGTGGTGGACCAACTGACATTGCCATCCGTGGAACCATGCCGCTAGCATTGCTAGAAACCCTGCAGTATATAACATACAAATATGTACAAAATAGCAATACAATGTACTGCATGTGTTAAGCTGTGTTTTGAGTGCTGGGTGGTAGTTTATTCAGCAGTCTGCCAACCCGAGACAAGAAACTTGCCCATTCTGGTGATGTTGGATTTAATACTACATTATCTCCTACCACACAGCAGGAACTGGGGTGGTGGGGGGGCGGGGGGGGGTTGCACAGTCTGGGTCAGGGTTGGGGGGAATCCTTTAGACAAGATAAGTAGGGTGGCGTTAAGAAAAATGCAACAGAAAACACAGTAAACAGTATAGCAACAACAAGGACGCCACTGAAAGTAATTTAAACATGTGGCACAGGCATACTTTTATTAAATATATGCAGAATATAATATAAAGGATTGTACAAGTTTAAAACACAGATTTATGTTATCTACATCATTTAAAATTGATGTAATTAGTCACTGTGTAAGAGTAGATGTCAGGTTTTTAAATGGTATTGTAAGGACTCAATAACCCTTTTGACATGTCAGAGCAGGAAAAGTACAGGTGTAATTAATAATAATTAATATTAATGATGGCTAAATTCCTTTCAAGTGTGCCAGGGTTTGTGTATTGTGTATGGTGGCTATTGTTAATGTTATTAGTAACACTTATCCTGCTATATCCTGCATTTCCTGCTATAATAAGTCAAAATGTCTGCAATAAAAAGGGCTTCATAAGAAAAAAGTAATAAGGTAACCTCAAGGAATGTATTGATACATTTGCTACCGTATTATTTGTAGTAAATTATTTGTAGCTTAGAGCCATACATTATATTTTTGTCGTGACTATTAGTATTTTGAAAAATGCAGACCATTTACCGGATTTATTGTTCATCCTGTTGGCTTGACGCCGGTGTGATAAATGACACAGACAACATTTGCGGCTTCTGCAGAGCGGGGGGCGTAAGAGGAAACATAAAGGTGACTTGGGTTCGCTGAGTATCTGAACATAACAGATGGGACTGGGTCCTGTCTCTCACGCTGTACGTGGGAAACCAAACAGCCAGCAGCAGGCCAAAGGAAACTTCCTGACTGTGGGAGACATATTAGGATAAGGGAGAAATGTGCCCTTTTGTGTTATACAAGTTTACACTGAGAGCAACAAGTGGAAAATATTATAAAGAAATGCAATAAAGGAATCAACTGCTGTTGTTCATTGTATGTGGACAAAATATGAGCACCAATCTTTCTGCATACAAACAGTACAGTAGGATTGCCCCTGTTTCAAGGAGTGTCAGTGAGAATATGTTTGGTATGTGCTGTATTGACACGTCTCTGTTAAATAATAACCAAGTTCCTCTGACCTTTTCTGTTACTGATGGGGATCAAAATGGCACACAGAAATTAACACACACAACTAAATGACCTGTTTTACATAAAAATAGCCAGATATAAAAGAATACATTAGATGAAAACAGCACAAATCAAATGTCCTTATGGTGTTAAAGGAATAGTTTGACATTTTGCAAAATATGTTTGCTTTCTTGACGAGAGTTAGATGATACAGCTGTGGCTTCATATTCAATGGCCAGTCAGGCTATGTCTTAGCTAAAAATGGAAATGGCCAAGCTTAGCATGAAGACTGGAAGCAGGGGGAAACAGCTACAACATAACCTCCCACAAAACCACAACTTATGTTTTTACACTTTGGGTTTTGTACAAATTAAACTACCAAGATAAGAGGTGCTGGTAGGCTAAGCTAACGGTCTTCTGGCTGTAGCGTCTTCAGGAGACATGAGAGCGGTTCCAGTCTTCTCGTCTAACTCTCGGCAAGAAAGCAAATCAGGGTAGTCCCCAACATCTCCTACTATTCCTTTAAGACCAGATCTAATGTAGAGTGTTTGTTATAAAGGTCAGAGATTGAAATACCAAAAGATATTGTTTCCATTACTGTTATGACTAATGTGATCTCTGACCCTATATCGCAACAAAAGGATTATATCTTGACAGGCAGCCAAACCAGAAACCAGTAAACAGAGAAGTTACAGATAACTTTCATGCGTGTAAAGAATTTATACCAACTTATTTACTTCTATAGAATTGTCCACTCTTATAACGTGGGAGTGGAGTATTTCGCATTAGGAATCACTGCTGTTGCTCTGATTCATTTGATTCATAACAAGGTTCAGCCTGTGACATCAAGAGCCGTGTGTGTTTTACAATGGTGTGATGAAATGCGTGTACGCACGTCTCTGTGACGTGATCACTTGCAGTGTTCAGCAACGGTTTGCAGTGCGGGGGGCTGAGTCACGCGCTGCAGTTGCTCCGGAGATGAACACAAACAGACAAAGCTAACAGGAGCTCTGCTGCTGAACGGATGATTTGTCTGTTGATCTGCCTCTCCGCTCTAAACCCCCTGCTCTCTCTATTAATACAAATCTTGAGCATGTGAGATTCAGTTTCTCCTCCGTTTATTAAAGGCAAAGCTGTGAGTTTTCTGAACACATTTTAGACAGGAAATATGTTCTTTCCTGAAAAGCACTGAATAATTTACTAAGAGAAAAGAGCAGAATTTATTCATTTATTATACTTTCCACATGTTTCATATTGCCCTGTACATTCTATTCCAAATTTTTGCTCTCTCCATATGTCTGGACAAAGCATTATGATTTTCTTACTTATATTGTCTATTTGAGCAATCCTCATTTCAACTGTCTAACAGGACTACAGCTGTGCTAGCAGCTCTATGAGGCTGCATTTAGGCACAGCAGTGCTTTGAGTTAAATGCTAACTTTAGCATGCTTTACATTTTGTTTATGTGTTAAGTATGTTAATATTTGTACAGCTGAGGCTCAAGCATTTAGTCATGAAACAAATAATGGACAAACTGAAATTCTGATCTCTGTACCAAATTCAATGGCAATCTAACTCATAGCTTTTGAGATATTTCAGTCTGGACCACAGTGGTGGACCAATGAACCGACAGATTGACATCGCCGTCCTGAGAGCCATTAGGCTAGCATGACTAATCTTAAAATCATCTACTTCTCTTTGTCTCCATCTCCTTCTGTATAATCAGTGTAGATCTAATAAATCACTTTAACCTGGATCCACCTCATTAGTGGACATTGTAAAGAGAGTGTTTTTCAAAAATGATGTACATTTAGTGTATAAGATATTTCACTTTCTTCTGCTCTTGAAGTTTAACTGTGGAAAGTGTTACGTGTCTTGTGTTTCCATTCTGATCAGAAATGACACAATCTCAACTTGCCTCACCTCTGATTCATTTAACTACATGCCCCAAACATAGACTGTAGCCAGGCATATGTCACTTTTCAGAGAAAGCATCATGCTGTCATTATTGCCACAGAGGGGACAGTAGTGCCATTATTTCGCAAGTCAAAGGTCCAAAGCCCTGAATTTAAAATTTTGAGTCTTAAACATGTATGCCCTCTTGCCGTAATTTAAATAAGTTTTAAGAACAAATACCATAATTTAGTAGTATATCAGATTAAGTTTTTTGTAAAAAATTGAGTTAATTATTTTTCCAAACGTATTGAGATGCTTTGGTTTGGTGTCAAAAACTGTACATGAAATAAAATGTAGGCTGTAAGTTTAAAGTACCACTGACCTCAACAATGAAACAATCAGGTTGTGAAAACATGAGGGGAATACAGCCTATCTAGTATATGACAGTACAGGAAAAAAAAATACAATAGTGCTTTCAACCGAAGAAAAAAGAATAGAATTAAAAGAGCACTCTGGTTGAGCCAAACTCTTCTTGCACTTCCTTGAATATATCTATTAACCATGAAATGAAACCTGTTTTCATACAATATAGAAAGTCCCATTCTATAACCTCTCTTTTTTCTAAATACCTCCCTGGTGCTTAAATTAATTCCTGCTGTAATTTTATAATCATTATTTTAAAGGCTTATCAAAGCAATTACTGGCGACCTTCAAGTAGGCCTACACAATGAAAAAAGTTCTGTTTTCTGCTGAATATACAGCTGGCACCCACCAAGGTTCTTCTGCTTTGTCACTAGTCGCCAGCACTCGTAAATGAGTATTTAACACTTTTAATGTTACACAGCAGCAGAAGGAAACCGACGCGCTTCAGCCCATTTGTGGGTGTGACCCCTTCTTCTGCTTTGTGCTTGGGGAACGTATTTCACGTCAAAAGCCCTGATAAAGTCACGAGTCACTGGTGTTAAAGCTGAGTTGCGCGTCTTTTTTTGATTGAATCACACACCTCTGATTGTAACCACCTAGAGTGAGATTTAGGTTGGTCATTGAATCCTTCTACCAGGAAAGTAACCATGCTGCCCTCTGGTGGTTACCATAGACTCTTCATATACAGTTTATTGTGGTTACAGTCAAAGCTCAGTGCACTTTATGACAGTACAATTAACATACTGTACAGTACAACAATGATTCAGTTTTGACATGTGGACACTAATTTATTAATAGGGTTGTGTGATACTACAAAATATGCTTTCGATTCGATACTAAGTAATACCAGGGCCAGGATTACCAATATCAATACTTTTTCATTGTTAAAAGCAGCTAATGTGCTATCATGTAAGGGAGAGAAATATGTCATGTGCTTGTGTAATTACTTATGTTTAAACACAAGACAGTTTTCAATGGTACATAACAAATGTCATTATATGAATTCTCTGAACTAAAGAGGTCTTTACTGAGGACATGCACACAGCAGCGGCATAGATGCAAATATTGCAGCACTAAGAAGAGTGTTAATGTGCCCAGGATGTGATCTCACATGTGACGGATCCATTGTTTTGGTACTGGTCCTATTGACATTAGTATCAACACTTAAATAAATGTGGATATAAATAGATAAATGTGGATAGAAATAAATGCATAAATTAACAAATACATGAAAAAGGGGGAAATAAATACAGAAATGAATGAAGAAATACAAAAAAATATTTATTTATTGCACACTTTTTTAAATTTTTAAATTTTATTTATTTTTTGGCAAATTTTAGATGTATTTATTTTTTTCATTTAATTATTTAATTATTTGCCGTGTCAGTTTTGGGCCCCCACAAGTAGCTTAGTAGTTTAAAAAAATAGTCGCCCAATAATACGTCATCACCACGCGCCCACAACACACTGTCAGGTCTACACGTATCTCACACGTGAGTTACATTTTGTTGCCTTCCGTAAATTCTTTTTTACATCGATTCATATTTTTTACGGATTAAGCTAAATGTCTCATTTAAATGTTCTTTAACACATCGTTAAAAACGTCCACTTGTTTCGAAACATATCGAGCTAGTTTGTGCTACAGTTCTCGAGCTGGAAGCCTCCTCAGCTACGTAGTCTTGCAGAGATCGTCTTAAAGCCAAACTCCTCTTCCTGAATATGTCAGTATAACGTGTCACCGCTTATCGGCAACTATATTGACCTCGTAAAACATCACAGTTGACAATATTTGAATCATTAGTATCCAGAGGTAAATTCGGCATACATTGCTGTTACTCAACAATTAAATAACCCCTTGTTTTACATAGAATGTCCAGCTTGGTCTCCCTAACATTACCCTCAATCTTCGACCACACCATTAGGAAGTTTTGGAGGATCGAAAACACAACAATAAAGTTTTGGCCTGTTTGTTTTATGTGATTTTTTTTTATTGTCAAACACAGACGGACCTGTTGCTGTGAATATTTTTAAATAATATACTATCGCTATTAGTATTGGTAAACAATATTCAGCATAGCTACAGTACCATATCGGTAATATTGTTGCATAAAATACTTGTATTTGCATCAAATTCCAACATTTTAGCAGCATTAGTGTACAGTGTAAACCACTGCGTGCTGTTTGGTGAATCAGGTGAATGTGGACTTGACCATCAAATCCTAATGATTACTTCATGTTTTCCCCTCATCTGTTCCCTGTTTCAGCCAAGAGCGAAGATCAAACTGAGCATCTTCTCTAACGAGACCAAGACATTCTACTTGTAACCTGCATTTTGTAAAGTCCAAGCTATGTTGGCAAAAGCAGAAGAAAGGAAGCCACAGAAAGGGGGAGGAAAGAAGAGGAGACACCCCGGTGAAGATGGGGAAGGAGGAGAGAGGAAGAGGCGGGGAGGCGAAGAAGGAGAAAAGGGTCATGGAGATGGTGGCAAGCAGCGCCTGGACGCCCTGAGTGTTGGCTATTTCCGCCGAGTTGGGGAAAGACTTAATGAAGGCTTTGAAGATAATGAAGAGAGAGGTAAGAAGGATCCTTTTTCTGGAGATCTGAGCAAGCAGCGGACTGGACGTTTATTAAAGTTGGGAATGTGCAGCAGAAAGGCACATTAGAGTAGTACAACTAAATTATTCTGCTCTCTTCTCATCCCGCTAATCTGCCTATCACATAGTTTAGCTGCAAAACTTCAAAAACAGGCAAACTGAATGAAGCTGCTTTCTGAGGCAGCAGTGACATTTGAAGGTTTGGACGTCATCGGTCACGTGGTATTCTTCATTTGACACAAGCTCCGGCACATTGTATTGAAACATGCTCTTCACAGCAGTGAAACGGGCTTCGGTATCATCATACTGTCACACATGACAAAGCATAACTTCAAATCCTCATATTTGCTTGACAAATGATTGATTTTTCTGCGCATCAGCCAATTGTAATTGACTAATCAGCTCCATTTTAATTAGTACCCTACTTCTTACTGAATTTACACAGCATATTGTGTTGATCAGATAATCTGTTATTTAAACTTGAGCAAGGTTTAGTCATCATTGACCCAGAGCTTTCCAGAGTCCAATGACAATTGACAGTTTTTGGAAGTCCAAAAAGTGTTTAAAGAGGTACTGCACACTTAAACATGTTTTTTGAGCTGTAAACTAAATAATGTGACTGTACTGTGATGAAACATCAATGCTGGTGTTAATATTGACATTGCTTACCAAATGTATAAAAATCTGCATTTCATGGGTGAAAATGGCTCAACACGCCATCTACTGTTGAGCCCTGAACCTTGTAAGGCCAATGCAATGAGTCAGTGGTTGGGACCTGTCTATGTCATGAAATTTATATAAAAAAAGACTAATCAGTCCACAAGGCCACGCCTCCTACAGTCATTTCCTCGCTCGTTTTTTTAAACTTGCTGGGAGAGAGGGTTCTAGCTGAAAGGGTGGAGTGGCACTTTAAGGATAGCTATCTTGAGCCTTTGTTTCTCAGATTGATGAGACAACGCATGAACTGCATGTTCACTTATGCACAGTTGGATGTAACAACCCCTTGCATTATTGGAGACTGTGTTTAAGTGCACTAAAGTAACCAGGTTACAGTCGGCTTTCTCCAGTAAGCTCATTTCTTAAATGTCATGTAAATGAGAAACCTGGTTACTGTAAATGAGGTAGGGGGTTAAGGGTTTTCTTTGGGGAGTTTTTCCTCATCCGAATCAAGGGTCTAAGGTACAGATTGTGACATCACCAGGTTTCTTATCGGCTTTTCACGAATATGTACGTGCATAACAAAAACTTGACACAGGCAAAAATAACAGCTGAGCAATGTGTTCTCATATTTGAAATAACTCCACTTCCAGAAGTGGAAGAAGTTAGTTTCCCCAGCTGAACATTTGACTATTGGTTAAATTAAGACAATTTCATGCTGTGAGGAAAGTCTCCGCTCTGTCTGTATGTCTCTCCTCTCACTACTCCGACCCCCCCACCCCACCCCTAAAAATTAGCCTCCAGAAGTCTGTTTTCTCTGGTTACACATGTAAACGCACTGTTACATATTCATGACTTCTTGTTGTCATTCTGCCCACACATTGGTTTGACATGATTCTGCTTATTGCAGCCCTATTGCATCATTTTACCTGAAATAAAACAAGCAGGTTATGCTGCCTCCATCTGTCCAGTTCCATTATAGTTATTTATATATATTTTTAGTTGACTCCAAGCACTGCCAAATTACTCATCTCTAATTTTTCTGATTACTTAAAGGTACTATATGTAATATTTCACATGTATTAATCCCTTTGTATTGCCTATGTGTGAACAGATTGTAATGTAACGTAAAAATGAGACCTTACCCGACTTTCTCGGTTGCCTATAACAGCCTGTGGACTGATTTCTTTAAAGGACTCGGGACGGAGTTTTTGGGGAAAATCCAAAGCATGTGACGTTATGCGCGCTCCCGAGTGCCTTGCCTCTCTTCAGCTCCGGTTCAGCTCAGCTCCTCTACAGCGCCAACAGTGTGCAACACTAGCTTATGTTAGCTTAGAAATGGAGTCCGTTAACGTCAACATATGACTGGTGTAGGTACCAGTGTGAATGTGTTACATCATCTGTAAATGCAGGACCCCGAGCAGATCTGCTCCAACACAAAAGCTGTGTCTCAAATCGTGTACTCCCGTTAGTACACTCACATGCAGTATACTGTGTCCACTATGTACTGACTTGTGTAGTGTGTTAATTTTGACAGGGTAGTGTCGTCCCAAATCGAATAGTAGGGTCGTCGTCTTCTTCTTTTTAATGACAGATTGCAGCCGGGCGGAGCTTTATCGCCAGCATTTACTGTGATTGCCGCACACCGAAATACCTGCCAGCTTGTTTGCTCACTTGTCTTCACTTCAATTATATTAAAAATGAATGAAAAATGAACATGCTTTTACTTTTAGCTGTAACAATCGCAACCGCGGCCGCCATTTTCATACGCTGGAGGTCCTCCCCTTCCGCTACGTGGCCAAGATGGCGACCTTTGAGGGTGAGAAGTGTGCAGCGTTCCACACTCAACTTTCTTGCCGTTTTGTGTACACCATCCGGGTACTTATAGTACACTGCATTTTGCCATACTTACCAGTGTGAACACACTTATGCACTCAAAATACTAAGTTTGAGTACGCAATTTGGGACACAGCGAAAGTCCATGTAGCTTGTTTGCTAACGCGGACAAATTGCTAGCTAGCAAACGTAGCAAAATAGCCTGCTGTCTTGAGTGGATAACATCAGCTAATTCATCCGGACTCCCTGGGATGATCTGGCTGGTAAATCGGCTAAGTTGCCGTTTGCAAATGACTTTATCAGCTAATGTTAGCAAGCAACCAACGGCCGATGTCCAGGATGCTGACTGCAGTTCACTTAACGGCCACCAGGTGTCATTAATAACAAGGACTTTCTGGAAACTCCATATAGTACCTTTAATGTTTGTCATTAAATATCAAATGATCTGTCTCTTACTGTGTCCAACCTCTTGTTTTGTCTCTTCATGTTTCTCCTATAGAGATGTTTGTGGAGAATGTCCTCACAGAAGTTAAAGGTAAAGCCATCCTGGTGGCGATGGACCGGACAGGAAGCATCACTCTGCAGCGGCTGCTCCCGCTGTCCAGCCCCGACCAGGTGGGGGAGGTGCTGGCTGAGCTGGGTGGAGAATCAGGCTCCGAGTTTAAGACGGTTTCTTGTGACCGGTGCGGCGGCCACGTAATGGAGAGCGCAGTCAGACAGATGTCCAGGCGGATGGGTGAGGTTACATGTTTGATTTCTGAGTGGTAGACTGCTTATCACTAGATGAAATGCTTTGTAGCAAGTAGGTGAAATCACAAAACCAGCAGTAACAGCTCAGCTCTGTGTGTGTGTCTTTTGTATTCATTCCTTTTTAGAGTCGTCACAGAAGGCTACCACAGAAGAAGAAGAGGAGAGTTGTGGAGTGTTGGAGGCCCAGGTGTTGTCTTTAAGTCAGGTGGTGAGAGACAACATCGCAGAGTTCATCAAACATGTGCACGGCTCCCACGTGGTCCGCACACTTTTACATGTGCTGGCAGGCTGTCTCGGACCCCCCCGCACTGAGTCTCGCCCAGGTACGTACGTACGCACGCACAAAATGTATTGCTTGGTTTTACACAGGCGTTTTCAAAGTCTGACACTGTGGGCCCTCCCATCTGCGTCTCCACCCCCCACCCCCCCAATGCTGATGGAAAATTCTGAGCTTCAGTAATGTCAAAAAATATTTATAGCATACAATTACAGTGAAGCTGTCACTGGCAATGAAACTCTGTTATCAGGCTCCCTCCAACAAGGCTCAAACAATATGCATAAAAGGAAAATCACACAGGTAAAAAAGAGAATCTTAGACCTAAAACATAAAATAGTGCAGAAGTTAAAAGAATAGAATAGAATAGATATATATATATATATATATATATATATATATATATATATATATATATATATAAATGTAATATAATAATCATGGCCTAAGAACTACAGTTCTAATAATTTGGGGGATGTAAAATTGTAGCCATTTTTTTGTAGCCTGTATGTTTACATTCTGGCAAATTGGCATGATTAAAAGTACACTTAATTAGCTCATAGCTGTTCGTGTTTGCAGTGTACCCATTGCTGAAGAAAACTTAAAAGAATGACAATTTTCATTTTCAGTTCTGGAGCATCTTTATCTCTATGATTTCTAAGACACACTGAATCTGAAAATATGTTTATCATGTCCGTGTATTCAGATGATTTTTGACGCAAATCGCTGCAATCGGGCACTAAGGGTTTTAAAAGTATCTCTCTGGCAACATTACCAGACAGAGAGAGAGCTGTCTGAGTGGCTGTCCACCCTAAAAAACAAGTGATTTCACCCATTTGGTGTGTTTTTTTTGCCTCTGTCTCCACTTTCTTTCTCTACAAGAAAGACGGGATGAAAACAAAGCTTTAAATCTGTTGGCTTTACTGTAGTTCTTTGAGGCTGGCCCAGTGTGTCAGGACCTCTACACGCAGAGGCTTGTCGCTTTAAGCTTGTATTCATGTCTTCTTTTGTCTTCTGTCATTCTTGTTTTTTTTGTTTTTTTTCCAGGTGCAAAAGAACGCAACGTTGCTCCTCAGCTGACAGACTTTGAGATTCCCACGTCATTTTGGTACGAGCTGAAAAGCCTCACAGAGACCTTGATGGACAACGTTAACCGTGAGTCAACTTTCGTCAAACCCAGGCACATGTATCCTCGTCGTAGTTGTTGCCAGACCAAAGAATACTTGTATTATACTTTATCACAGAGATAAAAAGCTAGTATTGTATCTATTTCTGTTAACTTAAAATAATACCTGTATTCATATCTGTTTTGGGTGTTAACTGAAAATAGGGAATGTTCCGCTTCTGTCTTAAAGAGTAAATTGACTGGTGGCTCTGACATTTTTCTTGGAATCAGAAAAACATTTAAACCCGTTTAATGCAAGTAAGGACTCAGTCCAAAGGGGGAGTGCTCAAGGGCAGCTTTTTTTTCAATAGAACGCTGTCTAGATTGTGTGTAGAATTCATATAAGTCCATCCTTACAGTTTGAATATCAAAACAAAATGAAATAGTCACTAAATAACCTTGGGGCAAGTGCACACGTTGGATAGAAACCTAAGTGGCTTTTTACAGAGATCTCCTGCACAGGGACAAAAAGGAAGCTCTAATTTGTCCACAATTTGCATGGAGGCTGGCACAGCAGGAGCTATTAAGTATAAGTTTTATAAATATCACGAAGTAAATTCTGTTCAAATGAGAGACCAAATGCACTGTGAGTATGGGGTAAACAAGGGCTATTGTGTAACTTTGGTGTTTTCTGTGTTTGGTTAGTAATTAGCTGAAATAAATCAGCTATCTATTATCGGTTCAGAGGCCATACATATTTCCTTAGAGAGCTGTTCATGTCCAAAAGGAGATATATGTATTTGGTCACAGTTTTGAAAATCTGAATTGCAATGTTGTTGATGTCATGTTCCAGGTTTTAGCTTAAAGGTAACCTGTGAAGGTTTTGACCACTAGTGGCGCTATTGAGCAGTGTTTTTTTACAAGAGGATCTTGTCTTGTGTGTATCGTGCACATGGACAAGGACACACATGCTCGCGCGCTGCAGATTTCACACTAGTCCACTGATCTACAGTTGGTGGCAGTAACACCCAAAGAAGCGTAGCAGCAATGTGCCCCCAAAGCCAGTGAAGAGGAAGACTGCCATCGCACAATTACGTAGCCTAGTGTAAGTGCAGTCGGATTCTCTTAGCGCTGCGGTTGTCTTTTCCTAAGTCCTTATGAATTCTCCTTCACATCTTTCCTCGACCTCATGACGTTTTCTATCGAGGTCAAGGAAAAGTGTTTAGACATAGGACGTAATTTTTTTGACTATTCAACCACGGCCATGGATGTAAACATTGCACAATTTTAAATATTCAAAAAATCGACATTGCAAATGTTTCATTAGGGAGGAAATCTAGCCAAACCGAAAATTTAACCCTTTGAAGCCGATTCTGATAACGATATTTGAGAGTTTAAAAAATCCGGTAATGATATATTAGCTAATAGTAATAGTTTTTAACATAAACAATGAGCGGGACATTTGTCAGTGCTCTCTCGTGGACAAACTATGTAATGGTGACAAGCTTTCGTCCTGCATTTTCTTGTTAGTTATCAGCCAACATATAGACCCATACCGATATATCTGCAATAAGCTAATGTCAGCCTGGCAGATTTATCGGTCTAGCTCTAGAAGGAAATGCATTCAACAACCTCAAGGATACACACAATGTGTTTTGGTGAGAAACACTGAATGTCATATCTTTTGTTTGGTTTGCCACAGGACAACTTTTTAATTGGCAGAACGTTTTAAGAAGTATTTTTCTCTCCCATTGTGTCTCTTTCCTTTCTAGTAAGTGTGACAGATGCTGTTGCCAGTGCAGTGTTCCAGACCATGTTGACTGTGTGTCAAAGAAAACGGCCCAAACTCTGCAAACAGCTCCTCAAACGCATCATGGAGTACCTGACAAGTCGTAACACTGCTCCAGGATTTAGGTTCGAGACGACTCTTGCACCTTTTGTCCAGAAATGAGTCGCTATGTGCCGTGAATTGTCGTGTAACTGCTGGTTTTGTTTCTGCATTCCTTTCAGTCCACTTCTGGTCTTTCTCAAGGACCAGGCCTCCAGTCGCCTCATTGAGACCATCATACAGCTATCCAACAAGTCCCTTCTGCGTGACCTCTACAAGAACCACCTCAAGGGTCAGCTGGTTGACTTGGCCCTCCATCCCATCGCCAACTTCCCCATACAGAGGCTAACCGCAGCCTCGGCCAAATACAAACTGGTTGGTCATAAAGTCTGCCTGTCACACGGTTCAGGATAAAAGTCAGGATTCTGTAATTGCATTTAGGACTCCATTTTCTCTCTCTCTCTCTCTTTCTCCGCAGTTCCTGAGGTTGTTTGATGAGCTGATCCAAGGTATGGAGGCCATCCTGGCCACAGGTCACATGGGGGTGATCGTCCAGCTGGCAGAGAGCTGTGCAGAAAGCGAAGCGAAACAGGAAGAGCTGATGCAGTGCCTCCTCCATGTGAGTGTCAAAGAGCATTTGCAATTGAGATGTAAAGGTCCATACGGGTCTTAAATCAACAGAACAATACCCTTGTTTCTATTTATTTTTCTTTCTTTATGACTGAAATCAAAAGTGCATAACGGCACAATAAAACTGCTCAGTGTTTGATTTGTGGGTAATGGAAACCCTGCTGATGTGTTGCCTCCCAGGCCTTCCACTGCGCTGAGCCCGGCTCTCGACACATCAGCTGCCTCCCTCTCTTCATGTCCCTGCTCACCTATGAGGTGTATTACCACTCTGACACAGCAGAGGGCAGCACACAGACGGAGGTAAACAACTGAGAAAAGTCCAATCTAATCATTTGTGGCTGGATTTTATTTGTAGTCTTGACATTTCACTATCGCAAAGCTGCACCACAACACCAGCCCTTTTAAATCTAAATGCACCATACTGATGTTGAGTAAATGTTGCAGATGCAGTGAGGTGCGGTTCTGGTCTTCTTGATCATTTCTAGGTCCCGCTGTCCTCCATCTGTTACCACGGCTCCCGGCTGGTCCAGGCGCTGGCCAGGTTCAAGGAGCGCTCGCTCCTCCTCAGCAGTCTGCGCACTCTGACCCCCACCGACCTCTTGACGCTGGCTTCCGACCCTGCAGGCAGCCACGTCCTCCAGGCCCTCATCACCACATCCAGCGACAAGGGAAGAGGCAAAATCCTCAAGAGACTGGAGGTACGAGTACAGGGCCGTTATAAGAATATTATACAATAGGAAGCCACTTAGTGAGTGTTTACTTTAGCAATCAATGCTACGCTAGACATGTTCTACAAAACATTAAATAACTTTGGAACCGTTAATGATAGAGACAAGTTTTTTTAATAGTGTCTGATCCATGAGATTTTCAGCTTATCGGTTATATTTGAACGCATTTACGACAATCAGGGCCGATTTACGGTGCGTACGATCACATGATACGGGAACAGAAGCTTGCTGTCTCACTTGAGTGGAAATTGGCACATCACTGTCACATTTGTCATTGTGATGGAAATATATCGACAGATTAGGTTGACTATTTTCTGGTATATGTAAGACTTTACGAGGTGATATTGACCAAAAAATAAAGACAGCACCAAAATGTATATGTTGTCACATTGACTACTGAAAAAACACCCAGGACAATATCCAATAAATGGCTGTAACTCACTGAGGAAAAGGTGTATTTGCACTAAACTTCACATGGAGTTCCAAAACATCCATCCAACAACTTTTTACATTGAAAAAAACAAAAATCCACAGGTTGACTATGGAGTTATTCAACAAAACACAAGTTTTTTTCACTGGGCTTTTTTTTAATGTCAAATATGGTATGCTCACACAAAGGTAATGCATGATGGGAACTTTACACTGCACCAGAAAGAAAGGGTAGTTTCTTCTGAATCATATGATGTATAACACTTGATACTGACTGAAAGAATAAGCTCAGAATTGGCAAAAATATAAAACTATGTCCAGGCGTTTCTTTGTCTATGTAGGTTTAAGAGGGTTAAGAGTTGATCCCAAATACACCTGCTCCTGCTGCCATGAATACTCATTGGCTCACCAAATCAACAGCTGAAAATAGTCCTCAACATATGCACATATGCACTAGTCACTGTTTTGCTGAAAACCGCAGTGACCAGCTGTCTTTTTTTGTTTTTTAAATGAAAGTATATATTTGTGGCTTGGGGCCGAGAGCCACAGACAGACGGAGGAAGTTCAAAAGTATTGAGAGACAAGCCAGCACATTGTTGCTTTTTGTCTTTTAATGGGATTTGTTGGCAATAACAAATATATTCAATATCAGCAGGCGTATCCATCAAGATGTGGTATGCTGTTGCTTCTTTTTGAGGGATTGATTTTCACAGAAACTGCTGCAGTCCACTGTCAAGAGACAGATTGCAGCTGTACTTCAAATGCTGCTGCTGCTTCTTATAACTATATGCTTCCAGTCGCTCTCTGGAGGAGACGGTAAAATGACATTTCAGCTAATAAGAGAGCCGAAGAGAAACCGAAATTTCTGGGTTCTGATCAAGGAGTAAGAAAACCTCATTCAAAATCCTGTTGACATTCATAACAACACTAATAAATCAAATACAGCCTTTGAACACAACATTTCTCAACAGTACGTCGTGTGGCTCGCCTCATATGTTTAGGTAAGTCTAATACCATTGTGTATTCAACGTTTGTTTTCTTAGCGACCTTTAACGAACACCCAGAGTGATAAACATCTCAAAACGGGAAGCACACAATTAAAAAAACTCATACATAACAAGTGGAAGTAGAGAGACAAGTCTATCAAAGTTATTTCAAATATATCAAAAATACCCCCCAAAAAAGTCACATGAAAGGAAACATTGCAATATTGTACATAACAAAAAGTATCTCTTTCTATTAACATACACCGGCATACATTTTTGTAATGTCAATCTTGCTTGTTTACGATAATGCCTCACTCCTCTGTACAGTCATCGTATCAAACCTGCCCCATATCAGATAAACAGTTGTGATTGGCCTGAACCGGGCCTGGTCGGCTGGAAATATGTGGAAGAAAGATTCTTCTGGTTCCCAGGCTACTTGTTTCTGATCTCTTGGTGTCAAAGTTTGAAGTGTAAATATGTAAAAACTCATTGTAATTGTGTTCCCCTGTACTCACGTTTTCCATGTGAGATAGTGTGCGAAGAAATGAACATTTCTGTTGAAGTGGAACATTATCAACAGTCTCACTCTTTGCTTGTGGTAGTGTAATTGTAGATCATATTTTTCCATGGATCCTCACTCTTTCTCCATTTCTACCATTTGTCCTCCCAGGGCCAGTATGTTCAAATGGCCTGCTCCAGGTTGGGTAGTCGAGTGCTGGAAGCCGTATGGAACAGTGCTTCAGTCAGTCAGAGGCAAAGCATCGCACAGGAACTAGGTAATACCAATCAAAACACGAATCCTGACTTTAAGGGGTTTTACACTTTGCCTGTAGTTCACATCCCTGTTAACGACTTCCCCTCCCACCTCTCCCTCCCTTCCAGTGCCGAGTGAAAGCCAGCTGAGGTCAGATCAGTTCGCTCGCCATGTTTGGGCCAAATTTGCCCTCTCCCACTTCACCCACAGAAGAACCCACTGGCAGGAAATACAAACGGGCGAGTCCAAGAAGCGGAAGCTCTTCAGTGACATTCTTGAGTAAAAAATACACATTCTGTTAGTGTTTTTTGTTACATAATTGGATACAAAAAATAAAGACGAAAATATTCTTTTTGTGTGCTTATTTTTAACTCTACAAAAACAGCAGGGATCCTTAAGAATGGCAATGTACAGTAGTATCCACATTTGTGCTATATGATGTAAGGAGCAACATGGCCACTAGGGGGTGCTAGTGGAACATTTATCCTCTGAGTCTTGTTCGCCCAATGGTCCAGGTCTTCAAATGAGTAGAGCAGCACTAGCTCAACATAGAGTCACTTAGAAAACTGTCTGGAGCACTGATCCAAAGACAAAAAGCTGACACAGTTTTTTAATCTTTGTTTTTATCTATTTGGTATTGCTGAATAATAATGACAATAACATATGTTGAAGATGTTAAAGTGGTTTAATTACATTTCAGACATTTGGGGGGGGGGGGGGGGGTGGAAACTGATCAGAAATCTTTGAAGCTATAATTGACTCTTGTGTTTCCCTGAATGTCATGCTTCCTCATAATTTCCTAACGGAAACTCACAACAAATTCAGGCTGTTAGAAATCTTCCGTGCCTCAGCAGTGCTTTTTTTGACACATAGCTCAGTCACAGAGGAGAACATTGATTATATATTGATTTGAAGAAGGGCCTTATCTTGACAGATGCTTCTCAGTAGAGAAGAAGCACAGGGCCTAGTCACGCTGCAAGATGGCACGTTATCAGTGAGGGAACAACAGCAAAGGCCACCATACCCCTAGGTAACAAATACACAGTCAATTCATTTACACTTTGATTTGACAACACAGTTATCATGCAGTTTTCCATACTGGACATACTGCACTGACAGGTGCCCTAAATGTCAGGTGTAGATCCCACATAAAAAACCTCCAGGGGTCCAATTCTAGTGCCTTTTGACATTCTTTTAACCCATTTTAACAAAGACATTCATTCCTATTCAATCCCAAGATCCTGAAGCAAAATAGTCAGGGTTGACGTGTGAGGCAGAGTAAAAAGAGTAAAAACATTCTACACTGTAATTCAATCCAACACAATAGTCCTGTAATAAATAATACTTTTTTAAAACTTGATTCAAAAGAGAGGTGCTGATTCAATTGTGTGGTTACTGTGAGGTTATGTTGGGTTGCTGTATTTTATTGTAGGATGTTTCTAATATTTTTGCCCTTCATTTTCAGTATAGTACAATACATTAATGCCAAGGTACAGTTTTTTAACATAGAATGGGATTAAATAAGCATATAAACAACTAAAGAGGAAGACTTTAGTTACTTAGGTAGTAAGTAAGGTAGTTATTTGATGCAGGTTCTGCATTGCATTGGATTACATCATGAAAGTGTTTGTTTTCCTGATCACTGAGCCTACAGAATGTGCAGTGATACGCCTGCTCACCACAAAAGCCTAATGGAACCTAGAGAGCAATTTGAAGCAGCGTCTAAAGGATTAGTTTACTCAAATCAGGAAAAAAAAATTCCTGACTTTCTCTATGTAGTATTGAACTGTGAAGTTTGGGCTTTTTATGGTGAGGTTTTGAGATATGCCAACTTCCCAGTACAATTAAGCCGAATGGAATTTTGTTTGCAGTGATCAAAGCAAGTAAAAATGATTGCTTTTGAAAACTTAACATCAAAGTGAAACGCTGTCCTGGTTTCTCAGGATAACCCACAGATGACAGACCATGAGTATTATGCTCTCCAGAGGACGAATCTTAATGCTTTTTTAGGACCTTTCCTTTTGCAGAATAGAAAGCCAAATAAGGGTTCAAATCACATGCTTAATGAATGCATAAATAATAACTGATGATGATTTAATGCATGGAATAATACAGGTACAGTGTATCATGAATTCCTGTTGCTCACCATTAACAAATGATCAAGTCACTAGGAGCTTATATCATTTGTTAATGCTCAATGGATCACCAATTAATGAGCGTTAATTCATAGACAATTCATACATGAATTATTATTCCACCAAATGAGTTGGAACCCAGTTGTATAGAAAATGATATTTCAGACTCATGCGTTTGATCAGCCTCTGAAAGCAGAACAGTACCTGTTCTCGCAGATATATGAAGCTTTTTTTTTTAATAATCAAACTGGTAGTCACGAGCAAACATCTACACGTCGCTGATTGACAGTCAACAGAAACGTTCTGTAGTAATGTTGACAAGTCACAATCAGATTTTGGACGCATCATTAATGCCCAGTTGTTTGTTCTCACTTCATTACAATGTAAATTGTTGATGTATGCTTAAACATATCTGTCCATTCTCCCCCGATCTGACAGCTGGCACATGCTACATGTCTTTAATTTGGTGGCATATAAATGAATGTATTAAGTAGCTGTGAATTAACAATCATTAACTGATGACTAGTCACATAAACTCAATCATTTCTTAATCCATGATACTACATAATGCATTCATTCATGCACTGAATCATCATGAGTGATACATTAGTTATGCATTACCTTAGTATGTGATTTGCGCTCTGATTATGAAGTGTTACCAGATATTACATAGTCTAAAGGTCAGATTGCCTTGAAACTTGCAGAGCATGGTCATGCTGACAAAGAGATGAAACGGCCTTTTCGCACAGTTCTGGTACAGTATGCCAAGCTTCGATCAGCTGAGTTTTGATGGCAGCCTCACATCAGGGGATAGCAGCACTGTCCCATGATATTTCTTGGTAGCAGGACCAGATGGTCAGGAGAACCGTCTGTTCTCAAACCAAGCTGGGTCTAACACTACACTATTTGGCTCAAAACGTGTGGTTGTGCAGATGACTAGAGAACGGCTTCATTTTTAAATATCTTGATGTTTTCCAGTCTCAGTACTTTTAGCTTGTGACTAAATCTCTGTGGTTACTGAACCCATGGCCTTTCCTCTATGCACCATATTCAAAACAAACTTTTTATCCCCT
This sequence comes from Macquaria australasica, assembly GCA_005408345.1. Taxonomy (NCBI): domain Eukaryota; kingdom Metazoa; phylum Chordata; class Actinopteri; order Centrarchiformes; family Percichthyidae; genus Macquaria; species Macquaria australasica. Next base: position 78,649 of record SEMN01000233.1, read on the forward strand.
CTGCCGGTAACATTCTACCCATTGCAAAATCAACAGTATGATATTCATTCCATCAAACATTTTTGTGTTGGGTATAACAACTAAACCTCTAGAGACCAATGACTGGGTATCTTCTTGAAATGAAATGCAGGGGTTAAAGATGTACTGTACTGTACTGTACTTGAGGAAGCGAATTGATTTGCCAAAAAAAAAGGAATAATTCTATGACTTCATAGGCATAGTTGTATACGCAACTCACCCCATTAGCTAGCTAACGTGAATAAAAAACACATAAAGCCCCACAAAAAAAGGTGTGTGTGATAATATTTGGATACCCCGATTTAAAGGAATAGTTAGACATTTTGGGAAATACGCTTATTTACTTTCTTCCTGACAGATGAGAAGATCGATACTACCTTGCATATCTCTCTGTAAACATTAAGCTGGAGCAAGGAGACGGTTAGCTTAGCTTAACATAAAGACTGAAAGCAGGGGGAAACAGCTAGCCTGGTCCTGTGGAAACGTAACGGAATCCATCTACTAGCACCCCTAAAGCTTACTTATAACACATTTTATCGAATTTGTTTTATATGTACAAAAAACCAAAGTGTAAAAACGTCACGTTGCGGTTTTATGAGGGGTTAATCTCGGCCGGCCTCAGATAAACAGATCATGTTTTAAAAATGGTCACAGCCTATCCCTCACGGTAACGACTCCAGGTCTGTGTCGGAAAACACTCCCTTGTTCACTCATTCACTGCTAATGTAGTGTAATAGACACTCAATAGTTTGTAGTGGGCAGTACATTGAGATTTCAGACACATCATTTCAGAATCATCATTATTTTGTGTCGTCCCTGACAGGTGTAGAGTCATATGTCTGTAATTTGTGCATCTAAAAAATGTGATACATTGCATTGTGGGATTGTTAGCAGAAAGTAGTGCACATCAACAACTTTCATACTCAGAATTCGGGCACTCAAATTAAATGGCAGACAGTAAATGTAGTGCACTATAAAGGAAATAGGGAGTGAAATCACTGCTAACGGCTAAGAAATAGTCCCACAAAAAAATAACTGTAAATTTTTACACCTACGTCTTTGGACGGGTTGAAGAAACATAGATCTAACATGTAATATGTGAGCTTTAGAGCTGTTGGTAGGCAGATTTTGTTTCCTTTGTACCAGGCTAGCTGTTTTCCACAACTTTCAATGTTTATGGCTCCAGCTTCATATTCAGCAAACAAATACGGGACTGGTATCAATCTTCTCGTTTAACTCTCGGCAAGAAAGCCACTAAGCGTATCCCCCGAAATGTCAAACTATTCCTTTAAAGAATGTGGTTTCGAGTGTTTGCAGGGCGCAGTCATAGTTTTTGCAGTTGTTTAGACTTTACAACGCTAGTTTTACTTGATGCATAGCAAAGTCTCCGACACAGTACATCCATGCAAGCAAATGTCAAGATCAATACTAATCTCATGACAGCATCTACTTATAGTTTGCCATAATTTGCAGAACGCATAGTTTACTCTCACCTTTTGACGTGCTATTAATTCACATTACTGGAAACGTGGGGAGCGTTGCATGAGGCATACAGCCCATAATGAGGTTGATTTGTGCGTTCTTCTTCAACCCACAATTACAGTCACTTGCCCTGATGTTTCACTGTGGGCTTCTTGCTCTGACCAAACCAGTGTTAATTACATGTGCATCACTCGGAGCCTGATTTTCAAGCGAGACTGGTCGTCTCATTCGCGCTCCCTTTTGTTTGTTTGGTTATTATAGTTCTGCGCTGTGCATAATCAGCTCTGTGCACTCGGGAGACAAAGAAGAGGAACAATGACCTTTGGGGTACAATGAGCCATTGCTCCTTGAAAACAAATCACATGGATTCCCTGGGGATTCAGCAATGCTTCCTTCAATGCCACTCAGGCCACACCAGTGTATGGCCATCACTGCAGTCTCCACTCCCTGGTCTTTCCCCAGAAACCCTACACAGACCATTTCCAATATTACCTCCTAGCTGACATGCCCACACCCACACTTCAGGAAAATATGCCTCTCATTAGTTATGCACAGTGCTCACTTAAAAATAGTCTTTCTTTGGTGCAAAGTGAGGAGTAAGTTCGACAGGCTTTCACTGGCACACAGTAGGTGGCTTTTCGTCTTTTAAGCTCCCTCTGTCTTCCCTGCTCTGGAGAAGCATTCTTTTACCCGAAAATCACAGTAAATGCCCACAGAATGAGTCAGCGACAGAAAGACAGAGAGAGGGAGGATTTCCGTCACGATTTGAGAGACTGATAGGGTGTCACGAAAAGAAATTGTATCATATTGTCCCTCATTTCCCTCTCTATTTCCTGCAGGCGTCTGTGCGGCTGTCAAATGCACGCTATTATCTGACAGTTATCTGACCTGTTTGAGTGTGATAAAATCCTTTATGTGTCATTTTCCGTTCTGCGAGACATATTGTATGAAATCCAGCCTGTTTCTGTTTGAGGAGTTCACCTTATCTGTGGTGCCTATCACCATCTGTCTCTTCTAAACCTTTTTTGGGGGAAAAAAAGCAAAACAAAAAAACAAAACCCATCTGAAAAGCAACATAAATATAGGACATTTGAGATGCCAAAGGACTCTAGGACTCATCGTCTCCTTGACAACAGTCTCCAAGCAACCATTACTCCTCAAAGCATTTCTCCAACCCCGTCTCTCTCTCTCGCTCTCTGTCTCGCTCTCCTCAACCCCTCTGTCTCTTTGCCAGTTTGCTTTCCTCTCAAGAGTCCTCCCCTTTATCCACTCCAGATAGTTACTGTACCAGCATCAGAAGCTTGAAGCTATCTGATGTGATCTCGGGTGATTGGCTGTAGGGAACAGTGCTCTTGCTTTTTAGCCGGAGGCACTTGGCTACACCTGCTAAAACTAGGGTGGAGCAGAGAGAAGGGAGGATGACAGAGATGTCTTCATACTTATTTGTGCCATTATGTTTTTACAGTGAACAGCCGGTTGGTGCATTGTGTTACAGGGATAGGCTAATCAAATATTGGTGAACTTACCCATTTAATGATGAGGAATCAACCCCCCCTCCCCAATTCCTAGATCATTAACCGTGGTACTCAGTGCTAATATATTATACAACATGTTGGACTGTTGATCCATAAATCACCCTTATAACTGATGTACCTAACTTTGTTTTTGGAAGTATTTCAGGTAACCAGCCACTGCATAGTTATTTTTAGCTGTAGACAGTCCCCTATGCCCCCCCCCCCAACTTCCTTCGGAGGGAGGGAAAGTAATACCTGGAAGACCAAAATAGTGTTTTGTGTTTAGACCAGACTGCATGGAAAATGCGACAATTTTATCAAACAAGTATGAGGTAAAACCATGGCAAAAATATCATATAAGACTATGGTTGCTTCCATTTAGCTTTTAGCATTTTAGCATTTAGCTAAAAGTGCTGCAAGTTTTCTATCATGCTTGTTATTTGGGTACAGTTGCTAGACAGATTACATTATATATATTATATATAAGGTCAGTTCACCCAAATTGCAAAGAAACATATTTTGAGACATTTCTATCCCAGTACAATGGAGGTAAGTCAGAAGTCTGTCCATCTTGTACTTTGCTTGCCATATTGCTTTCCTTCTTAATTTGAAAAAAAAAAAAACTGAAATTACAATTTGATTTGAAAAATACATATCCACATATTGAGTCAGCTAACACCTGAACACCACATGTTGCAACTGGGTGTGAAAACTGGTTAGCAAGTTAGCAGAGACGTTGAAACAGCTAAAAGTAATGAATATACTTGAAATAACTTAGTGGTTATAGCTAAGTGGTTAGCTAAAGTAATGGATAAACGGTTAAAACAACTAAAGTAACACTGACATATTATCACCTTTTAGGTTGATATGGTGTACTTGTTAGCAAATAGTTGCTTATTTATAGCAACATCATTAATTGGGAGTCGTGTTTCTGGCTACCTGATAAATGTAAGTCCAATATTCACTCTCTTTTAGCTCTGTTTTTGTCTCTACCAACTCCAGAGGGAAACATCTGGCTCTAAATGTTCACCAGCTAGTCGCTAACTGTGTCTGTCTGCCGTTTGGTGCTGAGCAGGCAGTGTACATTGTTTTGTTTTTTTAGAAGTTTTTAGAACGTTTTAAAGCGGTGAGAGTGAACAAAAACAGTCAGGTTGCGGGCCAGACAGCTGAACAATGAGCTGAAACCTGCAGATTTAGTTGATAATTCACTGTAGGTTCGTCACTACAGGCAACCCCATTGACATTGCCATGTTGTTTTCACATTTTCAATGATACATCGATTAAAGCCACTTTAAAGTATTGAATAAACACTTAAAATAGTGATAATGGATAAACGGTTAAAATAGCTAAAAATAACGGACACGTGGTTAAAACCGTTAGCTAAAAGTAATGGACAAACAGTTAGAAAGCTAAAAGTAAAAAATGGTCCAGCCTCTGTTAATCCAAGTGGTAGTACGAATGCAAACCCACCGAAACACTGGCGCTTTGAGTGTATTAAAAGATTATTGTAACAACATACACTTTATATAATTGACGGTGTTAAACAACATCCAGTTTAAAATCTATTAAAATGAACACATTTGGAACATGGCAGGTGGTGTCGGACTACTTGAGTTCATCTGTAAGGGGCTGTGGGGGTTCGCCAGGCAGAAAAGGTTGGGAACCGCTGCCATAGAAGACCATAGTAAAGAATCCGCTGGAGATGCAGTTTGGTTTTTACATTTTCATCATTAAGCAGCTTGACAGAAACTTGACATGTCTCCCTACGTGTTCTGTACATACCTTGAAGTCAGAACAGTTCATATTGCTTTGTCTTGGTTCATATTCTCCCCTGATACAATCTATTTTTGACTTCGAGATTGTGTTACAGCCACAACGTGCTGACATTGCATGTTTTTGCTGCTTAGTCCTAAATGGAACAACTGTCCTGAGAGGCTGTCTTACAGTCTGTCTAGAGGACCTGTGAGTCATCTGATGACCTGTCATGCCATTCCCTCAACCTAGTAACGGCAGTGATGAGACATAAATTTCATAATGTTGGTATAAAAAAGGACAAGACACTCATTCGGGATGTCAAACAAAAATTGATTTATTCTCAGTGGAAAGATGAGAGTGCTTAGTAGACGGTGACAAACGAGTGAGCATGTGTCAGTGACGCCGCCAGGCTTGACGAGATATCCGAACAACGTTTCCAGAACGTTCTGTTTTGGGTCACCTGTGTGGCCAGCCCCCACAGAATTCAGTCTCAACACATATAATAATGCCAGTGGGTAAAAAGATAAAAATGAAAACATCAAACAGCCACAGGTAGATTAGGTTTTCTCTTGTATGTCCTTCTGTGCTTCAAGAACATCCCAGTGTTCTGTGACTCAGCTGCGATTGAAGAAAAGTTCAGTCTGGTCATCCCTGCTAATGTCTTACTCCTTATGGCCATTTTGACCTTTTTTTCTTTCGCTCCACATCCTACGGTAAAGGGTTCTTTGTGCTGATCGCTCATGACGCATTCAGCGAAAAATATGGCTTGGGCGCTGATGGTGTTTTTTTTATCCTTGTATAAAAATCACAGATGAATGTATGCCATTGATGGTATCATCAAACACTTCTTCAAATCGGGACACAAAAGGATGCACGATGGGTGGATGTTAAGATTGTGGCTTAAAAATGCGCAGAGAAGGAGCTTTTTTTTTTCATAAATAAAGGGTCTTGCCTTTGAGATGGCATTGCTAGAGACACCAGCTAGATTGTGCATTAGCTATCGGCCACTGAGGCACAGTCAATCCAGTATCATGTAACTGTAAAACCTACAGGGTCATGTCTTAGATCGTCTACTCTGCATGCTATAAAACAGGGTTTACAATAGTTACATACATTAGATTGCTATCAGTCTCTACATAATCAGTACGTGCTACTTGGGTGTGTGTTTATTTGTGACTCCCACCCCCCTCCCGTTTCGCCACAGTAAGGGTACCGTCCAATCAGCATCTTGTTGTGACTCTCTCCACTGTCACTAATTTTCTCTCCTCTGCTCTCATCAGGTAATGAGCGCTCGCTGATTCACACAAGCTCCTCACCTCTTTATCTGTTTTTCTCTCCAACCTGGCCTCTGCGAATTTGTTTCACTTCTGTGATCCAGGCTGATTTCGGCTCTAGCTATCCAACTTTTTCCCTCCAACTTTCTCTCCCTTTTCTCCTCCCTTGATATTTATCCGCCATTGCTAAATTTCCCATTTTCCCACTCATGTGACTCTCCTCCCTCTCCTTCTTGTACCTACATTTAGTCATCTGCTCCTCCCTACTATCTTCCATGCCACCCTCTTGTCCTCCTCCATCTTTTACACCTCCCTCTCCCCCGTATCCTTAAATCTGGTGTGTGTGTACATGTGTGGGAGTGTGTCTCTTTGCCTGTGTGTATGCATGCGTGCATGTGTGTCCGTGTCACAGTGCACTGAGGTCATGGCAGGAGCGGGACTTCTGGCGGAGGATCTTGCTTCCCCGGTGGCGGCTCATCTCCCGGTAGCGGCCTCGATCCCGGTCCCGGTCTCGACCATATGAGCGCGGTACCAGCCCCGCCAGGAAGCGCTTGGCCCGGCTGGTCAGGCTCTCCCTGCGGCCCGCCCCGGGGTCGCCGTCGGTCCAGCCGGGGCCCACGCAGTCGCCCCTTGCAGTCCGAACTGCGGCCTCCAGCAGCTCGTTGGTGCCGTGGTCCAGGGAGGCTGAGAGCTCCAGGTAGAGGCAGTCGAACATCATGGCGCTGGATTGGGCCTCTGGTGAGAGAGTGGAAGAAAAACAATGTTGTATGGCACACATTTTAAATAATTGAGGCTTCACATGCTAGCAGCTGCACATGGCAATTAAGAGGCGGCAGTTTGAAATTTAAGGACATTAAATCATGAAACCAGCAAACCATCCACAGCCGGTTACTGTAACAACCAAGCTGCTGTGTGATGGATATCACCAAAAGATAATACCTCTGGATCGAAAGCTCGCTCACTCCTGTTTGGGAGACTCTGTTAGACTCTTTAGTGTTAATTTGTCGCTTCTTATCTACCAGATTGTGACAAATGGAGTCAATCTACAGCATTTCACTTTGTGGGGAAGGGACACTGCTCTCGTTTTAGTGCGCTTTTGAAATCTTGTCTGATAGCCATGACAGTGAAAGACAAATAGTCACAAAGAGTGACATTTTTGGGGGCGATTGGGATTTATTACAATGGGTGCTACTACAAAATAGGCCTGTTTTCAGATTAAAGAATTATCATAATTTGTTTACATTCTGTCTGATTGATATCACATTTAAAATAAGCATGACAGTCCATTCTTGACCTTGGTTTGACAAAACAATCCCAACTCAAGGTCCACTTACGAGCTTTTTTTCCAGAGATTTTAATGATCTCACACTTTTCACTTTACATTATTCATTATTGTGCTCAGTTGTCATGGAGATAGATCTGTTTACATGTGAGCGAGCAACCTCCATCCACTGATAAGGGCCGTGTGATGCAGCTGAAAGCAACAAAAAAAAAAAGCCTGTAAGTGAACCTTGAGTGGGGATTGTTTTGTCAAACTACAGGTTACAGTATAAAGGTCAATGGATGAAATCATAAAAGTTACTAAGTGCGAGCTCAGTAACTTTTATAATTTCATCTCCAGTTGTCATGGACAACTGAGCAAACTCCATCCGCTGATGAAGACCATGTGATATGGTTAAAAGCTTTTGTAAAATGCTAATATGTTGACCTTCAGTTGGATTTTGTTGTTGTTGTTGTTGTTTGTTTGTTTTAGAATTTTGTCAAATCATATTAAATGATTACAATTGGTTTGACCAATATTCACAAATATGTGAAAATATGCAGATTTTTTAATAGGACATTGGTTTAAACTTTTCATCCAGAAAATAGCCACTGTACTTTTAAGGTCCTCCAGCAAAGCGAAACTGCTGAGACAATATTCAGTTAAGACAAAGTGAAAAGCAAAATGGGAGGAAATTTCAAATGAAAAAGTCACAAAGCAAGAAATAGTTAAAACTTGCATTTGCAGCAGATTTTATTGCATTGTAATGTTTCTAAAATTAACATTCTGTGTATTCCTTTGCAAATCAGTCTTATCAACAGTCCTACATGTATCCAGAGAGAGAGAGAGAGAGAGAGAGAGAGAGAGACAGAGGCAGCACTGATGGCAAGACGTGGTTAATGTTGCCACTAGCCTAGTTGTATAAGCTCAAATCTCTTGGCTGCAGCTCAAATGGGAAAACGGTTTTTATCTCAATGTGACTCTTCTGGATAAGGACAGGTGACTAACATGTTGTTGACAAGGCTCAGTATCTCAGCTAAAAGCGCCTGTTTGTCCCTGGTCAAACAAACCTGGATGATAAGGAAAGCTGACAGATACAGATCATTCTGCAACAAACGCCCTTTATCGTCGGCTCAAATAGCATTTTCTTTTCAACTATACTTTTTGGATTGCCACTGCTCTGCTCAAAGCCAGCGTCTGTGAGCTCCTGGGCAGAAAAGGCTTTTAAGGTTTATTATTGATATTCATAATAACTGTATAAAACTGACACTGCATGAACTTAAAATAACTGCAAAGTGCTGGCAGCAGGAAAAGGTTGACATAGACGAATTTTGTGTGGGGTTCAAACAGGTTTTTTTTTGTGGTTTTTTTTAACAATGACCTTGATTCAGTGTTTTAATCTAGAAAAAATTATTTCAAGCACACAATAATACCCTGTAAGTACTGATCAACTCAGGTCAACAGAAAGGAAATTAAATAAGATAAGCACTTAAAAACTTCAATAAAGAATAATTTCAGGAAAAACAAGTGGCTACAAATTTTTTAAATTGAACATGCCAAAACAGTTTTTCCATTAACTGTCACCATTATTCTTATTTTTAAGTGGCAAATCATAGTTTTCTTTGAGACAAAGACGAAGATAAAAAAATGTACCCAAACTGTCAGATATAAATGTGTGTTGCGTTTTGCATCAACTTTGATCGATTGTACTTACTGTGTGTTCAGGTATGTTCATGTTTATTTTACTTCAAGGTAACATAGTTGATTAAAACCTAATCACCACATGAGATTGGTCTTTGCACTCTGTTATAAAGAAACGTCAAGCTGTGATGTCCCGTCCCCATATCTCAACAATTAAACCTGACTAAAGTGTTATAATGATTTTCTATGGAAAAAAAGACCCAGGTTTTAAAACAGCAACATTTTCCGTGTGGTTAGATATGACAATCTTAACTAAAGGTCCTCTTACTAACATTTTCAAGACCTGTCCTTTACCTTTCGTTCTTTATAAGTGGATGGAATTTGTTCAGTTTCATAGAGATGAATCTGTTGACATGTGACTGAGCAAACCTCATCTGCTGTTGAAGACCATGTGATACAGTTGAAAGCTTCTGGAAAAAAAAGCAAGAGTGGACCTTGAGTTGAGATTGTTTTGTCCAATATAAGGTCAAGCTCCATGTGCTGATGAAGACCATGTGATACGGTTGAAAGCTACAAAGTAAATACCCCTAAAGCCTCATTAAATCTAGTTAAACCCTTGTTAATGTTCTGAACTGTGGTCATTGCAATGTAGCCTGTTAATCTGGTTTTTGTGTGGCTGAATTTACACGTCAACAACTACTGAATGCGCCGGAGTTACGCAGGTATTACAAAAAAACAGAACGAGATTTGATCTGGGTGAAATAATCCAGCCGCACAGCAGCTGTCGACCCACAGCGGTGTCACCTGATATTGGGTGATGTAAGAGCGGGAGGAAAAAAGACAAATCCCAAACCAGATCAACAGGGCTTATCCTAATACCTATGACAGCTGATTGAATTGAACGGAGTCTTTATAACCTGTTAAAAGAGTGTTTGGGAAATTGAATTGGAGAGGAGAGGAAACACGTAGACAAGGAGAGAAGAGGAGACGAGACAAGGACGGAGGAGGAAACAAGAACGGAGAGGTGAGGAAATGAGGAGAGGAGCAGAGCAGACAAGGAGAGGAGGAAACGAGAGGAAAATAGAGGAAACAAGGAGAGGAGAAGAGGGGAAAGGGGGAGAGCAAAGAAGAGCAGGAAGCAAGAGGAGAGGAGAGGAGGACGAGGAGAGGAGGGTAGTAAATGAAAGAGGAGAGAAGGAAA
>SEMN01000233.1:88814-315319 GCA_005408345.1 Macquaria australasica
GGAAAGGAAATGAGGAAAAGAGAGGAGGAAACAAAGAAAAGGAATGAGGAAAGGAAACTAGGAGGAGAGAGGAGAAAACAAGAGAGGAGAGAGGAAACAAGGAGAGTAAAGTAGCCGAGACAAAGAGAGGAGTGGAGAGAAGACAAGGACACAAAAGAAGAGAGCAGAGGAAACAGAGAAGAGAGCACAGGAGAGGAGAAGAGAGGAAATTAGGAGAGGAAAGAAGAGCAGGAAGCAAGAGAGGAGTTAACGAGACAAGGAAAGACAAGACAGGAAATGAGAGGAGAGGAGGAGAAGAGAGTAGGACATGAGAGGAGAGGAAACGATGAGAGGGCATAAGGGAAGGAGAGGACAATAGAGGAGAGGAAACAAAGAAGATGAGGAGAGGAGAGAAGAGGAAACACCAAAAGGAGAGGAAACAAGGAAACAAAAGAAGAAAGCAGAGGAGATGAGAAGAAACAAGGAGAGAGGAGGAGAGGAGCAGAGGGCGACCAAAAGGTCCCTACCTGTGTGCTGACAAAGAGAAAGGAAACAAGGGACAGAGAAAGAGGCAGACAGAGAATAAAGTGAGAAAGGCATTAAGACGAATAGGAAGAAACATGTGAGTCACTAAGACAGAAGAAGGAGATGCTGAAAGGAGATGACAGGCAAGGTGGCAGAAGAAATGAACAAGCAGGAGGAGAGGAAGGAGACAGGAAGAGACAGACAGACAGACAGAGCGGAGAGACAGACAGAAACAATGTCGACTAAGCAAACGGAGCCAGAGTGCATATTAATCAAAGCCCTGAGGAGCAGGGCCACATCACAGCCATATTGAGCAAATGATAAATATGTTGCCAGTGTGACAGCGTGTGTGTCACTGTGTGTGTTAAGGATGAGGAGAGAGACGTAGCAAATGGGAGGGAAGGTGAGAGATAGCAGAATAAAAGTGTCACTGTACATGCCATAAATAGACTTTATGACTTCAGCATTCTCAGCCAGGCCCCCGGTTCTTTAAGGAGGATGTTAGCGAGCCGGGCAGGCCAGTCAGCTTCCTCTGACAGGCTCACATATCAGAAAGACTACATGTGGTCTGTCCAGAGAGAACATAAGAACATCCTTGTCAGGCGCTCCGGGAACAGAGATGCGGCATTTCCATATCGCTGACCACATCGCTGCTCCTGGGTTGTTTTTTTTTATTTTTATGAAGCGAGAATATGCTGAGTGTAGGCATCTCTCGTTATTCATTCCTCGCCTCCCTCCCTCCCCCTTTCACTCGTGTCATTAAGTATACACCGAAGCCGTGGCCGAACTTGAGTCGACAGCGATGTGCAGGCACTGGTGTGCACACATTTTACACTTGCTGCCTCTGTTTAACTTGCAAAACAAAGCAAACCAAACAGGATTTGACCTCAAACTGTGGCGTCTACACTCACACAAACATTTGTATCCTTATGTCCTTGTGTGAATCTTCCACTGACAGTCTCAGCCCTCGCCGTTACAAGCCTAAAGTGAGCCCCATATGCACTTGAGCCTTACATCATACCATTAATGAAACCTTAATCTTGTTAGAACTCTAATCATAATCCTGAATCCTACATTCAACCAGACTCCTTGTAGGACTAGGCTAAAACACCAAAAGGTTAGAACAATAAAGGCAATACAAATTCTGGTAGTATATATTTAAATAGAACTGCTGATTATTATTATCTAAATACACTGAAATCTTAAATTTGAAAATGTGTCTACTTACAAGAATACATCCCCAAACTCATTGCCTCTGGTAATCATATTATTTGAGAGACTGTGTCACTGCTGATTAAGTTTTAAGGGTTAACATTGATTTATCAAATGTCATTTTTGACTGTGTTACTTGGCCTCATACTCTTTTTGCTGCAGCAAACACAGTAATGTGCAATATGCTACAGTAAAATAACAAATTAATGCTTTGTCCAAAAAGCCTATATATAAATTACCTTACTAGTTTACTTCCTGGTAGTTGATGTAAATGTTCCCATACTTATGATTACGTCTTTCTAGTGTACATCGCTGTATTTCCCAATTATCCTCCTCTCTTCTTATCCCACCAATGTGTGTATCCCTTGAGCATATAGTTTAGATGCAAAACCTTCAAAGAAGCGTTCTCTGACGCACCAGTGACGGTTGAAGCATCAGTCATGTGGCATTCTTCATTTGACACGAGCACCGACACAACGTGTTGAAACAGTGCTCTTCACGGGTGTGAAACGAGCTTCAGTGCTTCGGTATCCTCTGCCCATCACTAGCTTACGAAGTTGTTCTGGCTGACGTGTTAGCAAACTACTGCACACCTAGCATACACTGAGCATCAGCATCCCAATTGAATCGTTTTTCTGGCCCTTCCTTTTAGCTCTGCTTCAGCCCGCACCAACTCCTGAGGAAAATATCAGGGACCTTAGCTTTCTAGATGACTTCCCAGCTACTCATTTCCTTTGACTCTCTGCTGTTTTGTGATGCTGGTACACTTGGCTAGCCTAGCTTGTTTGCTGTGGTTTTATATGGGGGTTTAGTGAGAGAGAGAGCTTACAGTAACTTGTAGAGAAAGAGCTAAAAGATGAGCGTGGGTTCTCAGTGGGCTCAGATTGACTAGGAAGCAAAGGCTACCTTTACATTGCTATCTGGACGGATTCTTGTAAGGAGTCATAATTTAAACTTCTATTGTAGCTGAAAGTCGAATTCACCTCTGGTCACTGACGATTTCTACAGATTACAGATGAGACAATTTACCTTTAAAGCCTCTCAGGACGAGCAGCAGTGGTTTAAGGAGGTAATTTAGCAATTTCCGAATAGCCAGTAAAGGACCGAATGTGATGGGCAGGCCAGGATCGTTTTTCCTCAGAATAACCTCTTTCATACTGGCAAGGAAATATGGAGACAGAGGTTAACATCATGTTAACCAAAAAGAGGTTAATATCACCACTATGATGTATGGAAAATGCAGTGATATAACACAAGCTATACAGCCTCCCTTTGTAAAAAAAAATATGCTCAGTCTGAAAGTGTAAAAACTCAAAGTGGTTCTTTAAAGGACAACAAAACAAGCCCTACTCTCCCCCAACACCCAACACACACACACAACCACACACTCACACAATGCGTTTCATACATCTCTTTGAACAGTTTCCCGTTCACGCACACACCATTCTCATACACTGGCCCTCCACTCTGTCACTCCTCTTCCCCTCGTCACTCTTATCAGAGTCCCCGCTTTGAAACAGCCTTCGCTGACACCAGGCAGCGAGAAGATGGAGAGAGATGAGGCTGCCCGTCTGCTTGTTTAGGGCATTCGTCGTGTGTGCGTACATGCAGGCAGTTGTGCACGTATGGTGAGCACAAACATACATAAAGATAGAAAGAGCAGCGGCATCCTGTAAGAGGGAGATAATCCAAACAGAAATGTGCCATCTGGAGAAAAAAAACAACAAAAAAAAACAAGCAAAACAGAACAGAAAACCAAGGAGCTGAGGGACACAGAGAGATGGAGCCCCTCCAGAGGATTAGATAGGGAAGGACAAGGTAATGTTTGCAACAGCAGCAAAATATGAGTCTTTATATTTGATATATGTGACAGCGGATACATTTACAAACTAAATGTACACTGTGAGCACACAGGAATTGCAGAGATGACCGTGAAGTTTTGAATTTATATACCATCTAAACCATGAGTGCAAGTTCAAATCAAGGTCAAACTGTGCTGTCAGTCGTTCCACTTTCTATTTGAAACATTAATGAAACGCAGACGCTGGAATGGTCTGCCAGTGCTATGTAAAAAAAAATAAAAATAAATAAATCACTCATAAAGTCCAACAGAATAATAACCTGCCTAGTTGTCTGATCTCTGTTCAGTGGGTTTTCAAGCATCACTAAATGGATTCAATGTGTGTTTCTTCTTCAGTGAATTTGTTTTGCCAAGACCTTGCTTCAGTGTGCTGTGTCAAAAGGTCTGTAAAGCTTGCTGCTCAACAGTGATATTTATCAAAGTAAAGTAAGCTTTTAGATTCACAGGATTTATCCATTTTGCATTGTGAATTGTTGCATCAAAACAAAATATTCATCCCAATGGCCTTTTACATGTTTCAAAAAAAGAAATCACAGTGGATGGAATTAGGAATTCTTGACAATGATCCACCAAAAAATACACCTCTCACACAAAAACAAATCTCACACACATATCCAAATGAAATATAAATATAAAACACAAAATAATCAACCGCATTAAGTATTCATCCCCATCAATATTTAAAAGGGGCAGCTTTGGCAGCAGTTACAGCCTGTCATAGTGACCCTACGTGCAGGAATTTGCAGCTGAAGCACAGCTAAATGCTAACATGCTCATAATGACAATGCTGACGTTTAGCAGCATTTGCTTCTTCGCACAGAGCACAGCTGAGGCTGATGGGAATGTCATTTTGGGATTATTTGGTCATGAACCAACAAATCACAGAAGACAATAATGAGACACAGTTCTATTTCCAATTTGTTCTTTTAAATAGGAGTCAATTACGGTTGACACTTTGACTTTTGTGTGTTTGAGCTGTAAATGTCTGCACAAAGAGTTAAAACTAGATTAATCAATTACTTTTTGTTTTATATTTGTACCCAATTTTGGTCAATTTGTTTTCTTTTCTCACATTAAACAGTCTTTCTGTTCAGCACTGTCAAAAAGCCTAATTACACCCAGTGTAATTCAGTGTGGTAAGACAATAAAACATAAAAAAGCCATGGGGTAAATGGCTTTTACTGACAGTGTATATTTCCACCCATTTACAACAATAACAGATGATAGAATTTTCTTCCCATAAGGGGTTTACCAACAGAGCATTTATCCCTGGATATTGTAAACAATGAAGAAATTGATTTTGCTGATCAAAGATAGATCCCCCAAGAGTCTTTCTAATGGAGGTGAAGTCGGCTTGGAGGAAGATTTATGGTAGAGGCAGAGAGACAGATGAGCCAAGACAGAAACGATGGTAAATATAAGGTATAGATGAGTAATTGCACAAAGCACACTACCAGTGTTCTCTAGGGGTAAATGTGTGTGTGTGTGTGTGTGTGTGTGTGTGTGTGTGTGTGTGTGTGTGTGTGTGTGTGTGTGTGTGTGTGCCTATTAAGTACACATTTGCATTTTGGGCACTCTTATCCATTACAACCAGCAGAGAAGAGCATCAATATCTACCAGATCACTGTAATTACAAGACATTTTCCATTTGAGATTTGGATTTGAGCTGCTTGAAAGGCATTTAAGAGAAGTGGACAAGAGAGTGAATTTCTAATCTTTCTTGTATGCTTCTTTTCTTGCATCACTCACCCAGCAGCCTGGCGTTTGTTCATCGTTGCTTGAGTCTGGGCAGATGCAAACTAAGCCCAGTGCCCCTTGGTTACTTTTGCTATGCCTGTCAAGCTTTCAGTTCTCACACGGCACATATGGTGTGCAGTTTAGAATGATAATGGTGGCTTTACAACTTCAAATTCTTAGTAATTTTTGAAACAATGGGTCCTTGATAACAGACACAGGTAGAGAGTGAGATTCTCCTTTCAGGTTCTTTTTAGCAGTAACAACAGTTACTATTCACATTTCTTAACACTATGTCGTGTGGCTTGCTTCATATATGTCTATATAAGGACGGTAGTTTTTTGAAAAAGGATCTTATCATTTATTTAATATTTTAGTTTTTTAGCAGCTTTTAATGAACACCATTTCCCATAAGCCCTAGGCATTCACGGGCTAACAGTCACAGCTCGACAAAAGACGGCGATGTTGAGTTTTATGAATATGGATGAAACCAAGTTATGATAATGCGAGTATCTGCGCTGCCGCACATGGTTTATGGAAGCTGTAGTTTTTTTCTGTACTCACAAAGTAATCGTTAAAATCACAAAGGTTTCAATCTCTAATAGCACGTGCTGTAGTGGATGTCGATTTGTCTTGGAATATGGAAAGTAAACCCCAGGAACATGCTTCATTTTTCGGAAAGACTGATGAAAGAAACGCTGAATGAGAGACTGGTTTGAGGCTAGCCCAGACATGACGTCATGACTTGGGCTCTCACTTGATGGCTACATAATACTGGACTAAAATATAACATCCTCACCAGTGATAATCCATGTAAAAGACATAGAATTAAATAAACATTGCTTTTATATTGCAGTGTGGAGCTAGTTAGTCCCAGTATTGTAAGTATGACAAGTAAAAATGTGAGACCAGACAAGTATTTCATTCTAACATAACTCCTGCTACTTAGCTTACTCACTTGGACAAGCAAGACAGAGCTGAGCTTTATGTTTTTAGGAGAAGGACTAACCAATGTGTTTGGCGTACACCATGCTATCACTGACACTGATGTTGGCTGGGGTTGCTTGAGTGCAAACTTCCCCAGATCCAGTAAAAAAGAGCAGGACAGGGATGTTAACATAGCATCCAGGAGTAGCTTCCACACAGTGGGGAAAACAACACAGTGGACATGGGCTTTTTTTCTCTTACATAGCCTGTAAACACACAAAATGCAGTTACCCTTGGCCAACGTTGGGTTACATTAGTAATGTAGATAGCAAGCTAGACAAGCTAACGTTTGCAGCTTGCATTAGAGCAGATAAACACACTGTTAGACCCATTCCTTGCATTTTTGCTTGTGTTTTGGTTTTGGAAAGGCTTAAAAATACTGATCACCTCTCTTATTACATCCACATGCACACCACTTCAGCATGTGGAGAAACCCATAGCTTGACAGACCCGCTTTGCCTAGTTATGGTTGCTCAGCTATGATTGGCAAACGGCCAATTGCGTTCATGTATGACAGGTTTACGTTACAGACCCTGTCCCTCCCTCTACCTACCCTCTGAGCTGATTTCACGGGAGCGGACAAGGTCGCTCTTGTTGCCCACCAGGATGATTGGTGTGTGTGGCTGGGACTCCCTGAGGAGGAGGCGGAGCTGGGCGGTGCGATGGAAACTTCGCCTGTCAGTCACTGAGAAGACCAGGATACACACATCACACTGCAGAGTGGACAGGTCCTGGGGAAACACACACACACACACACATACACATAAATAAAACAACACTCAAGTGGAGCAGATTAGCACTGCATACATACGGGAGAGATCCAATGACAGCTGAATAGGTGTGGAATGTCAGGTAGCTACGACCCATTACAGAAGATCCTTTACATGCCATCAACACTTTTGTCCTTGAACAACATTTTAAAACTCAGATTCCTCCTCAAGTCCTTGTTTTGTTGCGCTGGAGCTTAGCCATTGAAAGGACATCAGTGCCAATGCCAAGCATGCAGCACTCGAGTTTTTATCACTGTCCCATGAGAGGACGCAGAGGAGGCTTTGCTCAACTTGACTGTACGCACGTCACGCTTCACTTTGAATCTCCTGACCCTTTTAACAGTGACCACCAAACATCCCATCGGGGCTTCCTGTCACAGAGGCTCAATTAGCCCGAGTGGGTCTAGCAGAAACAGCAGCTTGGAAGTGCCTGGGACCATCTTTGTCCTCTCTCGCTTTCTCTCCCCGAATCTGTCAGCCACATTTACATTGGACTCAAGGTGGTTCATGGGGGAGAAAAATAGGTCACGGCAAGGTTCTCCTGGCTGTAACTTGAAGGAAATCTCAACAAAAGTGATAGTTCATGGCCAGATCCCTCCCAGCTAATTATTTTTGACAGTCCCCAAATAATAATATCTTGTCAATATTGTATCAGTCAAACATCTGCTAATTTGGTGAGTGATACTAGGTGCAGGGACTTTGCTTTGATATGGTTCAGGGTTTACTGAATTAAATTCCCTGTGATTGTGAACTGCAGAGCAAAATGCAATCCAATTTTGGATTTAAGTCTGAAGCCTGGGGTAATGTGGATTAGGTATGCACCATTTGTGTCACACAGCATTGTAGCTTTTTGTGTGATTCACGGTCTTTGTTCAGAATTTGGCCAAAGAACAGCAACCTTTTTTCCATTTGGTTCCTAGTATTTACCTTAAAGCTGCACTAATAAATATCTTTATATGAACAATTGGTCAAATGACTACATGTAATATGAAAGGCATCGTTCATAGTGACGAACCCACCGAGAATTATCACCCAACTTTACAGTTCCCCTCAACTCCGTGGAGCGTTCAAGCACCCATCTGCTCATTGTTTTGTTTTTATGGACTGAAACTTTTGGTCCAGCTGTTTGTTTCAGTCTTACCGCCCTCATCAATCCTGTACTAGGCAGCTGTTTTAAGTGAAAAGAGCTCTGATAGACTGACTGTATAATACACCCAAACACCAAACAGCAGACAGACAGTTAGCAACTAGCTGATTAGCTTAGTCAAGCATTTAGCTGCTAAAGAACCAGATACGTCCCTCAGAAGTTGGTAAAGACCAAAAAGGAGGCAAAATAAATGATTACTATTTTAATGAATATTGGACTTCTACTACTACTTTCAATTACATTTGGCAACACACATGACTCCAAATAAATGTTAAAGTTGTCAGCTGGATGTGTAAATGGGCAACTCTTGCTAACGCATTAGCCGTAAGAACTTTAAGGTAATAATGTGTCTATGTTACAGCTTTTTCCACTGCCAAAACGCATCTAAAGATCTATTAATACTGCTTTAAAATTCCCTTGAAGTAACTCCAAAGTTAGATACAGAAATATTTTAACACTCTGGTCACATTTATATCAGCTTGATCCAGAGATTCAGTGATTCTACAGAACTAGGATTTGTGTTTTGATGTCTGGAACATTGCGTCTAATGGAAAATAATAGAAGTCTACACATGTTCCTCTACCTAATCCATCATAAGAATTTTGATATTTTTAGAAGCCATGGCACTTTCACTGTACTTTTAAGTTATGTGGGTTTAGCAATGCGACTCCATGTCTAAAGTTGGATGAGCGCAATCAATACAAACTATTTTTCTCCCAAAGACAGAAACCTGAGACCAGACTCCACAGTGTTATGCCAGTCAAAGTCCTGTTCTCTGTCGATGAAACAGAGACCCGGTATAGAATTAGAAGTAATACAGGAACAATTGTTTAATATCCAGTGACGCACACACTGTGACTGTGGTCCTTAAATAAAATCCGAAGTATGAGGACTGTGTCACAGTATTTCTGTTCACTCTTTATGGGGCAATACCAGAAAATAAAGTTTGTATTACAGTCTTGAGCTCAGACGCTTTTTACTTGACTTAACCGTAAACCTGCTCAGAGGGAATTGGTACATTTTATTTGAGGCTTGGTTTAAGCTTTAATCTATAACTTTTCATTGTGTTATTTCTGCAGACGTCTGACCTGTAGAACTGCAAACACAATCAAGTTGTATTTCAACTGGAAATAGGACTCTGAAGCCATAAACACTGGTGACTAAATCAATATGAAAACATGTTATTCCCACCGGATAACCCAATCTGCCTCCTAGCTTTGGACTGCACATTATCTGTGTGTATGTGTGTGTATGCGGATGCCCTTGCCCTACATCCAAAGCCCCGAAGGTAAATTCCTGCCCTCCAGAGGGTTTCAGGCGTCTGAAAAATTCACATTGTCTCAAGCGGCCAAGTAATATCGGATCAGACCCTGGAGCAGGAAATTCATGGGGAGCCCCTTGGCACCCTGTCTGTTTGACGGAGCACAGGAAAAGACAGGCAGAGGAGGGAGGAGGAGAGGGGAGGGAGGCATTGGCGTGGAAGGCGGCTCCACCACCTGTCACTGTCTGATTTAGGCATGAAGAGGAAGAATGGAAACAACAAGACAGAGAGAGAGAGAAATGGAGAGAGAGGGAGACGCTAATGTTTGTTAGCAAAGGTGTACAAACACTGAGTGGACATCGATTAGGAGTGTGATGGAGCGCGTCAGGAGGGAAACTGTGACCATGTAAATACGCCTCTCTATCAAACGGAGGCAGAGCAACTCAGGACAGTGCCAACTCTCTCCCTCTCTTTCTTTCTCTCGATTAAGCAGCTCCTCTCTGTCCACAGAGAGCAGGCCATCTGTCAATACCTACTCCCCCCATACATAGCCCAGTGCACCATGCAGACAATTGCATGCCATGACCACCAGCCACCTAACACACACACACACACACACAGACACACACACACATTAACATGAACCAACACACAATCACAAAAGCCAAGCCCACATGCAGTAATATTCAAATCATACACAAATACACACAGAAGCATACACAAATATTAATTAAATCATCTTACAGTAATAACAAAGAAAAGTGAGGTTTTACCACATTGGCTTCTTCCACTCCTCTCCTTGCAATACATGGCCAAAAGTAAGGGCATATTCGGTCTACATATATCAGTGTACTTTTGGTCTGGGGCTGTTTTTCATGGTTTGGTCTAGGCCCCTTATTTCAAATTAAGGGAACTTAATCTTAAAGGCCCTGAAAAGCTATTTTCTCAATCATCTCCTTACTATGAGCAATGGGATCCTACATAAACGCAACATTTTCAGCCAAAGTTAAAACCGCTTATTTTACGCGAGAGATTCCTGTCTGTGATGCTTTGCCTGCGCTCTTCTCACTGGTTTCAAGTGGGCGGGAAAAGGTGATGTCACGTACTGCCACACACACTAATCAGGACTGAGCCTTGTTTGCTTTTGTTACCAGTACTGTCAATCAAACCGGATCAAGCCACACCCACACAGTCCTGATAACGCAGATTAGGAGAGTTTTGAGTGTTAAACTAATAATAAATAACACCTAACAATGTTTTTTTCCCCCCAAACTTTGAATTTGATTGTTGCACATTTAGCAGTGAATATTCAATGTTATGGGAAATACTTAAGATTTGAATCCCCATTTTCAGGGTCTTTCAGGAGCTTACAATGATATTTTAGACAACAGTGTGCTTCCTGCTTTGTGGCAACAGAGATTTTCTGAGTTATTTTGGGGAAGAACTGGCCTGCACAGAACCATGACCTCAACCCCAACACCTTTTGGATGAACTGGAACGCCAGGTGTGAATGCCATCCAACACCCAGTGCCCAACCTCACTCATCGCTCCTGCGGCTGAATGTGAGCAAATCCCAACAGCCAGGGTTCCACAATCTGGTGGAAAGTCTTCCCAGAAGAGCAGGGGCTGATGTAACAGCAGATTAATGCTTATGGTTATGAAATAATATGTTCAACAGTCACATATGGCTGTAATGTTCAGGTGTCCACATGCAATTGCCCTAGAATCTATACTGCTCTAATCCTTCAGTATATATGATACAATACTGAGGCTGAGCTCCTTCATGCTTAGACAACTACATAGCCATAAATTCACAACTGTAATAATGACATCCGATTTGTATTCAAAGCTACACTTACAATGCTGGCTCCATGCTGAAATTATGAATAAATAATAGCCTCATTTTTGGTGGGAGGTTGTTGCTTTGGGCTACATCCTGGAATGCCTCATGTTGTTGCCCGTCATTTATGACCGTGTATTACTATCTGTCAGCTTTAGTTTCATGAAACTCACCACTAGTGCTGAATTTTTGAGGCAATAAAGTTAACATAAACACATAACGTAAACAGGCATTTGTAATGAGGATCCCTTAAATTTGGTCATTAAAGAAATGTAACAATAGGTACTGAGCAGGACATTTTACAACAGAAAAATGAAATTATGTAATGGAAACACTGTTAATAAATTGCCTTAAACATATCTCACTTTCTGTTACTTACTGTCTGAAATATACGCCCATGCAGAGAAATCTGTAATCAGCTGATCTATACCATGAAGATGTATTGGTCAAGATCTTCTTACCACTCTGCTGCAGCTTCTCATTCTGTTTAAACACAGTCCAATGGGGCAATCATTCAAACCTTCAAACAGCATAATAAATATTATTATGTTTGTATTATAATAGTTTTCAAAAATAGGAGGCTCGCAGTAGAGTCAGACAGGCCTGTGTCTGTTCTACCAATAAAAAGGGTCACAAATCAGTCTTTCTAAGAATTCATTTTTCCACCACTTCCTGTTTCTGGCACAGATGTAGATAAGAAAAGCACATCCAATAAAACCTGACAGAAAGCATGGTTTCCAACAGCGTTTTTATCAGTGCAACATATGAACATGGTTTGTGCAGGCCCAACATCCAGGGAGAAGCTGCAGCTGAGTTGTGGTTGAAAAACAGCCTCTAACATATCACTAAACTGGAATGGACTTGAATTTTCAAGTGTTTCACAAGCTTTTTATTTGTATAGAAACAATACACACATACATTAACATGCACTCAAAAACACACTCACACACCAACTTGCTAGAGCAAGGCCCTACATCAGCATCCATTAACATTGAGGACAATGAATCACTTATCAGACATAATTTGCATAACATGCTGTGGCTCTGCGAGCACTCAAAATACTATTCCTCCCAGTTGTGTGAAAAAAGGCAGAAAGCACAGCATTTGGCCATATTTTGAGAGAGTGCGTGACAATGTGTGTGCATCCCTCATTATACAACATGCCCACTGCCTGAAACACAGAACCTGAGCTACTGCAATCTATTGGCTCCCAAGTCATTTGCTTTGCAGAACAAGATACATGAGCAAAGCAGCTTACAGCTTTTACATAGAAACAAAAGGTCAAATACATCCCCACCTGCTTGCGCAAACATCGGCAGAGTGCGCACACATGCACAGATAAATACTGAGACGCTCATGCTACCATTTTGCTTTATCAAAAGCAAACACATTTGACTCTTTGGCTAGCGTTCTATCTGTCTGACTGACTGTCAGAGCAAAATGAAAGTGCAAGTAGATCAATAAAGATGCAGGGGTGATGAATGAAGGGAATGAAAGACAGACAGGAAAAGGAAGGAAGAGGAGGGAGGAGCAGAAGCAAGAAGAAGGGAGGAGCACCGTACTCTGGTAGCTAAGTCAAAATCTGATAATAGGATGATGAAGCTTAGTGCAGACGGAATGCTGAGTTAGTGGGTTTTCTCTTTTTCTCCCACTTGCTTTCTGCTGCACACAGACAACGCTTCCCTAAGGAAACATATTACAGAGGCCATCTGGCCTGCACTGGCTAGGCCACACACATGCACACATACATACACACACACACGGAAGCACTGCAGAAGCCGAGCTCCAATGACCACATCATCACAGAATGCAGCTGACAACACAGCACAGACATAGCCCAGTGCACCATGCAGACAATTGCATGCCATGACCACCAGCCACCTAACACACACACACACACACACACACACACACACACACAGACAGAAGGGTGGTGTAGTAAGTGTCCCAGCATGACCCAGATTCAAGCTTTAATATGACGGCATGTGGAGCCTCTACCATGTGTCCATTAGCAAATCCCCGAATCCCTACCGGTTTCAGGGATGCTGTTCTGTGATTGACCTCTGACCTCCCTCTACAGAGAGGGGATAAACATGCATTTCCCACCAGGACACAAGAATTGCATCATTAGTAAAAACATTTTGTGACCTTATAATTAAATGAGTTACTCACATTGAGAAGTTATTAACAGTCTGTGTAGGTTTTTCTGTATTTTTAGCTCTATGAATTAATGGCCTTATAATCTGAAAGAATAAAACCTCCAGTGTAATTCTCTAACTTGGTTCTATAAGGTTCCAACTACCAATCACTGCTTTGAAATGTACACAGGAGGACCAATCAGGTTGTACCTCTTTACTTGTTGCCCCTCTGTGACTGAGGTTAGAGGAGCTGAATAAATCCTGAAATAGTGCGCGACCAGAAGTTTGTAAAACCTGAAAATCAATGATTATATTGAAGCCATTGTGAGTGACACTGTTACAGATGACAATTAAGTTGAAAGACATTTTTTGTCTTGTTTGAACTTGATGAAAAGCTGATTTTTGCCATCGGCTACCATGCTAGACAACAGCTAGCTTACGAATGTCAGTTCTGTCACAATGAATGTCATGACACCGACACAGGTGACAATGACAGCTCAGTTAAGTCATGTTTTATCTTGTTGGAACACGATGAAAAGCGTTTTTTTTACCATTAGCTACCATGCTAGACAGCTAGCTTACTAATGTCATTTTCAACTCACGCTAACGTTTGTTAGCAAGAATTAATGTCATTATTTGTAACCCAAAGTTACAGTGACTACTTTTGTGATAGTGCCAGTTAAAACAAAAAATACTAATATGTGTAGGGATGTTATCTGACAGAGTTACTGTAGCATTACATCATATTTTAGTGATGTGATGCTAACTTTACTGGCTTTGTGTCTGTTTATAGGCTAACTTGTGTAGGCTAC
Organism: Macquaria australasica; assembly: GCA_005408345.1. NCBI lineage: Eukaryota > Metazoa > Chordata > Actinopteri > Centrarchiformes > Percichthyidae > Macquaria > Macquaria australasica. The sequence goes on from SEMN01000233.1 coordinate 103,081, forward strand.
ATTAGACATAAAGTGATGACAGGTACACTCAGAGCTCAGACCTACCAGTGATTTGTATTGTTTTGAATTGCATTATTGGTAAAACTTGAACTAAATATCAAAATATCTTAAATCATATCTCCTCCAGTAATTAATACATTTTGTCTATTGAAGCAAAGTAGACTAAGATGTCTATTTATTTCAAGAAAAGCAAAGCTTTCTATACGTTTTCAGTATTAGAAGATGCTATCTGCAATCCACCTGATATATTTATCCCTTAAATATAATGCAGCAGTTGAGATTTTAGATTTTTTTTATTTCTTTGGTACAAAGGTTTGATTTCGGTTCACACAGAGTACTCCACACAAATAAATTGAGTGGTGACTCTCAGCGGAGACTAAAAAAAAAAAAAACTGTTAAGGTATAATAGCTTATGTGGATTAGGGCAAGAAATGAGAAACTGTAAATAGTCCAGAACGACTCTCATAATGCTGCAGAACAGCAAAACAGGAAAGAGAAAAATGTCCAGGGAAAGAACTCCCTGGACACAACGGCAAAATCTTTCTCTGTTCCAAGAACTGGATGGTGGAACGATGTTTTTCTTCCCTCTTAATCGTGCAAAAGAATGTGGTCAAGCAGCAATTATCTTCTTCCAAATTACATCCTGGACTTTTTCTCTAATTTGCTTTAACATAATAAACGATCCTGTCCTCTGGGGCAGCAGCAAATTCTCCCCACTGCACGCTGATAAATACACACATATACATCACTGGCCCACATTTTTCCATGCCTCAGGCTGCACCTTTTGGTTGTCTTTAATAAATATTTTAATTTCAAGCTATCAAATAATAATGGAAACTCAGAGCTCGGAATGAATTCAGACACACATGCACAGACACACAGACAGACAAACACACATTAAAGAAAAGGGTGGGAGGGCACTCTGGTCCTCAGTGACCTCAATCTCCCACTTGGTTCCCTACATACAGAACTGAGTTGGCTGTTTAAGAGATACATTTCGCAACCAAAGTCAATGTAAAGGCGGAGGACAGCATGGGTCGGCTAGGTCAAGGCCAAGTGTGCCAGTGTTTCTATTTTGGGTGCATGGATGACTTATTTAAACCATCCAACCCCCCGTGACATCAACAACACTCACAACGTCCCAGCGTCTGGCTGAGCAGACTCTCAGCCTTCTGTGCATGTGTATGCTGGTGTGTTTTACACATTCAACCATGCTGATGCAGCGGGAGCACGTACACACACGCGTCTGTCAGCAGAGTCTATATATATATATATATATATATATATATATATATATATATATTATGTTACATGTTCTGCACTACAGTAAGCTCTACCTGCAGGTTTGTTTGTTGTGCAACCCCCACCCCCCCACCCCATGCACTGCAGTTGGGAAAATTACAGCTCCAGCTAGACCTTCATGTGTCAATCAGCTGTGAGTGAAGCCAAGAAAGCACTTGAAGGAACAATCGCTGAATGTGAATGTAACAGTTTTCATCTTTTTTGGCAGTTTGTATTGCAAGGGCATGATGAGGTGCTGATCGGGCTGGCCAGGGAACGGATGAAGCCCCACAGCCAACAGCGTCGGATGCTGACTGTTCTAGCATGATCTTATGCGCGAGTGAGTGATTAAGTCAGCCCCTGTATGTGCGTGCATGAGCGTGTATGTGTGTGTGACTTTGTATGTTGCTATGGTAACTTGGGTGTAGGTTGGGGTGCCCCATGGAGAACACTTGCAGCTCGCTACAAGGCCAGAAGCCCTGCCTCTCGGGACTGACGGTTATCGCTGTGCCAGTTCAAGGCCACAACATGTATTAGGTAGCTGGACAACATCTCCACGCCTGACTCTGTGTGTGTAAGTTTGTATCTGTACGTGTATATATGTGTATTTTATCCATGGACAGTACCATAAAAAAAGCACAAAAACATGAGCATGAATTGGCAGATGATTTTGGGATGCTGGCCAGTCCTCTCTGCCTCCCCCCAATGCTGACGGCCCTGGAGTTATTCCAAGCTTCCCGCTGGCCTGCGTCTGTTGCTCCAGCCTTAATGCCCTGCCTTGTATTAACACGCACAGAATAACAAATGTAATTAACTCTCAGCGAGATTTAACCACGGCAGAAAAGGGCCAGCGGAGAGAAGCGAGCAAGCTCCACTAAAAAAGCAACAAAGAGACTGAATGGACGGGGGAGATTTGGAGATGATGACAGCTGCTGGAAGGAAGGGCAGCAAAATTGGGGGTGAGAAAGGGAGGAGAGCGCTTACAGAAAAAGTGAGGAAGTGAAGAAGAAATGAGCTGGCTGTCAGCGGAGTTCCCCGGAGCTAAATGTAGCTGTGTGTGAATAATTTAACCTTAAGGGGAGAGCCCCTGAAGGCCGAGTGGACATCAGGAATAAGATGCATCAGGCATGATCCACCCTACACACTAATTAGAGTGCTCTCCCGTTCCATCACGATATTAATAGGCATTAGTGACCGCATGCTTTTTGATTTCGCATAATGTCCTCAGTGTCACAAGGAGCTTTTTGACAAGCTGTTATTGCTCTCTGCCGCTGCCTGCTGCAGCTCAAGCTTTTTCCTGCTCAAAAACCATCACCACAGGGTCAAATTAACTCATTCACGCTGTTCGGCTCAAAAGGTTGATGAAGCATAGCCGTTGCAATTTTAGACGTCGCCAAAAGGTTCTTGTTAACTGTGGATTTGAATTGAAACAAGTGAGGTTAACAATATAGCGATTTCCACTTTTCTGAATGAGAGGACTTCAAAAAGCTCAAGTACGGTGAGCCCAGCTGCTCCTGCAGGATTCCCTGTACAGTGTTGCACGCACACACACACATAAAAGCAAAGGTATGAACACACTCTTTACACTGGAATACACATGAATAATTTGCCCGTCACAGGAATCGAACAAATTGCTTTTTCCATTTCTTTAGAATGTCAAAACCAGAAGAAGTAAAAGGGGCTTAGAGAGCAAGAGGTCATCAGAGCACAGAAAGACAGGGAGTCGGTCTAGAACATACGAGATAAACAAGACAGAGCGACTGAGGTGTGAAGCTGACAGTCAATAAACTCACCTGTTTCCAGTTGTCGAAAATTATGACTTTGCTGTCCTCGTCGTCGACTGTCACTGTGCACTCGTAGCCCTCACCTGCAAGCAAACATCAACACACAGAGTGTAATGAAAAACACCACAGCACACACTGTATGACAGTGCCATTAAATACTAGGCGCACTACATATTGTGCAATACAAAAATGTGACAGTATTGCAAATGAATTGCAATATTAACTAAAGTGAAATATCAGTGGTCTTAACTGCTGCCTGGAAATGCTGACAAGTTAATCTAGGTCTTCAAAATGCTCTTGACCTACTTCAGAAACCTTGAATCAGTTTCGTGACGAAGTTTAAATTGGGTTATGTGGCCAACTGACATGTTTGAAAAATGTAACTGGAACTAATTTCAGACATTTGCTCCTTGGGACATTCTTATCTATTCTTATCTTTTTTTTTTTACTCCAATTTAAGACTGGTGATATTCTTTATTTTTCTTATTATTGACAAATCCCATGAAAAGAAAACCAAAACCAACAATGTTTTAGCCTGTTTTTCAATTCTTTCCGACTTCCCTAACCTAGCTGTGGCACCCAGTTCGAAGCCTACTGAAGATTTACATCTTGCTTCAAAAAGCTGCATTTTATATGAAAACTAAAAAGAAAATCTATAGTTATAAAACAAAAAAGGTGAAACTTAAAAGTGGTTCTTGACCATAAACCCTGTATTGTGTATTGTACCAAACCGTGAGCCGACTATCAATACACCCCTATAAAATACACTACCTATAATTGCATGGCAGCTTTTAAAATACACACTAACCCAAAACAGCTTGAAATAGGTTGGGAAACCTCACAATGATGAATGACATGTCTATCTTAAAGTACGAGCACACCAAATCTCCTGGCGTTAATCTGTGCTGTTTTTTGCTGGTAATTACTTTGTGAGGACCCGTATTGATTGGTGAGGTGTTAGCCCTCTCACAGAGCTAATATGGTGCTGTGCACCTGTTCAAAACTATCAAAAAAGTGTTGATTAAATAGGTGTTGATTAGTGGTTTTTTACACTTTGCAATTTTGATGTGTAGCTCATTGAATAATTTAGCACATTGCTAAAATTCCAGATGAGGATGAAAGCACATTTTCTGTCCATTTATGATGCATGAATCCAAGTGTACTACATTGGCAGTAATGAATACTGTATGGTGTGAGTCGGGGGCAAGTCAGCTCTATGCATGAGGGAAAGCAGTCCCCTCTTAGCGACAATGACTTATCAATTGGCTGGTTGAAGACCAGAGACAGACCTACTGACTGACAGAGGCCAAAGCAGAGGGGAAAGGAGCTCGTGGCTGTTTTTAGCATCTTTAAAGGGAAATATACCCAAAGGGGAAAATACGGTTATTCGCTTTCTTATCGAGACTTAGATGAGAAGATGGATACCACGCTCATCTGTCCGTTAAATATAAAGCTACAGCTAGCAGCTGGTGAGCTTAGCTTAGCATAAAGACTGGAAAAAGGGGGAAACAACTAGCATGGCCCTGTCCAAACGTAACACAAAAACCCACTTACCAATCAATACCACTGTTATGACTGGGATTGCCACCTTCAATGTGGAAAATAAGGGACACCTTGCCAGTGGCCCCATGCCCGGAGGACACAAATCAAGTGGGGGGTTTGGGGGTCCTACCCCATGAGATTTTGAGTGTCAGACACTTCATTTCCTGCATTCTGGTGAATCTGTATGAACTGTAACCAGGGCAACGATGATGTTGAGTGACAGACATCTTGGCTGTCATTCTAGGTGTCATTCTTTTCCACAAATTCTGATTAAATGCTTCTCCACTATGTCTCGTGAAACTCTTGGTTTTATTATTTCTCATGTCATTCCAAGCATGTGAATCCATAGTGTATGCATTAGAGTAGGGTGTGCACAAAAACACGGGAAAAAAGTATAAAATACGATCCTGTATTATACAGGACTGGTGGCAACCCTAGTTATAACTGTACACTAAATATGTAGTTGAAGCCAGCAGCTAGTTAGCGGAGCTTAGCATAAAGGCTGGAAACAGGGGGAAACAGGTAGCCTGGCTCTGGGACCAGTTGCCAAGAAGTCCAGCACATAACCCCGCCACCCCCGTGAAACATTGTCGCTTTTACACTTTTTACACATTTTTGTACGTATTAGACAAACAAGCTATAACGTGTCAATTATTAAACTTTAGAGGTGCTGGTAGGCAGACTGTGTGACCTTTGGACAGAGCCAGACTAGCTGTTTCCAGTCCAAGCCGACCTGCTGCTACATGAGAATGGTATCAAACTTCTCATCAAGGAATTGAGACCGTTACTCCACACTAAGTGTCTAAATTAAGCTTTTCTGGAGTTTAACCTTGAGACTGATTTAAAAAGGTTTCCCGGTCCTAACACAGGTGCACATGCACACAAAAACACACTCCACCCATCCCTATCCAAGTCTTTACCACATGCTTGTGTCTCAGAGTCTATAGAGAGGGATCTGTCCGACTGCCCGGCCAAAGATAAGGCTAGCGACGACTTGCCCACGCCATTCTGTCCCATTAGCACTATCCTCAATGCCCCGCCGCGGCTGTGGTAAGCCGACTGGGCGGCTGTTGATTGGCTGAAGGACTCATCCCGAGGCACCGCTGTGTCAGTGATAGGCAACGTGGCAGGCTCCTCCAAGCCCGGGATCCAATCGCAGTCCTCGGATACGGCTTCTTCCCTCCGCAGCTGGTGTTTGACAGGCAGGGGTGTGCTTCCACGCCGGAGGGGGGGCGCCGTGGTGAGAAACATACTGTACTAAAATGAAATTGAGACAGACAACAAAAAGACATATGTGTAAGTCTAGAAAGGAGCAATTGGGCAACAGACGTTTTGCATTGTTGTCTACAGTACTTTAAAATAGTCCAAGAGGTCCAAGCAGGCTGCAGATCTACCTGTAACACTGTCTATTCTGGTAAATGTTGTCACTGAAGAATGGGGGAAGGGTGTTTCCACTCTGTGTGCCTATGTGTGTAAAGAAGAGGGAGGCGATGACAGTGGAGGTGAGACAGATAAGTGGCAGTGTGAGAGAAAGATACTGATGAAGACACAGAGCGTTTCAAAGGGAAACCTTAAGAGAGGAGGAGGGAGACGGTTGGGGGGTGGTGGTAAGAGGAGGGAGACACAGGACAGGTGAAGCTGCTGAAAGAATGACAGAAGATAAGAGGATGCCAAAAGACAGCAGGGTGATAAGGACACACAGAGAGGAGAAGACAAGAGAAAGAGGAGGAGTATTATAGAGAAAGAAACACAAGGGAGGGACAGAGGAAAAGAGGCTGCAGCTGTGATAAGGGAATAAGTGCAGCCAGGTGGCTCTATACTGTACAGTGTGTACATAGTGACTTCAGCACGGATTAACACGAAAATAGGTCAGAAAAATAACGTCTTGATCTCCATTCCCTAGTTATTTAAAAAAGGGAAAGCTGTTTTCTCCAGAACAATAGTTTGGCTGAGAAAAGTGTGCGTGTGGGTGAGTGTGTGCGTGCATTTGCATAATAGTGTGTGTGTGTGTGTGTGTGTGTGTGTGTGTGTGTGTGTGTTTGCGGCCGCAGCAGGTCAACCATTAGACGACCCTCATTAATATTAATACAGCAATTAATCTAGCTCCAGCCGCACCCCTGGGAATCTGTGGCCCAGTGTCTGTCTGTGGCACAGCTAAGTACAGTATTGGCACTTAATTAAAGGGGATTGACACAATAACAGGAACACCACAGAGCAAAGTCTCACAAATTAAAATGAGCTGAATCAACACCTCTCTGACACAGTGTCAACAAAAACTAGAGATTCTAAACTTCACAAAGTAAGGATTTATCTCAGGGCTGTTGTATTGGATTGCATTAGATTGTTAGATTGTACAGGTGTACCTAATGCAGTGGTAACTTTGTCCCCTGAAGCACAGACATGTCATGGCTTTGCCTTGTTTTCATAACATCCTTAAAATACTGTATGATTAACTTAGTATAGCATAAGTACCATTATGTATTGTACAATATATGCCATAGAATAATTGTGCTTTGGCAACACATGTCAAATGTCATGCCTATAAAGCCTATTGAATTTAACTTAAATTGAAATTGAATTGAATAATAATATACTTCAGAAGTAGATATGTATAGTACAATACAGTATAGTGGAGTATAGTATAGTGTAATTTAGTTTGATATAGTATAGTATAGTATAGCTTAGTATAGTACAGTATAGCATAGCTTAGTATAGTATAGTATAGTGTAGTATAGCTTTGTATAGCTTAGTATAGTATAATATAGCATAGTGTAGTATACAGTGGTATAGTATAGTGCAATGTAGTGTTGTGTTGTATATTACAGTTTAGTAAAGTATGGTAAAGTATTGTGTAATGAAGTATAGTATTATGTAAGTGTAATGTAGTATTGTATGGTACAGTAAAATGCTGTATATAGTGTAGTGTATTACTGTAGTATAGTATAGTGTAATGTAGTGTTGTACTGTGTAGTGTGGTGTAGTGAAGTATAGTATAGTATAGTATAGTATAGTATTAGTATAGTACAGTATACTGTTGTGTAATGTGATGAACTGTGGTGTACTGTACGGTGTGAAGTTGTGTAATATATTGTGTAAAGTATAGTGGAGTATAGTAAAGAGCATTGTAGTGTAATGAAGTATAGTTATAGTACAGTATAGCGCTGTGTAATGTGATGTACTGCAATATAGTATAGTGAGGTGTAATATATTGTTACGTTTATTATAGTATAAGGTTGTATAGTATAGGACTATATTATAATTCTTTTTCATAAATACAGTTGAGGTGTGGCTGCTTGTGACACACTTATGTAGCTGCATACACACACTCACTCTCTCTCTCACACACACACACACACACATATCACACAGGCTCAGGTAGCTCAATTAGGTTAATTGAACGAGCTAATCAATTAAGCATGACCTTTATTGTCAGCGGTGCTCAGGGGAGCTCTACATGCAGAGACAGGAAACCCTGACCGCGGGCTGAGCCGGTGTGTCAGGGGTTAATCTCCTTCTCTCGCCAGGCTGTCGAGAAACTAGGGCAAACAACAGTGCCAAATACAAAATTAATACTACAGGCAATGTTTTTATTCTTGCTTCGCTACAGCCCAATTACACTCACTGCTGCTTCTTAACCAGCTGCAGCCTCGTTATGTCTAGTGTACTTTGGATTCTTCCAAACCATGTTACGGGTCCTTTTAACTCAATTTAGAGTATCTATGAAATAATCAATGAGGAATGAAATGATCCACCCAAAGAGAAAGAGACAGATCGATGGATCGACCACCTTTAAGAACTGTAACCCTGGCTCATACATTACAAAAACATCACAGCAAATCCTTGAACCATCTTAGAAATATAAGAGAGCGTAAAAACACTATAAGTCACATAAAGGTTACTATTAAGTCACTAGTGGGTGGACACACTGGAAGTCTCTGTAATAATATTCAGAAAATCATATCATGAGGGTAAAGATGAAAAAATGCTCCAAATTCAAAGCTGAATTCCCAAACAGTGAGGTAGTGTGAGAGGGAGAAACCAAAGTGTGCTGCATACAAACAATGATAAGATCTCGTGCTTTTCTCTAACATACACATTAGAGGTGGGTGTGTGTAGTCATAGGCTACTATGCAGAGCGCACGAGGTGGGTCTAATGGAGGTTGAAAATATGTGTCGCCTTACCTGGTCGGCCATGGTTATTGATAAGTCTTCTCTTTATGGAACAAGTGCTGTAGTTGCAACCGCCTCTGCCCGCCCGGTTCAAGTCATCTGTGCTGGGCGCAGACCCGGCATCACATTCACAGCGGCGGTAACGGACGGCGCACAAAAGAGACGCACCACATTTCATTTAACGTGATGTTATTCTCTTCCCACTCCGGCGCGTAAAATCCTCTTCTGGTGAGTAGAAAGGATAGGTGCGGCGCATGGAAAATTGGGGATAGGTAGCGGTAGGCTGGGGGGAGGGTAAAGAGGCTACACCTGCGTCCCCGTTTGGAAGAAGAGGCGCGCTCTTATAGGAAGAAGAAAGAAAGCCATCCGCACAACAACACATCCCCTCCTGTTCTTTAAGCGTCCCAAAGACCAGAGACGACTGCGCTTCCCTCCCCACCTCCAGGTAATACCTGTATCTCTCTCTCTCTCTCTCTCTCTCCTGTAAAGTGTGTATTGGGGGGCGCGTCCTTGAGTGAGAGTAGACTGATCTTTCTGTGGGTTGGGTTGGAGGTGGAGGGCGGGGGATGGATGGTGAGGGTGAAGGAGCGCCCCTCATTTCCTTGCTCCAGTGTAAATATAAGCTCAGATGCACAGGTTCCTTCAGATATGTGCCTTTGTCAAACACCGGTCTGGGCTTTTTCCCGGTGAGTTTCTCAGTTTTGACAGTAGACTGTCAGATTGTGTGTGTGCTGTGAGGTGAAGCGGCCGCCAGAGGGAGGCAGAGGGACGCCTCTTGGTGCCGCCAATAAATGTTTGTGCAGAGGAATGAGGTTCGAACTAAGACCATGTGCAAATAAAACATCATTCCTTAATTACATAGAATAATTGATGATTTTCCACTATGTCGTTTAAATATAAATAGTTGATGAGCTTTTACATTCATTTTCAAAGGGATTTAAAAGGGCATTCCATCAAGTTTACACATCTGCGACAATATATATAGATATAAGCTATACTTTGAAGAATGGGACTGGCAGATCTAGGGCACATTATTTATGACACTATGAACAGATAATGTTTCATTTGCAACATCACAACATATAAAAAATGTATCAAAATATGAAATATATATATTTCTTTTTAAGAAGTCACACAATGTCAGTTGTTTTTATCAAGATCACTGTAAATGAATGTGTCCAGTGTGTAGTACTCTTTATTGTGAGGAGTACATTATGATTATACCTTCTCACTGTCACTCAAAATACATGCCTTTTTGACTTATTTTACTTAATAAAAAACATTGTATAGTCACCATCTCATTGTCTTAAAATGAATGGCTTATATAGGAACAAAATCCTTCTTACCTTCATGCATCCATACTTAGCTTTCAAATTTTAAGATGGTAAAAGACATCAAGTATTCAAAGACAGAGATGAATTCATCAAACTTGCTGTTGTTGGCGACGTATAATATTTTTATTTTTCTATGGCAAAACTCTATGTAAAACTCTTAACTGTCTGCAACTCATAGCGCAAGAGTGGGTCCACTTGATTACTACCCCGGCTTACGCTGGTATCACATCAGCTGGGTGGAGTTTGCCATCAAATTAACGGTATACACCTGGGTAGTAGACTAATCAAGTGGACCCACATTGGGTAAAATTAGATGCTAAAGAGCTACCACGACATTTCGCTGGATTAAAAAAAGTAACGGGGACAAAAACGGGATTCCGAAAAAGTGGATGTTACGCCCAAGCAGGAAGAGTAGTTTACTTACTACTCCATCTGTGGCTCTTGAGGAGCTTTCTAAAGTCTGACACACAAAAAACAAACAAACCCTGATGTCATCATCTTTAACAGAAACCTGTGTTACAAATTTGGGGCATGGCGTGTGAAAGATGTTGGCATTTACCAGACAGAGAGCTTCTAACAAAAGACACTACTGAGCTGCATTATGGGAATTATAGGATCTATTTTTAAGGAGCTTGACCCAGGATATCTCGGCCCCTGTTGTTTCAGTTTGGATCATTCATTTTTTAATCTGTCTCTTGTGAGTCCCTCAACTTAACAAAAGCACAATGCTAAATTGCTGGAGTGGCCCTTTAATTTGAGTTAATTGTTTAACTGATGATAAATAATAATGATAAATAATAGTGGGTTTAAGCTCTAGATGTTAAAGCAAAATAAAAAACTGCTCAAATTCACAAAATACTTTGAATTATTCTTTCCTGCCTTGCTTCGTGAGTCATAATGATGTTTGCAGATACCTGGATAATAATGCAGCATATGGTGTATTCACATCAACTGAGAATAATTAATCATCTGATCAAGCTGATCACTCAACTTGGAACTGTGCAAATCAGTTGTGAAATTCCTCAGAATTAGGTTTTGAAATGTTATCCAAACATGAAATATTGAGCCAGTCAGTGCATCCTTCTATTCAAACTGTCACACAGTTAGTGCATGATTTTTATTTTGTTCATTTTAAGTAATAAACTCATTCTCTACAAGATTTATTTCATGTTGGTGACAGACAGTGAAAGCTGGGTGTCCAGTAGATACCATATGACCACAGTGTCCCCAGTTTGATTCTGGTCTGGGACCTTTGTTCCATGCCATATCCATCTATCCCTCCCCATTATTTCTGACTATATCTACACTGTTAGCTGGCAAAATGCCCCCCAAAAGATCATGAAGGTAGTTTGCAGGGACGGATGTTTCTGAGTGACCTGATGTTTACCACTGATGTTTACCACTGAGCTATTAAGTCCATCACCAGTGCTGCCAACATAACACCCCTCTGTGACTGTTTGCATTAGCTAACTGGCACTCTCACTGGAAAACTCATTGGTTCGATTTATTTCCGAGACCCCTCTTACATCTCAGTCCCAGATTATATCTGTCAAATCCGTGAGAAATAAAATCAGCTTCCCATAACACATCAAGTCTGTCCATCACATTCTGCCCCAGAGTTTAAACCTTATTTGGTCACATCTCACTCCAGTTAACTGCTCACAGTGACTGGACTGAAATTCTTTCGCTCTATGCTTTTAAGAGTTAAACTGCATATTGTAGACTGGTTGGCAAATATGCAAAAGGTTCTCAGAAGCATAAAAGCAAAAGCTTCCCTATCAGTGACGCATGTGTGCTTCTGTTGCTTTTAGTGATGTCCTTGTTGATGGTGGTACGCTTTTAATGTCGTTAGTCTCCAAGCTGAGGTTATGCCTGCACTACCATTAAACATCACAGCGTTTTAATGCTTTCTGTTGCCTTCTGCGAACCCTTATCCTTTTTGTCTTATCTCCCTTCTCCATTATATGCCATTCCTTCAAACTCCCCATTACGAGGGCTTTTGCCTCTTGCTATGCATGTTGCAAAACCTATTATTACTCATTGACTTGCTGTGTTAAAGATACAGTATATCAAAGACATTGGTGTCCAATCCCAGTACCACCTGGAAGCTGACCTGACTGATATTTGCAAGCAGAACACTCATATCTATCGTCTTTAATATGAAATAAATCCGGCCTGAAAAAAGTGCTCTACTTCTTCCCCCTTAAAGTTAGAAAAAGATTGGCCTCTAAGTTTCCAAATTACAGGCCAGAGGCAGTGAAATGCTTCTTGCCAGTAATGTTAAGAAGCCTTCTTCTCTGGCTCAGACTTATTTATGTTGCCTTTCAATGAGTTGCAGTGTGAATATTTAATGTCTTTAAAGGGCAATGTGTTTTATAGCCAGTACCCTGACTCAATGAATCAATATATTAAATCAATCAGTTGATTAAGTCAGAACTACTTTTGGTGACCCTACTATTCTGAGATAAAAGGTGCCCTATATGGTCACATAGGTAAGGAAGTAAACTTGCAGTAACACAAGGAGACCAAACCAAGCCCCCAGGAAGTGCGCCAGGCTTTGAAGCCAATTTGACATAGTGGCCAAACCGTGTAATTACAACTTCCGGGTCCGTCACGTGATGCACACTGGCCCCAAGAGACTTTTTTCCCATAGACTTACATTGGGAAAGAGACGTCTGTAAATAAGCGTTTAATTTTTTTTTTACGTACATCAACTAGCCAGTATGAACACTTAAATTGCCCTTATTTAAATCATTATGTCCTAAAAGTTTTAAAATGCATAAATAGCCGAATCCAGAGTTATAGAGTCACTGCCATTCATGTGAGTGAGCCTGAGACGGCGCGGTTGGGAGGCGGGGTTAAAGGAAAAGCTAGTGCGCTTGCTCTATGGGCTGTACAATGCGGAAGCTTTGTGGAAGATCCAAGTAATTTTATACCCGGGAAGTTGAACTTTTTTGGCTTCATGCGCCACTGAGCAGCTTTCATAGGAATGAACGGGGCCCCGCCTCAGACGCTGTATCCTGTTCTCTTTATAGCACTGCCTTTAGCAGTAATTAGCCAGTAAGCATGTTAAAAATTCCAGACAATTTTTAAAGAAAAATTACCTACTTTTCCACTGTTGAATATCATACATTTGTTTTATGATGTTCAAGCACCAGCATTATCAACACTCAAGTTTCTTCGACTTTAAGCTAATTCTCTGTTAGATATTTCAAAAATAGCTGCATACAATTAAAAACTCTGAAAAAAAACTAAACTGCTAAACCTTAGAGGGTTTAAAGCTACACTAATCAGTATTTCTGTATCAACAATGGATCAAATGACAAAAAAAGCTCTGTTAAACTCGCTGTAAGCTAGCTGCCCAGCACCAAAAGGCAAACAGACAAAGTTAGCAAGATATTTCCCCGAGTTGGTGGAGACCAAAACAGAGCTAAAAGACCTGAATATTTGACTTATATTCTTCAGGTGGACAGAAACAAAACTCCAAATAAATATGAATGTTGCTCCACATCTTCTGGATGTGTAAATAGGCAACTGTTTGCTACACATTTGCAACAACAACTTTATAAGGTGATAAAATGTTATGCTTGTTGCGCTGCCCCCAAGTGGCCAAAAGTTATGGAGACCAAACAGCCTGTAGCAGTAATTAGCCAATTAGCATGTTAAAGGTTCAAGACGTGTGACTTTTAAAGGTACATTTTAATATCAGAAATTTGTTTTGTGAAATTAAAGCTTCAGCATCACCAACACTCAAGGTTTAGATTTAGGCTAATTCTCTGTTAAATATTTAAAAAACCTACAATTTAAAACTCCTTAAATCTACAACTGCTAGGTTTTAAGGTAACATAATGATGTCAGGACTTTGCGACAAACCCACTTTCAGATGAGCTTCTTTCAAGATAGCTCGTAAAAGTTCTAAAATTCACAGTTAAGAAGTTCAATGGTTTATTTTGTCTTAAAGAAGGAAACATGAAATAATGTGTTTTAATAAAGTGTTTTAATTTGAACCAAAGCTACATTCAAATCATAATCAAAAACTGTTTTTTTAAAAAGAGAGAGAAAAAGATACATTGCCAAGTATAGTATCCTGTACTGTGAATTTTCTCCCTTAAACAAAGGCATAAATTGGTGTCAGATGAAAGATGCATTCATGGAGATGAATAATAAACATGTGTTCTGAAAATCAAGGAAAGATACCATATGAAAAAACATAGTGTTCCTCCTGCCTATTTCCAATTTTATACATACAGTAGTAGGCTTATTGAGAGGAACGGAGAGTCAATCATGCTGAGTGAACATGTTGGCCTTTGTGAATTTGTGAATCACTACTCGTCTATAGCGCTTTATATTAAACAGATCCTCCCTGTGGGATTTAAATAGTGTTCAGTGACAGTGAAGGACCTGGCATCCTTTTAAAGCAATTAAGTGGTAGGGGTTTCATTCTTGCTGTCACAATCAAAGAATACCTCTCCAAAATGCCAGTCTAGACGATGAGAGGTCCCTTCCGTTATAATAAGCGTCTCCTGAATCTCCTCTCAGTCTCACTTTGCAGCCCATTCTGCTCACCGCTGCTCTCAGTCTCAGGTGGCTGATCTCACAGGGTTTTCAAAATCTACAACAGGCTTCCAGACACGTCAGGGCCTCAGTAAACACACTGAAAGGAAATGGGAAGGATCCTCTCAATGGGCCTGCTGAGCACGTCTTATATTTTAAGCTTTCACTAATCTGCCGACTTCATTAAGTCTCATCAGGACATCAGAGGTCGCTAGTGCCTTGCACTGTGTGAGAGGATCACAGTGCAGACAGATGACAGAGATAAGTGCTCTCATTAGCCACCAAGACGGTATAGAAGAAAAACCGCCTGCTCCCTGCTAATGGAAACACTCCTTGTCTGTCATTAGAATGTGCAGCGGTGCAGTCTGGGAGATGTCAGGAGGTCAAGAGTTAATCAAGGTAGGATTTATGGCTGCCAATAAGATGACATTATCATCATGACATGCCTGCCATCCACACATCATGACAATGTCACAACTGGAAGTGACTTACCTTTTGCCATCCAGTGAAATGGAACTGTTGTGAATGAAGTATGACTACTATGAGCATGTGAAAATTGTTTATGCACAGCCAGCTAGCTTAGCTTAGCTTAGCTTAGCGTAAAGACAGGAAACGGCCAGCTAGTCTTCCTCTGTCCAAAGACCAACACCAACAGAGACTCCAGGAAGTTACTGCACCCAGCCAAGAAATAGTCTGGCACATAACCCACTGTAAAACCACAACCTGCTGTTTTTACATTTTGTTTTATGGATTAAAGAAACAAGATATAACGTCTAAATTAGTTAATTAGAACTAAAAGAGGTGCTAGTAGGCGGAGTTTGTTACCTTCGGACAGAACCAGGCTAGCTGTTTCCCTCTGGTTCCAGTCTTTATGCTAAGCTAAGCTTACCAGCTGCTAGCTGTAGCTTCATATTTAGCATACAGATATCTGTGAGTGGTATCAATCTTCTCATCTAACTCTTGGCAAGAAAGCCAATAAGCGTATTTCTCAAGATGTTGAACTATTGCTTTAAATACGTTCATGTGTTTCAGATAAAAAATGTAAGCAATTTCCATTATAGCAGCAAAACAAAGCCATTATACATAATATTTCAGCGCAGCTCAAGTGATTCCAACTTCCCAATGAATTTAAATCACTGGTTTACATCTCTCAGTATGAATGGCCTGACAACAAAAAAATCCAATTACTCGTCCTCAGCCAATTTCAAACAAAAGCCCCTGACCACTCCAAGTACATGACATTACCCTTTACATTGTGATATTTAACCACTCCGGATGCAGATGGGCTCCACTTGTTAAGAAGTAATTTTCCCATGCAGTCGTCTTCTGATGTGATCCTTTCTGTCAAATCTCTTTAATAAGCACTTCTCCCCATTCAAGCTCAGAACAAAACATATCAGCTTCTATTAATGCTTCAAATCAAAGAGGCCTCTTTTCACAAGGTTATTAAGATGACACTGAATTCAGATAATGTTGCAACCAAGAGCTTTACAGGGAGGCAGGCATGGCCCGCTGTGTCCTCTGTGTTTGCTCTGTCAGACGGCTTAGTAATGGGGCTACGAGGTTGCATTGCTTGTCATAATCTACTAGATGTAATGTAACGACGTCCTATGGAGGCTATCTCAAAACAGGCAGAGCTCTTTTCATACTGTGCACATGCTATATGTCATGCTCTTCATTGCAGTTCAAGGATGGAAAAGCTCTATGGGGAATTTGGTTTATGTTTGCTTGGATGGTTCATGTCAGTCAATGTGGGCTCAGCGGACGTCCTTCAGTCCGTGAAAAAGGCTGTTAAAATTGGTTCAGGTCCCACATGGGAGCTCTAAAGACGTCGCTTTAAGTTCAGTGACCTGGAATTGTAAACGGTGATGTGCGCTTTGATATAAAGAGAACCTCCTTCGTTTTATCGTAAAATGTTCTCTTAAATCGTTTGGGGTTGGAGGCTCTCCTCCTCTGCAAGCTTCATACTGCCAGGACAGTGAGATGCTTAGTGACTCTGGCATTGTGATGAGGAATATAAACTTTCTGTTTTTATGGCACATAATGCATTCTGTTTATGATACGCTGTCATCATCTATTTGAGAGGCTCACACACTGTTGCTCGGAGCCTTTTTACACATTTACTGTAATGTTGCAAAAGCAAAGAGGATGTGGCTATGACCGCATGAGCATCAAAACAAACACAATAGCATGTTGTGACTCATGTATTTGGATGTACAGTGTTTCTTGTGATGGCACATGTGAATAGTATGTCATGGGGATATGTGAGTGAGCCCAATTGTGCGCGCGCTAACTTTACTGAGTCAGCCTATGTGTCAGAGTTTGGTGAGTAAGTGAGCGTGTAGGAGGCTGAGGGTGTGGCAGGCTTGGGGGAGGAGCCGGAGCAATACGCCAGCGCTGCACAGGTTTTTTCCCCAAGTGCTTATGAAAGAAGGAAGGCAGTAGAGCCCGGAGCTGACGCACAGCTGGACGTGACAAGAGAAAGTAGAGTGGCGGGTTCCAGCAAGGAGCCAGACACACCAACAAGATGGCCGTCAGGGACACCACCTCCCACAGCAAGGACACCCTTGTCTCTGTTTCCTCACTTGGCCCAGACGAGGTGAATGACAAATATGATGGAGACAAAGTTGTAGATAGCTTACACCCGAATCCGTTAATGGGAGAAGCTGCTGAGCTAACATAAGAGGACATAACATTGACAAACTCAAGTGCATAATATGGCAACCAGCTAATTGCAAAAACCAGTGTTGAACCAATCAGCAGAGCCGTAGCTTTCTTGTTGCGCCTGTCAGCAGCCAGAGTGCCCCTGCAGCCATGGAGGTGAGAGATGATGAGGCCACAGTTGATGGCAATACAGAGGAGAGGGGCCACATAATAAACCAGGAAAGCAGGAACCAGGAAGAACAGCCACTTGTCTTGGCCCACTGACCACGTGCAACCCCCATCAAAGTTGATGTAGGTGACCTTGGGCAACGCCATGGTTACTGACATCAGCCAAATGGCTACAACAGTGCATAACCTGTGGAAGAGAAAGACAGAGCATAGGGTTATTTGTTGTGCAGGAGGATCACGTCTGTGCTAGCAAAAAAAGGTCACTTATATACTGCAAGAATACATAGACCTGGGTCTGATGGGAAGTATAGTGACAGTTTGATTTGATGGTATTAGCCAACAATTCTATCGTTGATCTATAATGTCTGCATTGACCTGTGATATATCAGAATGCTAAACGTTCTTTGGAATATTCTGCTGTGTGAGCTGCTTTTTGTTGGCATATTTTATTTAACTGCCTCTGGGTTGTAGTCAAAGCAATTGACTCTGGCATTATTCACACGCACAGCTGAATATATGAGAGGATCACTGAAGTGACTGTTTGAGATAGTTGTCTTGTTTATTGCGTCACAATCACATTTCTGGCTGTTGAATCTTTAAAGCCATTATGTGTAGAATTTGAAAACGTCAAACTCTGGCGCCTCTCAGTGGCAGTATCAGGGAAGACACTATGGCAGACAGCAATGCACGCCACATTTTTCTTCAAACAAAAAGTCTGAAATCTGAATAGTTTGAAAGATGCTTTGATGACAGAAAAATGTAGTGACTTTAAAAGCAGCTTATGAAGTTGACGTGGTGAACTTGTTGGTAAACAGTCACCTTTTTACACCACCAGAAGACATGGAACAACATTAGCATTTGTTTGGTTCTTTAGCTGCTGAGTGCACCTCTAGGTTAGCCGGCTACGTGTTAGTGGGTTTCTCAGAGCTAAAACAGAATTAAAAACAGTGGCCTACTGTGGCTGCAAACGATGCTGATGAGAGCGGTGAGAGTGAACCAAAACAGTAAAGTTGCAGGCAGTAAAAGATAAAGTTGAAAGAAAAAAAAGCTCTATAGAGTTGAGGGGAACTGCATCATCAAGTGATACTTATCTTCGGGTTCATCACTATGAGCGACCCCTTTCACAATACAGTTATTTCATCCATAAAAATATTGAATGGAGCAGCTTTAAAGCTGGGGTAGGCAAAATCTGTGCAACCTAGGCAAAACCTCCCCCCTCTCTCTCTGCTGCCTCGTATCACTCCGCTAAGCCCCTCCCACCAAACCCACAACTTCGACCGGCAGCAGAAGGAGTCGGTTCCCCAGTGAAACTGTATCCCTCGTAGGGCTGAAATGGAGGTCTGCTCTCAGACCACTTGAATTTCAATATGCTGCACAGTTAATATGGCATTTCTGCCCAGTGACGTCAAAAGAAAACTGCCTACCCCAGCTTTAATGGGTAGCTCCACCCATTTTGTACATCACATGCACACTGTTTAAAGGTCTTAGGGAGTTTTATTGTATACTGTATGTGAAATGTGCATTTAGTCCGAGAAATCAGACAAATTGCCTTAGCAGTTGGAGATTAAGACTACAAGTTTGAAAATGGTGTGGAGTCGAGGCTACATTAGCCGCTACTAGCATAACACACCTCTGACCAAACTGTCGGCAGTCACGTTGTATTGTGGGTAATGTAAGTGCCAGGTTTTGACAAAGTGGACGTGGAATAAAAAGACAGCATCTCTTGTTCAGTCCATCATGAGTCCGACAATGTTATAGGAGTGCAATGCTAAATCTGTAGAGTACTCTTTTAAGTCCCAGCCAATTTCATCCTACTGAAGACATTAAGCTTTAAAAAGGGTCACAAAAATATAGTTTCATTTTTTAAAACAGATGGGCACTGTAGATTAAGCTCACGTTACTTAAACTGGAGGATTATTGGAGACATGCTGTGGATTAATACACACTTGGTGCACCAGTGGGTATGGCACAAGGATGGTCAGGAGCAGGTTTCTATGAAATATGTTGACAAATAAATAAAATTGCCTTATCATTTAAGAAATTCTCAAACCCACCTGCTTGCAAAGTAATACTCACACTATCAGGCTAGCCGGTGGTCTCGTCCGTGGTACAACAATATGATACCTCAGCACCGACAATGCCGCCAGGCTGAAGATTTCCACTCCCACTGTCACTGAAGTCATGAACCCCAGGAGGACGCAGGTCCCACCACCGAGCTGCCAGTTCTGGAAACTAGCACTCAGAAGGACGCAGGGCAGGGTGAGCAGGGCGCCCAGGTCTGCCAGGCTGAGGTTGAGGAGCAGGACGGAGCTCGGCTTGGAGCGACTGCGGGGGTTCCTCGCCAGCACTAGCCACAGCAGGAGGTGACCACCAACCCCCACCAGAAGAGAGACCAGGCTGACCATGGGCAGCACCACGGTGAAGGAGATGGTGGTGTTGGTGGAGACGACATTGAAAAGGAGGTTGACTATGGCAGGCATGGTAAAGGCGAGGCTCTAGCAGGTATTATAGTACCAGGTGTCACTGGGATGAAAGAGATGGAGGATAGCTGAGCAGATGGGGAAAAGAAAGAGAAGATGGTGCTTAAAAAAAACAAATTGGAGCAATTCTACGAAATAGGATTGTGGATGAAGAGGGAAAGGCTGAATGAAGGGAATGGATACGCTGAAGATGATGTAGGGGTCGAGAGGAGAGAATGCAAGAAACAATGTGAGAAATTACAAATGAGATGGGACAGGAGCAGCGGAGAGATGATGAGAAAGCGAAGAAGTAATAAAGAAAAGGCTATTTAGAGGTGAAGAGAATTACCAACAACTGTGAAACAAGGTTGACAAAATCAGGAATTTTGCGAGACATGCAGAGTTCTAATAGTTTTGAATACTCATTTTAATAATCAACCTTCTCCCATGTATTATTCATGTTTATAATAGTTGCCGCTCCGTGGCTTCTGAATCACCCGCAATTCAAAGCTCACCAGGCCCTTCCTGTGACTGACAAGCCTGATGATTCAGACGAGACGTTGTAGCCCCCCCCCCCTTCTCTCTCAGGAGGCTTAAGCAACAAACACTCGGTGACATCAGCGAGCCGACTGCATCACGACACAAACAAGACAGCTCACCTCAGCGGGCACAGGCAGACACATATCACACAGACAGAGGAAGGAAGCTCATCTGTTCCCAGGGGGAGAAACAACACATAGACTAGTTGTGCGGAGGAAAAAGTGCAGTCTTTGGTAAAAAACAGGCAGTTGACCAGAGTGAAGCCCCGCAAGTAAACAAACCACTTACCCCCCATAAGTAAACAAGCCATTTATTTGCTATTAAAGAGATGACTTGGCTGCCTACGCACTGACATTTGGGATAATTGATTTTACATCCATGTCTGAGCAGAATGTCCAATATTTGCCTTGATGCTTCAACAACAAATGCACAAACAGGAAGATACCACTAAATTTCAGCAGTGTTGCGGATGGCTCATGAATTGATTCAGCTACTCTCTACCGCATCCCACCGGAACAGCCTGGACAAAACAAACCACAACACTTTGAAGACAGATTAAACTAAAGGCTCTTTACAACACCCTGGTACTTGACTTGTTTTGTTAAACCTCATAAATTGCTATATGAGCTAACACAGTAGCTAGATATTAGGGTGTCATAGTGACGTTAGAGTCTACTACAAATCATTAAAAGAATAGTTTCACGCAAAAATATGCATATTTGTTGTTTTTCCAAGAGTCAGAGGAGGAAATCGATGTTTATCGATCGTGTGTCCATTAGTATGCAGCTGGAGTTAGCCTAGCTTAGCATAAAGTCAGGAAGCAGGCAGTGACAGCTAGGGAAAAGAAAGTGAAAAGAAACACCTAACACCTCTAAAGCTCACTAATTAACACATTGTATCTGTTTAACTCCTACAGAGAGAAACGTGTAAAAATGGGAATTTGTAGGTTTGGGGGTGACATGCTGTCTGTTATTTCCTAAAAAAAAAAAATTCTCATAACTTCCTGTGTAGAAATATCTAATTTGGTGCTAATTTTAGGGAAAATAGAGACAAAGTTTTGTGACCATTAGCTAGTTGTAGTGGTTGTTGATTTCCAGAGGAATTTCCTCAAAGTTCTGCTCCACTTAAACCAAATATGAATTCATCATTAATTTATAATTGGAAAGTGTATTCTTCATATATGTTAAATTGCATGCTCACCTGTAGACAAACCGCTGACCTGCTGTGAACTGACTAAAATACAGTTATGCTAGTGTACCTCCATTAGGTAGTTTAATCTATAATGATCATCATATTTTATAAACTGATCACATGTTGTGTATGGAAAATCTTAATCTGAAAAGTAACTAGTAACTATAGCTGTTAAATAAATGTAGTGAAGTAAAAGTATAAAGTACCTCAAAATTGTACTCAAATACAGTACTTGAGTACTACTGACAATAGTAATATGTATGAAACCTATCTGGCATTCTCTCTTAGCTCCACAGAAATGCTCTTTAACAGTTAATTGTGACATTATCAATGTAATTTGAAAATGCCAGTGTGGTGATGGGATGCATCATTACTCCCACTTTTGTCAAAACCTGATCAACTGCGTCCACGATATTGTGTGTGAGGGACAGATGGACGAACAAATGAACAAACGTTTGTTCATTCCTTCATCCATCTGTCCCTTACAGGCAGTATCTCACTCAAGCTTAACATCCCTGTCCAAGTTTCATCTTTGGGGGTGGGTGAAAACGTGCGCTTTACACGCAAAGAAAAAAGGTCAGCGAGGCAGCTCTGTTTTGAACAGAGTCATCGCTAACTATTAACTGTTTATGTTGAGTACAGGCCTCATATGAACGTGATTAGAGGGGAAATCATTTATTTGAGGGGAAACAACAAATTAGCGGCCTGCTTCCAGCCTTACTAAATTTGACTTCACACATTATAATAGCACAGAAAGCTGACGACAGAGCTTCATAGTATTTATAGTTTTCTTGTCACTCTGGTTTTATTAATACAGCAGCAAGTGAATGAGGAGTGAAGAGCAGAAGTAGTGGAAAAGGGCTAAAAGGGAGAGGATGTAACGTGACAGATGAGAGACAGCCAACAACACAGAAGTAATGGGAAGTACAGAGGCATGAAATGAGCAACACAAGGCTAAACTTGTGTTTCATTTTAGACACATTGACCTCCAGCTGAATTGATTTACTGATTTAGAAGTTGTGACTGGCTCCGGGCTATTTTCAGTCCAACCACTTTCACTCCTCGGCCACAGTATGGATTTACATACATCTGTGGAAAATCAATCAATCCAGGTTGTGGTTTTCAGAGGAGAGCAGAAAGTAGAAGAGATTTAACACAAAATACAATTCATAAATGCAGATGGAGTGTGATGTGTGGAGGAACATAAGGAAAGCAGATGCTTCCATACAAGGCTGAGGGGTCATTTTATGGTTTGATGCACATATTATGAATCATATGTGCCACTGTGAGGCTGACATTTGCGGTTTTGGGTGAAATACCTTAACAACTGTTGGATGGATTATCATGTAATTTGGATCAGACATTCATGCTCCCCTCAGGATGAACTGTAATCACTGGTTATCCCCTAACTGTTCATCTAGTGCCACCATCAGGTCAAAATTGTCCAATTCTTTGGTTTATGACCAAATACCTGCAAAACTTGACATTCCCATCAGCCTCAGCTGTACTGTGTGTTTAGTGCTAATTAGCTAAAGTTAGCATGCTAACACGCTAAACCAAGATGGTGAACCTGCTTATACACACTAAACATCAGCATGTTAGTATTACCATTGTGAGCATGTCACTGTGCTAATGTTAGCATCTATCTCAAAGCAACCTGCTGTGCCTAAAGTAAGTTCAGCCTCACAGAGCCACTAGCATGGCTGTGGACTATTAGTCTTCTTGTTGCTTCAATTTGTAACCCATCTGTAAATCACTGCTTGGATTATGAGGCACAAGATTTGATTCAAGTTCTTTATGGAACAGTCAATGTCATATTACCCTTTCAAAAAAAGTCCACGAGCAGCATAAGTTGATATCCAGTAGTTTAAACCAGAAATTAGTCCAGCAGCATTCCCAAATACAATTTCTTCTTTTTTATTGTCCTTTTCTAAAGCTAAATGGTTAGCTCAACTACACTGAATAATGCAGTAATTGGCAAGGGTAGTCGTGGGCACATCCACAAAACTTTAGGGGAAGAGATGCAGGAAATAAAATAAAACACAAAAGAAAAGTTGCACACTGGAATCAGACCTCCCTTAGACTTTATTGGCAACATTTCAACCCAGCACTAAATCGTCCTCAGGCAAATACCCACATGTCAGAGTGATTATATAACAAGATGACCAGTCACATTATAATCACTTAATCACAGGGCATCCTTAGCCTTATTCATTAATATGAGTAAGAGCACAAGTATAACTTAAAGAGGTGTTACACAATCATTCAATCAGTAGACAAGAGAATCCACTGAAAATCTCAAAAACACGATAAAGACAAACCTCAAGCAGGTTAAAAAAGAAGCCAAGAATTTTGTGGAGCAACTCTGACCCAGGTGTGGACTGAAGGTGGAACTTAAAAGCAAATGCAGAGGTCTGAAATGTGCACAGAGCCACAGGGAGATACAAAGAGGTTAAATATATGTGCCTCACTTACTGTGACGAGTGACCTGCTCAAGGGAAAAGCCCTCGGCTCACCATCAGCGGATGTGCTGTATGAAGAGGAGAAAGAAACACCTGCGTTCCTCCCTGTATCCCCTCCTCCTCTTGACTTCCCATGCTGCCCTTTGGACACACACACACATATGAGATGTGAAAGAGAGGAGAGTTCACTTTTTTTTCCTCTACCAAAGTGTCAGGATAATGAGCATAGGTTCCAACCCAGTGAGCCACTGACTGTATTACCAAGATGATAATAATCAAATTCAGCATCACCTTTAAACACGATATGGTCAAAAATATGTGTACTTTTGGCATGGTTTGGGCTAGATCCCTTAGTGTCAATAAAGGGAAATCTTAATTCTACAGCATACAATATATATGATATTTTAGACAATTATATACTTACAACTTTGTGTCAACAGTTTGAGGGAGACCTTTTCTTGTTCCATCATGAGAAAGAGAGAGAGAGAGAAAGAAAGATCCATAAAGAAATGATTTTCAGGGTTTGGTGTGGAAGAACTTGACTGGCTTGCACAGAGCCCTGACAACCACAGTGAACACATTTGGGATGAACTGGAATTGGGATGTCGACACCAGTGCCCGACAGTGCTCTTGTGGCTGCATACTGTAGGAGCAAACCACTGCAGGCAGGTTCCAACAAGACTAAGTCTTGAGTCTACAAGCGCGTGGTTGCGTGGTAGCGGCTCTGTGAGGCTGTACCTAGACACAGCTAAATGCTAACATCAGCATGCTAACATGTTCACATGACAATGTCAACATGCTGATGTTTAGCAGGTAACATTAACCACGTACACCATCTTTTTGAATTGAAATTTTGACCTGATGATGGCGCTAAATGAAAGTCATGGCATTATCAAAGATTTTACATCCTGAGGGGAAGATGAATGTCTGTACCACATTTCATGGCAATCCATCTAATAGTCAACCTCATGAAGGCGCTAGAGGAAATGTCAGGGGGTCATCATCAAATCATTAGAATCCATCCTCAGGGGAACATGAATGTCTGTAGAAAGGTTAGTGCCAATCCATCTGGTAGATGCCAAGATATTTCACTGGATAAGTGAAAACTTTGACCTGCTGGTGGCTCTGGTGGAAAAGTCATTTAAACACCAACATCATTGGGATTCATCCTCTTGGGACCATGAATGTCTGTACAAATTTTCAGGGCAAACTGAGAGGCCGACTGCCATCCCTAGAGTCACGCTAGCGTGGCTAAAAATCACATATGGTGGGTGTCCACATACTTTTGTATATCTTCAGTATACTTTGTTTTAAGTCTCAAAATCCCCCTGATGTCTGAGTCGTGTGGAGTTCAGGATGGAGCCAGAGGAATCCAAGTGCGTGGCGCTCTGTTGCGTCATGTTCATTCTTTTAAAGGAGGAATAAAGGTGTTGACCGAATGGAGGCAGTAAAGTTTATGGGTTTACTGGTTCACTTGAAGCTCTGGTAGTTGCCTCTCAGCTGATTTACAGCACAGTGGGGTTCAAACCTAGACTCGGTTTAACTGTGTTGTTGGTCTTTGTTTATGCAGTTTGATTGTCTTTGTCATGTTTTGATTTCAGAGACTGCCCCTCTTTTTTGACTAAATTGGTCAAACTTGCTATTTAATCTGCTGCTTTACACTGTAAACTACCATTTAGCCCACATATCAAAGTACTAATTGTCAGACCTCTATAGTTCTATGGCTGACAAATGTTGCTAACTGGCATTTTAAGCTCTGACCCACCTCTGAAGCAGTGTTTGTGATTTTGACTAAATTACTTGAGACTTTGTCATTTTCCATGAGGCCTTCACACGATTAGATGGTCAAAGTGTAACTACACCCTCAAATTCAGCTAGAACCCTCCCTCCCAGCATTTATATATATACATTTCATGACGTAGACAGGTCCCAACCGGTTGACTCTATGTCAGCATTGGCCTCGCAGGTTCAGGGCTGATTTAAAACAGTAGATGGTGTGTTGAGCCATTTTCAACCCATGAAATGCACATTTTTGTAAATGTGGTAAAAAATGTTAATATTAACTCCAGCATTGATGTTTCATCACAGTACAGTCACATCATTTAGTTTACAGCTCAAAAAACATGTTTAAGTGAGCAGTAAGCAAAGGTAAGTGACTGCCTTCAGCCCCAGTAGCTAAGACAAGGCTATCATGAATATGAAGGTTAACTACTTTGATTAATTAATCAATTGATCGACAACAATTCTGTTAATCGATTAATAATTTTGAGTCATTCATCAAGCAAAATGCCGAATATATGATGGCTCCAGCTTTGCAATTGTGAGGATCTGCTGCTTTTCTTGAATACCTTTGTTGGACAAAACAAGTAATATGAAGATGTTGGTATGGGGTCGGGGAAGTTATGACGGGCTTTTTCACTATTTTCTGATGTTTTATAGATGAATTAATTCATCTGAAAAATAAAGTTATAGAGTAATCCAAAGGTGGGACAAAGTCATTGTTTGGCAGGTCAGAAAGTTTCTCAGTGTCTCAGGTGCCAAGTCAGATCCAAGTCTTAAGCTTTGTATTGTATTTTGAGTTCTAAACAACTCATTATGGGCCCTTTAATGCTATTTAAAATGTTTAAACAGTAGTAGTAGAGCACAGTAACAGACAGTACAGAAATGATTCACACATTTAAAAATATGTGTACATACTTACTTTTAAATAAACTTAATAACTCAGACTTTACAACTGAGCCAACTTAATCTGCTGATGGTGAAATATGGTCGAAAGCTCCGGAACAAGCCAGTAAGTTGACCTTGAGTGGAGACTGTGTTGTCAACTGCTGTTTCCAAGGTCTAGAACAATCTGCAAGCTTAACTTTATAATGTTTAAAAGAGAAATGTTTAAGTGTGCCTTGGCTGGATTATAGTCCTTACATCCGAATGTGATAATCATCTATCTGCCTGTCGGTCTGCACTGCCCACGTGCACTGTCCTGTGACTCTTGTCCACTTCCCCAAACCTTAATCAAGCTGCAGACTATTTAGCTCGACTTCAAGCTTATTTTTTCTTTCCACGGCACCAATCGCTAAGAAGATTAAAAAGCAAAGCTGCCTAAGCGACGCACAGAAAAACAGTCAAATTCAGCTTTGTTGTTTTCATCAAAATAACCTAGAGCTGCGGCTGTGTTGCTGCTCGCAATATTACGACTGTCTCCAAATGCCACCAGTATCATAATAATACACTCTCAGTCATGAAGGTTTAGCCACACATCAGCCAATTTGAATGTTTTGCACATGGGACGCATTAAATAAGGGCAGACTTAAGATTCAGGAGGTCTGTACAAGTCTACTCCTTATGTGTGTGATTAGGTTGTTTTAAAGTAAATAAAGCTGATTTTGATTATTTTGATTATTAGTTATGAGCCTTATGATGTCTGACTGGAGGAAGTTAGATAAACATTATAGTGGTGACACTAAGCTGAAATCTAGGGAGCCCTGGAGTGAAATATGTTTATTGGGGCCACGTTTTACTACATCGAGCACTCAGAATGCTATTGCCTGTGCACGAGATACAATTCATTGCCACGTTTCGATTAAATTCGTACGTAGAGATACAATTCGTTCCCACGTTTTCGAGGAGTGACCCCAAGAGGAGCAGCAGCAGGCCGGGCAGGAGGGGCTGCGACAGCCGAAGAGGTCAGTGTGTTTACCGGGGAAACTACAGCTCACAATCCACTGTATCAGCTGTAAAAACAGACACAACCAGAGTTACACATAATACAGTGAGATACAATACATAGCAAGACCACGTCTTACTACATCTAGCGCTCGAAATGCGATTATGTGAGCACGAGATACAATTCGTTCCCACGTTTTCGAGGAACAGCTCACAATCGGCTGCATCAGCTGGCAACCGCAAGACAAACACAGACACGCACACACACGCGCGCACGAGTTAATCAAAACGTGGGACAGAACTGTGTATATGCAGAGAGCCAGCACAACAGACCAGCCTTGTTTATCAGTGTGTTGAGTAATAGGAAATGTTAATTCTGAAGAACTATGAGTTAACAGTTTGTGTCAAGCATAGAGGCTGTATTATGTGGAGCTCTCGCCCGAATTAATTAAAACGTGGGAAGAAATTGTATCTCCTGCGCACAAATGAATCAAAACGTGGGAACAAATGATTTTTTTTCCTCTCTATGGCCGCTCTGGGGCTCTGCAAAAATCCCTTCTTTTTCCTGGTGTTATTATATAATCTAACACAGAAGCCCACCAGGACCTAAAAGCATTTGTTAACATCATACACATAGTGGAACCTTTCATGTGTCAGGCTTTGTCACCTGCTTTTGCGCTGCTCAGTAGGTGCACGGTGGACCACACTGGCTCATAAGAACTCATTACCAGCCTTCCAGTGTTGACACAGCGAATCAAGTGGCTCGCTGCTGACCCATCTGCTGGTGCTGAACACATGTGACTCACACCAACACAATGAAACACACACACACACACATATTCAGGCAGGGGAACACGCTTCTCTACAAAGACTGTAGACATAGGCTAGATGAATAAGCGAGCTTGGAAACATGCAGATAACTGAGTGCACACCTCGCAGCATCTGATACGCATCAAGATGAATGAGCTGGAATAATAATAATATGCACGCACACGTAGTTGTGTTAGTGGAACATTGTGTTTATGCATGTGTGAACCGTGTAGGTCTACACAGCGTAATCATGAAACATTCAGCTGAGCATATGGAGTGTGTGGATGGAAAGACAGAGAGAGAATTAACCGAGCTTATCCGGTGACCCAGTGAATGTGAATGCAACACCCCTGTGTGTGATGTGTCCCGGCAGTGTGGGAGATCAGGTGACTGGATGGAGGGAATTAAAAGCTTCTCATTTCCACAAGACAAACGGGCTCGTCATTGTTTGGAAAAGCTGACGAACCGTCCGAGCCTGATCTCACCTTTGTGCCTGTCTGAGGCACATGCGTGACAGAGAGAGCGTGTAACATAGTGAGAACCTACTATATGGGCCTAATGTGCTGTTTACATGCTAGAGGTAGGAGTAATTAATGAGCATGTTTATACTGTCAATTAAGTGCTGATCTTGCTCATTAGCAGGCCTCATCCAGACGTTTGAATGATCTCATCTGCACAAATCAGCATCACAACAGCTGTATCATCATGCATATTCTGCCTTCATTAATGCAGCGACAGTGACTGCTGCTAGGATCCACGGTTATGGTAATGACAGCGCATCATGACTTGGCAGCGACGTGTCACTGGAACAGTGAGCAGGCGCTTTCAGGCGAGAGGAGCGCTCGGTCTCTGCTGCCATCTGCTGCTCAGAAACAGGCAGTAACAGTCCGTCAAAAGGTGGATCTGGGGTCATCAGCATCACTGACGAGTAATAAAAATGAGTCACCAGTGAGTCTATGGATTTATATGTTATTCTGTGTCTTGAGCTTCTTTTGAGGCGGTTTTGATCTAGTCTCACATTTCCTAGTTTTTAACACAATCTGTCTTTTTACTTTTAATCTCCCATCACACATGATCATTCCACATAGACAGGAATATTGTTGTCTGGTGGTGTCTTTTTTTTTTGTCCCATGCCCTCCTTACGATCGGTGTCTGAAATGTTTCTGATTTAATGGAGTGCTCCACCAGTTTAATATTGCACTTTCATGTAGCTGGGGGATGCACAAGAGACAGATTTTAAAAGAATGGGCAAAATTGACACAACAAAGGGTTGAGATATCCTGACTTCTAGCTCCTGGTATACGTCAAGCTCCAAAGATGCTGGATACTGCATTTCCTATATTGCAACCAATAACATATTTTAACTGGACCCTTCCTGCATGGTAAATGCCTGCATCTTTCAAACTCTTCTATTTCTATTTTCTAACATCTGCTGGCAGTGGCTTCATATTTACTACACAGACTTGGAGTGGTATCAATCTTGTCATCTAACTGTTGACAAGAAAGTGAACAAGTGCATTTCCCAAAATGTCAAACAGTTCTTTTCAGGTTAAAGACTGAAAGCAGGGGAAATAGCTAACCTGCCTCTGTCCTAAGGTAAAGAAAAAAAAAAAAAAATCCACCTGCCAGCACCTCTAAACCTCACTAACATGTTATATCTCTTGTTTAGTTCATAAAAAAAAACTAAATGTAAAAATGACAAATTGTGGTTTACTTGCTGAAACTATCTCTTGGCTGGGCCAGTGTAAGCTATAAGCTATAAGCTAACCACCTCATGGCTCCAGCTCTATACTTAAAGGATAGACATGAGAGTGGTATCAATTTTGTCATCTCTCTGCAAGAAAGCAAACGAGTGCAATCCCCCAAATGTCTGACTATTCCTTTAAAATAAATTGTGGTTATCAAGCCCAAACCAAGTGAACCCTGATGACATTATCTGGGGTTATTTTCGTAGACTTGACAAAGCTCCTATGGTGCCACAGAATACATTATCCAACTGTTTTAGCTAAGTAGTAAACCCCATGACTAATAAAGTGACCTTTATGGGTGAAATTGGTGGAGTTTCCTTTTGGGAAATGCATGTTACTCTCATATTGTAACATTTAAATGTATATGCAGAAATCAGTTTCAACAATCCCATTCCTTGTGTAAAGTCAATTTTATTTATTGTGATTCATAGAAGCATTTTTAGAAAATATACTAATTTTCAGGCCTGCAAAATCAGATTAAAACTGTAAGTGATCCACTGACTGACTTAAATACTCTTGAAGAGATGGGAGTGCCAAGTGCATGATAACACATTTCTCAATCATCGTCAGCATACACGATGAGCATACTTACACAGTTATCAAATGATATCACAAATAAAAACATGATCAACTGGTAGAGTTACCACAATGGTTAGTGCAGTTTTATATTTAGTATTTACATCTCCATTAGAATAAATACAGTACAAACTTACTCTTAGTAGTCACAGATTGTCAGTAAAAGACAGGGAGGGGATGAGAAGACAGAGTATTTTCAATATTAAATGATTTTGCACAAATGCATAAAACAACAGTTCATGATGAGTATACTGGAAAGACATTGAACTACTGTGTGTGCTTGTGTGAAAGGTACTTTATGTAATGCAGGACAGAGCTTCCCTTATGCCTGAGAAAAACCATAGCAAGTGCAACCAGTTAAAAACAGAAAGCATACAGTACATGCATTTTCAGCAACACATGTTTACATGGATAAAAAGGAAAAAAAAAAAAAAGAACAGCTGCTGTTAGATTTTTGTCAGTTGAGTCCACACAGTATTAAAAGCTTGTCTCTCTCCAGTCCTCTGTGTTCCAGTCTTCCCTTCCCAGCAAACTTCTTCTGGTCCACTGGTAACGTCATAACGCATCTCTGTTACCAAGCTGGGGACTGTCATAACCTAAAGAAGCAAATGCAGTGTCAATACATGATTTTAAAGCTGCACTAATACAATTTTTTACATTAGCAATGGATAAAGTCAGCATGTGTAATGTGAAAGGTGTCACTAGTAGTGACAAACCTACAGGAAATTATCACCCAGACCTGTAGTACCCTTCAGTTTAGTTTAGTTTAGTTCATTTTAGCGTTTTAGCTCATTGTTTTGGTTTTACAGTCTGCAAACTCCACTTTCATCGACACTGTTTTCGGCAGCAGCAACATTTCTCAGCAAAAAAGCTCTAAAAACCTACTTTACCTGTACAGCACTAAACAGACAGACATAGTTAGCAATTAGCTGGAGAACACAGTGTAGCATTTAGCTGCTAAAGAGCCAGATATTCCCCTCAGTTGGTGGAGAGCAAAACAGAGCTAAAAGGTGTGTGAATATTGGACTTAAATTCATCAGTTGAACACAAACACAACTTCAAATGAATATTAATGTTGCTGCCTATCTGCTTGATGTGTAAATAGGCAACTGTCTGCTGACAAGTTCACCATATCAACTTTAAAAGGTTGTTTCTGTTGACCCCAAGTGGCCAAAAAAATCAGTTATTGCAGGTTTAAAGCTGCACTAATTAATATTTTATGTTAACAATGGATCAAATGACTATGTGAAATGTGAAAGGGGTCGCCCGTAGAGCCAAACCCACAGAGAATAATCACCAAACTATGCAGTTGCCCTCAGCTCTTCTTTTAGTCTATTTTGGATCATCGTTTTGGATTTCTGGCACTCAACTCGGCTCTCTGCAACCTTCTTTACAGCCGTAGCAGGCAGCTATTTTCAGCAAAAAAACTATTAAATAAGTAATCCACTTATACCAACCATACCTGCTTAATGCCAAAAAGCAGAAAGACAAAGTTAGCAACTAGCTAGTTCGCATCATCAGGTTGCAGAAAACACAAGTCCAAATGAATGCCAATGTTGTTCTGTGTCTGCTGGATGTGTAAACAGTTTGCTAACATGTTTAGCATATACATTTTATTAAGGTAATAATACTTTATGTCAGATGTGTTTTTAGCTTGTTCTGCTGCCCCCATGTGGCCACAAAAACAATTGATGCAGCTTGTTCCTACAGTTGAATGTTTGAGCTTAATTTTACAGAATGATGTCTGTGCAGAGTTTGACACTAGAAGGATGTTTTCAGTCATCTGCTGAAAAATTTGTGACATCACAAACAGTTGGTCCAATATTCAACTTATACAAGTGTGATGTAGAAACCTGAAGCCGCCAGTGCACATACACTGAGAACGGACTTTACAGTGAAGTAGGAGACATCTTGTGTCCAGCAGGAAAACTTTAGAAATGAACAAAATTTGCATATTCATAGTTTCTGGAATTTTTACTGAGCTAAAACCCTTTTTAAGGATTTTAATGTGGAAATTATACTTTTTTGCGGAAAAAACATCAGACACACATTACTGTTCTAAGCAGACTATTTGTATATATGTTTTAATACATGTCTGGAGAGGATCTTTAAGTTTGCCAAACTTGGAATTAAGAGCAAATTAATTTGCCCCAAACAGAGTTAATCCGTCCAACACAGTCCTTACACCTCTACATCAGAAGTCAGATTTCAGTGTGTACAGGAAGCACAATGTGCCTGTTGTCCAGATTATGAAGTCTCTGATGATGCATCAGTCTAAAATTTTACCAGACAGGGCACAGAAGACCACTTAGGTTTCACACTTTCTATATAACTGCCCTTTATGCCATCATTCGTGACATGTGGACCCTTTTATCATTCTCAAAGTGATGGTAATTGAGTCCCCTGCAGCAGGTTTTTGATCTACAGTTCTGTATTACAGAGGTAATTGGCAGTGGCTTTGCCATGTCATTAGTGTCCCTTGAATTCCACCACCTCAGGGTTTTGCTCTTCAATGCCAAATGGCTCAGCGTAGAAACTGATGATGAATCAGCTAAACATGGCTGCCAGTTATCTCAATAATGGAACATAGTATCAAAAAGGAATCAGGTTCAATTAAAGCAGGAATGATAAAAGGTCCTTATTTCAAAAATGGTGACGTTCTCGCCTAATGGCACACTTATCCAGGCAGTGTCAGATATGGCTGCCAGCTGCTATTAGGGGTTTCTGGGAAACAGCCAAATTACATCTTTAAATTGTGTTTTATGATCTCTTTCTTTGGTCAGCCATTTATAAAATACCGGAA
This sequence comes from Macquaria australasica, assembly GCA_005408345.1. NCBI lineage: Eukaryota > Metazoa > Chordata > Actinopteri > Centrarchiformes > Percichthyidae > Macquaria > Macquaria australasica. The sequence goes on from SEMN01000233.1 coordinate 136,830, forward strand.
CAGGCATGCAGATTCAATATGTAAGGTTTGACTCATCCATGTACAGTGCAATGATAAAGTCTATACAGATCAGTTTTCACAAAAGTTAAATTACAAAATGAAGATCAAATGAATTTCTTACTACTTTTAGTAAAACTGTCATATTAGACACAAATCATTTTAAAAATGATTTTGTATTGCAATTAACTGTGCAAAACCTCAAGGGTGCAAACTTTTCCTGTTACATGGAGTCATACCACACATATTTGCAGGAAGTGAAACAGATACATACACCTGGTCCCAGCAGGGTAGTCCAGAGATCTGTTTCTGTACTGGGGGAAACAGGGCTTTTTCACAGGGAATCTGCGATCTGAAGACCTCTCCAGATCGTAGGGGCTGTCCCGTTCCATGCCTGAGGGGAAATGGCATGACACACACACACACACACACACACACACACACACACAAAGTGGGGGTGTGGGAACTGAAAAGGGGCTGCAGGATAAAGCGGTAACGCGGCACACGGCCAGCAAGCTCTACAGGCTTGGGAGCACATCAAATAAGAGACTCATGCTGTTTTTGTTTGATAAAAGAATAACAAAAGGCATTGTACCATTGTTATGAATTATGAACAAAAACAGCAAGGTGTGCATATGTCTCAGACATGTGTATAACTAAACCGCATGCATACGCTGTATATCATGTTGTTGTGCTGTAACCACAGTGTCAGACATACAGTACCTATGTCAAATGAGTTGGACTTCCTGGTGTGACGTGATGTAGCTGGAAATCCGTTATGACCTTCATCCTCATCTGGTCAGTGGAATAATCATAACCATCATCATTATCATCATCATCATCTGCATCTTATTCTGTTCATATGGCCTTACTGACATCAACATACAGTGTTGTGTCTTCTAGATGTTTGGCAGTTTGACTAGTAGAACTTGGATATTAGCATTAAAAGCTAACTAATGACTATACAGAAAAAAAGAGTGCCATGTGTAGAATCGGAAACTTTTCCAATAGGAAATTAATTTAAACCACACTGTTTTTTATTACGAATGATCTACCACGTCATAGTTTCCGACTACTGTCACTCTCCTTGCGGTAAAATAACATTGTTGCAGCACCTTGACTGACAGGATCTGCTGCTTCTATTCCAGGCTTGGCAGATGCTGGTGGGCTTTTCCTCTCAGTGATCCCTTCGTCTTCAATAATTGGCTGAACAGCAGGTGGCAAGCTCCTCTGGTCATTGGTAGGTTCCTCACCGGGACTGACGGGTGAGGCTTTGGGAGAGGTCACGGCCTTTTCCGGAGAGGTCTTGAGATCTCTTGAGGGGTCGAGACTGGGCTGAGGGAGGGACACAGCATTTGGTTGTGTTACGTTTCAGAGTCTGCTGCGTGAGAGTTTACTATGTGTCTACTAAATGTGTCTTCTGTTTCTTTTTTGGTCCTGTTTCACATGCTGCACACACACACACACACACACACACACACACACACACACAAACACAAACACACACACACACACACACACACACACACACACACACACACACACACACACACAGAAGAAGTACCTTATTGGGTATAAGAGGACGCTGGCCCTCTGGCCCTCGCACTCTCTGCTTCTCTTCACGCTTTCTTTCACTCTGGTCTGCTTCTACTTCCAGCCTTCCTGCCTCTTCTGGTTAGAAAAACACAGTCCATCAAAAATCCATCAAAAATGTGTTAGAAAATGAAAAGTAAAAAACCCCTAAGCACGAATGCTGACAAGTAGCAGGAGCACACATTTCATGTGCATTCTGTAATTGGAAATGTAAACCTTGGCTGGACTGGGACTGAAATCATTGCCCAACATATACTGCACAAACAAAACACACAAGTATAAAGTAAACAACAAACAATAAAACACCTACAATTATGGACTGGGTCTCTGGTACATTTCTGTTTGCTACAACTTCAAGAGAGACAAAAAATGGCATGCATATTATGCTCACCACTTGTTTATATGCAGATAGATAGATTGCGGAAGCCGAAAATAGCCGTGCAATTATTTTTTTTACTGCTGTTACCTCGAGAAAACGAGCTTTGTTATCTCGAGATAATCATCCCGTTATCACGAGAAAACAAACGGTCGTTTCCCCTTATTAGCTTACTAATAATGTTTATCAGAGATCAGGAGTGCCATGCCAGCATGCATAGATGGCATTTTGACAGCTGTAGAAACTGATTTAAACTGAAAATGTCAGATCAAGGAGTACCCATTATTGATCATGGCATCGGACTCTACTTCAATCAAGGTCTAACACAACCAGAAATTGCATCATGTCTTTCTGTTAGAGATAACATTCAGATCAGTCCTTGTCTTAAGGAGAAAACTATGAGATGAATTAACATGTTGTCAAGATAACAAGTTAATTTTAACGGCAGTAAAACAATATTTGCAAGCACGGCCGTTCTCGGCTTCCGTAATAGATAGACAGACAGATACTTTATTCATCCCACTTGGGGATATCCAGGTGTCCAGTCCTTAAAGTATTATTGCAAGTCCAGTGGGCTAGGGTTTTTATTTTTTTAGAAAAATGATGGTTTGTCACCGACAGTCACAACTCATCTCCAGTTAACGAGGAAAAACATAGCAGCAGCTATTATTAATAACTTGTTGCTGTCCACATACTTCAGCAATGTCTTCAATCAGAGGATAAAAGTGTACTTTTTCGTACCATTTCTCCATTTTTAATGTCAATCCATTGATTTTAGGGCATGACCGGTTCTGGCCTCTAGCTATTGTACTGATCTTTTATTTCCCTTTGAGCCAGAGTGCAGTCTATAGCTACTTTTCTAACAGAGGGCGTTTGGCTCATTAAAAAGTCTAGACTTTAAACTTACAATGGCCCTAAACAACGGCCCCCTCTCTATAGTTTGGGAAAGTGTACCTTTGGGACTAAGCCAATCAAATCTCTGTCCACTTACACTGTATCCATCTCTAAACTCACTTTGACAGACGTGTACTGAAGAGATGTTCTTTTAATGATGTTGATCTAATTTTTCAGCTGCTTTTACAGTATGTTAGTTTAACTTTTTTATGTGGCTTCTTCTGAGTTTTTAAAACTGTAAACAAAACAGTGAGACAAAAATGTATCACTGCAAACCAGTATTATTAGCTGCCATCTGTACATTTCTTTGTACTACATGTAGATCTGATTATGCACCATTAATGTAACATTATTGCTAGTAATTATTAACAATTCAGAGAAGGTGCCACATGCTGCATTTTAACAACATAAAAAAAGTGTAGAATTACACAGAGCCAGCCAGCTTTCATCATTTCATCATCATTATTTATCTGACAGTGATTCTGAATGATGCACACAGAACCTTTACAATCGTTTGCAATGTCTTTGGCTCAATTTTCTAAACAGTTTCAATCTGCAAAATTTAAAATGCGATACAATACTATGCTATAAACATTGCTTACAGTGCATCACTCATGAGAGCATCTCAGTAATATTATGTTTATCATAATGTTGTGATGTTCTAAATTTATATTATTGCTTAATTTTAAAATAAAATGGTGTATCAAATAATGTATCTAATTCTCATCAATACAGAATCTGCTATGGTCTTTTCCTCGAGATTATTAAAATGGCGATGAGAAAAGAGAAGAAGCACAATTTCTGAGAAGGCAATATTTGAACTTGTGTAAAAAAAAAAAAAAAAAAAGTCAAGTATTAAAAATTCTGTATTATGGTAAATATAGACGGTGCAGGCAGTGTGGTTGCACTGGGGACCATCAGGTAGGTGGGGTCCATAGAGAGAGCGTGGCAGAAATGTGTTGGCAGAAAATGGGCCCTTGTGAGTCGTATATACGCCTGTGTTCAAAGAACTCACACTACGATGCCATTTATTACATATGCCCTTGAAAAGGCAAACCCATCTCCATCATGTTTTTTTTTTGTAAAACAGTCAGTAGCAATCTACAACAAAAGTATATGCTTATTCTACATAAACTATAAATAAAATATATTTAAAAAACTATTAAATTAAATGAATCATTTCTTATTTTCATTCGTATTTTTGTCATATACAGATATGCAATGATGATTGCCGAGTAATATGTATGTTGATGTTGTCCAATGAAGTCTCTATTTGATCATGTGAGGAGATGATATGATACACGGTAGCTAGTTAGGGGCAAAATCTGTCAAAACTGGTGTGTGTGTGTGTGTGTGCGCTTCATAACTAGTAACTAGCGTGCACTAGGGCCCGTCATAATAGCGTTCACTGGGGCCCGTCGTAACTACCTTACGCCACTGAATATAAGTAATGAAGTCAAGAGTCTGACTTTATACTACATTAATGCGAGACAAGATAATGATTGTGATTGTACGTCATTGCATCAGTTTACTGTTTCTGTCCATTTTAATTTTAATTACTTTAATCATTCTACTGTAAAATACAGTGAGCTACAATAATACTGTAATGCTAGAAAGTATATATAAAGTAAGCCACAATTTAATTTACACTTCTGCAAACAGGAACTGAATACAGCACTTGGAAATGGCATTTCTTTTTCCACCAAATGTATGGCAGTGATGGTGAAGTACAGCATTTAACAGTTATGTTGCAAAGCTGTTAATATAAGTAGACATGCTTGCATTTTATTCAGTGATCTGTAGGCTTCATAATAAGCATTTAAACCTATGCTAATATGAGGTGTCTGTATTCTGAGAGCTGATCATGTGATTTGGTGTTTTATACTGAAAGGTAAGTTCAGCATTTTGTGTTTACAGGTAAGAATTTAGAAAGTCAGTTTGGCTGTTTGTATGAGGATTCTTGCACATTGAAACTGTTCAATCTGAGCCAAAGCAATCATACTGTGATCCAGCTTCACTTGCTGTCTGAGTTGCAGTACCTAAACTCTCCTGAAGGTGTCTCTGCCTCATGACAGCCAGATTGGGCTTGGCGCTCTGTGGAGGCGGTTCTGGCCTCGGCCCACAGGGGGCCACGCTTCCCCCGCCGCTCTGTCTGTCGTCCTCCTCCATCTCAGTCCGGGAGTCTGTCAGGGGTACGATCCTCTCCTGCCTGGCCGTCTCCATCTGTCTGTCCGTCTGTTGTTTGGAGGACACCGAATGGCCGTTAGTCCGAGTCTCTGCGGGGGCATCCGAGATGGTGGTCGATCTGTCGGTATCGTCTGTCTCTTTGATGTCACAGGTGCTGCTCCCATCGGAGTCCTCGATTTCTGCCCCGATGCAGCTGTACACCATGCTGACCAGGTCTGTGGACTGGACGAGTACAAAAATAAAGATAGATAAATGAGTCATTTTAAACATATTCGACTTCACATACCTTTGTATGATATAATATACTGCCAAGGCATTAGGTGACGTGAATGGGACAGAAACATGGCGGCAGCAAAACAAAACTGCTCTGTGGCTGATCCAACTTAAAAATTTTAAGGATTGTTTAACGCCTCGATGGTCGAGAGTTGTTCGAACAAGATGACCGAAAAAAACTTCTTCTTCTGTTATATTTCCAGCAGATTAGACGCTTCACAGCAGGCGGAACCACTGTGCACATGTCAAAAGAGTTATATTCTGGGCTTGTAAACGCACATCTGATCGGATCCCTTTATTTAGTGCCCATGTAAACAATTAAGTTGGAATCTCTAATCAGAATGATGTAACCACAGCTAGTGTGTAATGTACTGAATCATTGAACTGTCTAGTCTGGTGGTAAGAGTGGTGACGATTCAAATGTGTAATTCTAGGGAATTCAATTATACCAGAATTCAATTATCCATTATTATCATTTTGCTGGGGCTGTCCTTAAATCCCCTCAAGGATCAGTGAGGATCCCTGGACTCTAGCTGGAGAACCAAAGGGATTTGGATGACTCCAACTCTCTCTGCGTGTGTGTGTGTGTGTGCGCACGCATATGCATGTGTTGGGGCAGACATTTAAAATAGGCCATATAGTCCTCCACACCTCTAACAAGCTATGCACATCCAACACAGAAAAAGTCTGGGAATAGCAGGTTCTGGGCACAGCATGCAACTGTGCACTGTCATGCCATGTGAAACTATAGGATCCATATTTTTATTTATTTGTCAGACTGGAAGCTAACAGAAGATATGGTATTGAAATCGTCACACATTTGCATTTACTTTAAACTGTTTGTTGTGCCAGACTGGTGCTCGATTCCACAGAGGAATAATGCAATGTGTTCCAAAATGATTTGTGTATTTGGAAGTTAAATACACACGCAAGGATTGTCACTATGCTTTCAAAGGTCAAAGATCACAGTTAGCTAGTGCGCAGCACCCTGGAGCTGGTTGGGGTTCACTGTCAGTAGCTGCTTGCTGTCATAAGAGTTTGAATTTTAGATTTCTAGTTGAACAGTGGTCACAACATACTCACTGTGACTATCCCTAAAGGCCACTTCAGACCAGAGGTTCACGACAAGACGAAGCCGTCACAGGGAAAAGTCACAGTGGTGTGAACTGGCCAGTCTCAGCTCGACTCAAGCCGGCTGATGGCGACTCAGCTTGTCAAGTCGCTAGTGGCTGGTTTTAGAACATAAGGCACGTCACCTGTTTCAGCAGCCAATCAGCTCATAGCGAAGTCAGCTGGTCATCTCGACCCTCTTTTTTTTTTTTTATGTTCTCGCCATTTCATCAATACAAGAAATGCAACTGTAGCAAGTAACTCACTATCACTATCCTCATTCATGTTTTAAGACGCTACAAATTATATCCAGCTACAAAAATGCCTGAAAAGCCGGCAGTTAGAACGAAAGTACAGAGAGTTGTTGCTATGGAAACGATACACTGTCTCTTCTAGTCACAATGGTGTAAAGTGGCAGGTTTCAGAACGTTGCAGACCGGCACATTGCAAGTAGTTGCAAGTTTCAACTCATCTCATTGGTCTGAACTGGCCTTAACGCACTGTGTGTACCTGTCTTTGGATGAGGCAGGGGGGGCTGGCGGCTCTCAGATGCACAGGTACACCCTGCATGGGCCGCGGTGAAGGCATGGTCCCGTTTGCTCCAGGAACAGCGCTCTCTGGCCTCCCGGCGTCCTTAGGGTGCTGAATCATCGAATAGACGTTCTCTGAGGCGCTGCTAGAACAAGCATACAGAAAAAAACAAGAACTTTTCATGAGTGAGTCATATTTACATACGTTTAAGTGTTGGGTGATCTAACTTGCCCTTAAATTGACTCACTGGTTATATTAACAATCTGTATTTATTATTAAAAAACTCATTATTCATTTAAAATGTACTGTACAGTACAAGCATGTACTTCCTATGTCACCACCAATTTGAAAATGTTGTAGTTAATGAACACATCTTTGGCCCAGATGCTGTTTCACTTCCCACACACTGTGCTGTGGTAAGAAGACAAAAGGAATGGATGCAGAGGGCAGCCAAGTCAATGCTACAAGCAACAATCTCTTTGATTGCTTAGCAACAATCTGCAGGTAAAACACTACAAAACATGGTAACATGGTCTTTAAAGAGCCACTTCTTTCTATAGCTGGCTTTAAGATGACTCATCTGTTCTTTTATGCTTCTCTTTCAGACTGCTGTAGGCTGCTGCAAAACTTGGCCTCCGTGTAGAGAGTTTAACTCCTGCACCGCAGTAAGGTTGTTAACCAGCAGAGGCGACTGCGTCCCCAGTTTTTAGCCTTTAAGATGAATTTGTAAGCACCTCTGTCAGCTGAAACACACACTGTAGCGCTCACTGAGTGCCCCTTTTCTCCTTCATTTTGTGTAACTGTGGAACTCCTTTTAATGGGGAAGCTTATGAGTGCTATTCTCTCCCCTCAGCCACTAATCTGTGTAATTCATTTTTTAAAACAAGTTTGCCCCCTTGTACTTTTCCCCCTTTGCAATACTGCTGTCTACTTTTTAACTACGGTGCCATTATGTAACAGCAGATTAAATGTATGCAACGCCATAAACTCAGAGCCAACTAAGGAAAAGAGTTGGAGACAGCGAAATATTTTCTTCCATTAAAATATTTATGAATCCATGAAGTGATGTTAATGCCCAGCGCTGGATTAACTTAACAGCCATCTCATTCTCTGGGTCTGTGCACTCAAATGGTGCTCTCATCCCCTCCTTCCACTCTGCCCCTGTGCTGCACACTCACTCCAAGTCCTGATTGGAGATGGTGGAGTTGCGGTTCTTGCGGAAGCCGGAGAAAATGGACAACATGCTGCGTCTTTTCTTCCTCCTCAGTGACTGGGCCTGATGGAGGGATGACAACTGACTGAAGGGGAGAGAGAGAGAGAGGAGGAGAAATGAGAGAGGTTACCGGTAAAACACTGTAGCCACTTACAAAGACTGCAGAGTAAAAGAACGGATGATATAGACAGAGATGCATACAGTAGGATCAGAGTTAGAGGTCATTTTGGTGAGGTTGTACTATTAATGCACTTAGCCATCAACCATTATTGACAGTATACATTTGACATAAGTCATCACTGGCTAGCGCATCCCACAGATGACTACATTATATGCATTATATTATTTATGCTAATGAACCATGTGACGATAGGCGTTTTCAGACCAAACTGTTCTGGAGACTCCCTGAGAGGAACTGCCCACTGGGGAGCTCCCCCGAGAACTACATACCTTCAAGGGCTTTTTTCCCCACCACCAATAGGAACTCTGAAGTGACGTAAACCGGCCGGTGGTTGGTATAGCAAGGTCACTTCATCACGACATACAACAACAACAACAACAACAGCTACAACTGTCGGTCCTTTTGTCCATGTTTTGTCCCATTTTTTAAGGCTACAGTTACGAGATGTTGTTTACTCGGCTAACATTTTACACAGGCCTTTAAAAATGCCGGTTGCCGGTGCTGCATGGGCTCATGTGTTCGACCAATCAACCTACACTTACGCCTGGATTAATCACTGTACACTTCACTTCACTCAAGGTTCCTCTTCTGTTGGGAGAGTACCTACTCTGAAGTAGGAGCTAAAAAGGTCCCTCAAAACAGCCTTCTAAGAACTACAATCGTTCCCAGTTCTTGCAGTGCAAGAATAAAAAAAAAGGAGAAAAAGTTCCTCCGGTCTGAAAACGCCTAATAATAGACTAAATTGTGTTCATTCTGGCTGGGCTTGTACAGATGGTTTCATTTATTTGACAGAAGGCATAGTTTATGCTGCCTCAGTGAGTCTTTTTCATGCACTGCTGGTGAGCATTAAGCACACGCTGTCATGTAGCCTTACAACCGAACTACTATTTCTGTGTGGTTTGGGTAGTCATAGTGCTGTTTGAGCCATGTTTTGGTGACATCCTAAAACTAAATTCACTGAGATTCAGATGAAGTGCTGCTTTAAACCTGCAATGATTGTTTTTTTTTTTTTGTTATTTAAGGGGCAGCAAAAACAAGCTGTAAACACAACGTTAATATACCCTTACCTTTTAAGTTGATATGGAAAACATCTTAGCAAACAGTTAACTATTTATACATCCAGCATATACAGTAGCACAACTTTAGCATTTATTTAGGGTTGTGTTTCTGTCCACTTGAAGAATGAAAGTCCAATATTCGCCCTCCTTTTAGCTCTGTTTATTGTTAACACAAACTCTTAAGGGAAATATCTGGCTTTTTAGCTGCTAAATGCTCCACTATATTCACAGCTAGTAGCTAACTTTGTCTGTCTGTCATTTGGCGCTCACTCAGTACGTAGTGTAGTGTGTTTTTATAGATTATTCAATTAAACTAACCGCCTGCTGTGGCCGACACTGATGAGAGCGATGCGAGTGGACCAAAACAGTAAAGTTGTGGGCCCGAAAACCAAAACAATGAGCTAAAAGATGCTAAAATGGTCCCAACTTTACTTGGGGGAACTGCAGCGTCGGGTGATAATTATTTGTGGTTTCATCACTTCAAGCGACCCTTTTCACACACACAAAATATTCATTATAGCCACTTTAAAGTGACCCAAAAGGATCAAATCATCACTGGACCACACTATTAAATACAGTGAATTTTATTATCTTTGCAGTATACTTACTGCTGACAACAAAAATTAGTGAACATGAAGCTGGACTGTGACGGTAAATAAGATGAGTTATTTTATAATGGAATATGTTCTGGTTATTGAACAAATAGAGCTACAAATGACGCGTCTATTTGGTGCAAATGGAACCTCTCCACTACATCTGTGCCCAAGTGCTTTAGGAGCATGCTGTTCATTCATCACTGATACCATTAAATGACATGAGAGTACAAAAGCACTATAGAGGAGAACATCTAATAGTCCTGTTTTAACGCATGTAGAATGAACTACAAGTAGGACACAGGAGGAGTACTTGTCTTATGTAGGTGCTTATCAATTTATTGCTTTTTTTTGGTGCAGCAGGTTGACAGGTGTCACTTTATTGTGTGTCCAGAGCAGATGTACCTTCTAGTAAGACTGCATCTCACCCACTGACACCAATTTGATTCACATCTTTACACACAATCCATTTGATGCATTAAGATACATATTAAGCGGCCACAGGATTTATATCATTCACTTCAGCCCTATCTGGATGAAATGTATGAAAAAATTCTGTTCAATTCAATACAATGTGGTGGGACACTGATAACATATCCATTTTAATTATACTGATATACCATTGAAGCACATCACATTCACCAAAGGGGGGGAAAAAAACAACCTCAGAAGCGTTCTCTCGTAATTGTAAATTGTTTTTTTTCATAATTATGACTCAGTATCTCGTGATTAGAACTTGTAATTATGAGGAAATATATTCATAATTAGGAAATCATGTGATAATTATGAGAAAATGATCCCGTAATTATGATTTTAAAAAAGGCCAGTCACCATTTGAGAAGACAGACTGTGATAACACTACCTTTTTGCTATTAATTCCTCGGTTTGAGGCATCAGCTGACTAATCTATGTGACAATATTCATACTGTATATCAACGTTGCCCAGGAGTCTTAAGTTATTGGAAATGTTGGTGAAGGTGTGTGAAGGTGAAGAACACATTATGATTTACTTAAACCAGCATTAACTGTGTTTTGCCTGCTTGGGGGCAAAGGTGGGGATATATTATGGATATATTATGACCTTTTAACTTGACATGGCAAACTTGTTAGCAAACAGTTTACACATTAGCAGATGTTTAGCAACATTAGCATGTATGTGGAATCGTGTTTGTGGCCACCTGTTGACTGTGAGTCTAATATTCACTCTCCTTTGAGCTCTGTTTTTGGTTTCCACTAACTCTTGAATGAAAAAGCTGGCTCTCATGACGTAGACAGGTCCCAACTGGTTGACTCTATGTCAGCATTGGCCTTGCAAGGTTCAGGGCTGATTTAAAACAGTAGGTGGCGTGTTGAGCCATTTTCAATCCATGAAATGCACATTTTTATACATTTGGAAAGAAATGTCAATATTAACATCAGTATTGATGTGTTTCATCACAGTACAGTCATATAATTTAGTTTACAGCTCAAAAAACATGTTTTACTGTGCAGTACCTCTTTAAGTGCTGGGCAAGTAGTGTACAGTGAGTTTTTAGAACTTTTTTCACTGACAACAGCTGCCTGCCGCTGCTGGAAACAACACTGACGAGAGAGCTGAGAGTGAAACCAAAACACTCCGCTGAAAGAAGCTAAAATGCTCCATGGAGCTGAGGGGAAATGCAGAGTTGTGCGATAATTCACTGCGAGTTCCCATTACAGCGACCCCATCCACATACAGGTAGCCCCAGGTCCCAGTCACCAGCACTGTTTCTAATGATAACTTAACTCTGATCATCAAATTGTTTTTTTGCAATTACAATACAATTTTCTTATCATTAAGAGATAATTATCCCATGCTAATGAGAACTGTCTCACATGTTCTTACATGTCTGGTTGGATTCGCACCTATAAGATGCTAAGGAATAAAATATCTGGTTTTACTGATCCATCGGAGTTCCCTTAATGTTTGTGCTTTATTTTATTTATTTATTTTATTTTATGTCTATTTGTATAGGGACAAGTATGTAACTAATGCCACACACCACAGAATTTATAGCCTAAGCTAATTTGCAATTCCTGTCCCTAGATGGGCCTTTAAAAATACATAAAACTCAGCAGCACATACACAAGAGACAGTATAATACACAAACTCAACAATAGATACATACATTAAAAACACAAAACTCTTTCACTCTTGTATGTGTATTGTCATCAGGGACCACTGTAGTAATGCCATACTGTATCTACTACATTTTTTAGTGACTGCACAAAAATAAAACTGATTATGTGAGCTACCTGTCGGGTAGAACTCTCTTGCTGTAGAAATCAGGCAGTCCATCCTCCATCATATTGACTCCTCCGTTCTCTGAGCAATGCTACACACACACGAACACAAAACAGGAAACAGATAGAATAACAGAATAACAGTGATCAATCCGCCATGTCGACAAAAAGCTGAAAGGCTGACAAAAGGTATTATCATTTCAAATGGCTGGCTGGCAAAACCGGATCCACTGCCAACAGAAGTCTGTTTGTAAACCAACTCCTCATCATGCTGCCCTAACTCAGTTTGTACCGATTTAGAAAAAGCTTTTACAAAGTCTTAAAACAAAGAAGCCGCTAAGTTAGAGGCTGCCCCGCGGCCCCTGGGAGATGGTTGTGCATGATTAACGTTTGAGTCACAGAGACACATGCGACAGCTTCCTACTTTAAAAGGAACTTATTTTTGGAAAGTGCCACTGGCATGGGAAACAAGATAAATAACAAAAGTTCACACAAAGCAGTCAAAAGATTTTAAAAACCCCCCGACAAACTATACATGTTGGGTTTACTTTCTCACCTCTACACCCTCCTGAGCTCTTTTGTGGAAACATATGGACTGAACATGCTGTAGTATGAGATCAAAAATGGGTCAGTTAAACATACAATGGTGCCACTAGTACAATACAAACTCCTTTACCTCTTAGGTGCCATTAAAAAAGGTCCAGATACCATTTTAAAAGTGCTAGCTGTGTTAGAATCAGGTCAGTATACAAATCTCATACATTTGTTCATGGTGGAGAAACTGCCATTTAGAGTTTTCTGTCAAAAAAGCTTGAGGGGAAAGGTGATTCCTTCCTACTAAAGCTCATAATAAGGTCAGAGGTCATTGTCATGTCGTTTGCCATCAACTTACAGACTCTGGGGGGGGAGGGGCTCCTGCTCTGTGTCTGCGCGGTGGCCGAGGCCTGACGTGGGTCACGTGGCGCAAGGGCGAGCCGTTGGTGGGGAGGGTGGACAGACACTCCCATGATGCCGAGTGGGTAAGAGGGGCAGAGTGCGGTGGAGCGGAGGGGGTAGGAGAGGGACTGGGCTCATCACCTTGACCTACGACGAGAACATTATTTTCATTTCGCTTCACAATTTGACCTACAGTAAACTGCTTATTAACCTGTTTTAAGGTCTTTAAGGTTTGTTTCAATTAAACAGACTGAATCAAATAATTACTGAAAGACTTCTTACAGTATATTCCATTTTTCTAAACTCACATATGAGAACACAAATATGAAAACCTTTTATGGCCTTTATTAGAGAGAAAATAAGAAAATGGAGAGGCAACTCTGCTATTATTAGACCATTACCAGTAGTGGGGCAAAAAACGTAAAGTTTGGCCTGAGGGTGGTATCAGAGCAAAGGCCAGGTTATTACCTAAAAAGGGTTAATCCTTTGATTTCAAGACATTACATACAAAATTAAATACACTGGCTAATAACACAGTTAGTATTTGCATAAGCATTAGCATGGGCTGAGAAAAGTTAAAGGGTAACTTCAGTATTTTTAACCTGGGACCTATTTTTTTTTTTACAGATTTTGGGGTCTAAATGATCAATACTTAATACAAACAAGCACTTTTAGTGGACGTACTTTTCACGGGCGCAATTGCCTCAAAGGATTACTTGCAGCTATTGAAGCCCATTCGCGGATGCCGGTGGAGGTGATCTACTGGACCAATTCCAAAACTTTTGCTAACTATTAGTTTAGACCCCAAAATTTGTATAAAAAAAAAAAATAGAGCCCAGGTTTAAAAATACTGGAGTTTCCCTTTAAAGCCAGCTTAAATAATGAAAAGACATGATCACTCATTTCGTCAAGTTGCACACCACTTGTGTGGCTGAAGAAATCCAGTCCTTTCTCATTTTATTACAAACAGAAAGTCGACCGACCCTGACCCTGCTATAACTGTAAATATGTCATGCTACATGAGCACTCAAGGGCAATTAGCTGCGAGTCGCAGCACAAAAACTCACTCAGTCTGGTGGAGACAGGACGGATTCTTCTAGTTCTTGAGCTCCGCTTCTTAATAGCCATTGTGTCCTTTTGTCAAAGGGGATAAATGCATAATGAGTAGTGACTTTATTTCAAACAATATATCCAAATATCTTAACACAGATATAACCACAACACACAGATCAAGCAAAAAGAATAAATGTGTTCTGCATTGTATTTCAACATTTATGAATTCTTATCACCTCCAGTGCATTTTGAAGCATGAGAATACATGTAGTTAGCAACAAACAATGATAAAACGCTGTGCCTTTGCTTCACAGGAAATCAGTTTGGTTACTTTACAGCACAAAACAGGAAAACAGGACCGGTGTCCTGAAAAAGTGCAGAAAAATTGGGGACAAGGTGGAGGGAATGAAAAGCTAATGAGGAAATTACTTTCCATATGTTCATCCTTGTCAGAAAAGAAAAGAACAGATACAAAGCACAAGGGTGAAGACGGGGAAATCAGCATCTTCTTTCTGGATGGAAGCTACAGGGATTTTGGGAAATGTGGCCTTGCTTTTGAGAAACTAGGACACCTAGGTGTTGTGGAACAGAAGATGGTGATGTTTTTGACCATGGTCTATTTTTACAGCATTTTACAGTATACCAATTACACATCAATAACATATTAATGTAGGCCTGCAGCAAATGATCATTTTCATTTTTCAATTAATGTATTGATCTTGGTTGTTTGATTCTATAAGTCTATAAAACGTAACAAAATAATGAAAAATGTCCATGGCAAGGAGACATTTTCAAATTGCTTACTTTGTCCCTTCAACAGCCCAAAATCCAATAGGATTCAATTTATATGATTTGCTAAAGAGGAAAATGAGCAAATTCTCACTAATCAGAAGCTGAAATTGAGGAATGTCTTTCACTTTTTCTTGAGAAATGACTATCAGCTGATTATCAAAATAGTTTTCATTCATCTGGAGCAAATCAACTAATTGATTTATTAAGTATTTGTATCAGTACTATATTCATTATCAAAAACCATACACACTTGTACCTTTGGAATAAAAAGAAACTTACTATTCACTTACAAAGCATACACATATTATCAGCATGCCCTCACACACTTACTATTCCCAGGTTGACGCCAAAGTCCTCATCGGGGAATTCCAGAGACTCGATTATTCTGGACTGTCTGATAGTGCGTCTGCCCGTCCCAACATCATCCCAGCGCTTCACCTGAGACACCTGCCGCAGCTGACGCAACACGCACATCAAACACATGCACAGACACACAAACACGCACATTCACACGCAGTGATGACAGCTGGAACAACATCCTTCAACACAGTCTCAGAGGAGATGCGTGTCCGCCCTTGCCCAAGAAGCTCATAAACAAAGCAAAGGGGGGGCTTTGCGGTAGTTTGCAAAGCCGATGAAGAATATGAATAAAATACAATATCTTGATTATCAAAGCGGAGTGAGGCATGATAGAGGACAAACCTGCACTGCAGCAAAACGGAGGAAGGAAAATGAGATGTAACGGTAGAGGCAGGGAATGGAATGCAAAACAGAGCAGGGTCGGGCAGTGTTATTGCCAGAAGTCTATTTTTGCCTCCTTTTCCGACGGCTTCATTTTAAACAATTCAATTTTATGGAGAGGAGAATCTGCAGGGTCTAATCACAGCTTTAACTGACTCAAATCTAGCTGTCATGTTGTTTCTGAGTGCAATCTTCTACTAAAAAAAAAGCCGCTCTATACTTACAAACCCTTCATCCTGATACGGTGATGACACACAGCAGCACAAATAAAGTGCCTACTTCAATCACATAAAGATACTAAACATTAAAGATAGGCAACCTTTTTGACGGCATGGGAGATTTCTATCACAAACTTTCAACACATATCAGATTTTAATGGGTCCTCCATGCTACAGAAAGAGACCATAGAGTGATAGAGTGAGCTTCTGCACTTGAATCAAGCTACTGTTTCTTAACTCATTAAATTGAATCTTCAAGTAAATGTTTTGATTTTGTTGAGTGTTGTTGACTTTTGAGTGAAATCTCTGGAGGAATTTCTGGGCTGACTCTACAGCACTCTGCTCTACATTGATGTGGCTGGAGGCAGAGTTGTACTTATTCAGCAAGATTTTATCAATAACGTGTGTGATCTGTGATAAACAAGACCTTTCAGCGCACTGATGTATTCCATATAAAAGGTTAAAACTGGAGGACAACATGCTTCAAAAATTAATTTTTGACTGTTCAGACCATAGACTGTATATAAAGATGGACAACACCTCTCCACTTCCTCCCACTGTATAAAAATGAAGCCAAAATATCCCAGATACAGGCGCTGGTGACATAATTTGGAGCCAGAGTCCGGCAATAGTGATCCGCAATGGAGCCGTGGTATCGAGGTCCCGCCTATACACCCGCCTGAGCCAATCGCGAGCAAATCACAGTTGTCAATCATGACCTGACACCCCCTTTTTATAGCATCAAATAACAAATTGATCGAGATGTTTTGGCCTCACGTTTGGGGAGCTGTCGTCCATCTTCATATACAGTCTATGGTTCAGATGCATCCATGACTCATCTTACTCTAGAAAAGTATCGATTCACACAATGAAGTCACTGTCGTACACAAACACACAAATCCGTGAATGTACATGGTAGTGAATGGTTTTGTTAAAGCTGCAGTAGGTTACCCATGGGTTATCATTTCTATAGAAGCAATAAGAGTAAATAGTTTTTGGTGAGCAGCAAGAACATATATTACACTCAGAAACACTGATAGCCCTTTTCAAAGTGTGGAAACAATCCAACCAACCAGTCTGAGGCAGAGGGCGTGTCTGCATCCTGTCAATCACTTCTAACCTACGTCTGAGGGTGGAGCTTGGTTAAAGTTGGTTAAAATGTCCACAGATTTGATCTCTTTCTTCCCAAAATTACTTTGAGATTGCAGATTGATGCCGACCAACTTAAAGGAATAGTTCGACATTTTGGGAAATACACCCATTCGCTTTTTTTGCTGAGAGTTAGACAGTGACATGTCGTCACTGTGAGGTTGCCAAGTAACTAGCAAAGTCCAGGAAGTCATCTGCTTCCAGTCTTGCCCTCTTTTCACCAAAGTAGCTCTGGTAAAAATAAACTTAAAACCTGCTATTTTTTGGTTCCAGCTGGGAACGAACTTTTCGGGTTCCGAACCAATTTATGTTATGCTCTGAACTCAAAATTAGGTGCGTAAACCGGAAGGGAACCTGTTCCATGTTGGTGAAAAAGGGGAGTCTGTATGCTAAGCTAATGTCTCCTGGCTCCAGCTTCATATTTAGTGGACAGACAGAGTGGTATCAATCTCTTCATCTAACTCTCAGCAAGAAAGCAAATAAGTATTCATTAAAAAAATAATAATTACAAAATCCGAATATAAAGCTGAAATCTGTAAAGTTTTATGATTAACATATTGTTATGATGTTTGTTTGGTTACATACCAATACCATTAAATTTCATCATGTCCATCAGTAACATATTTGTGGTCACATTAGTCTGATGGTTCATAACATTTCACTTTTTTTTTTTTTTACTTTACCAACATCAAGGTGAAGCAACGTTGTAAACCCCCACACGCTAGATGACGTTATAGTTTTCAGCTTTAAACATGGATATTTCTTTTCTACATTTCTACAAAGAAGTCATGCAGTAAAGTGATATTACCAGTACCAGGGTTTTATGAGTGGTGTAGAGCTCTTGTAGAATCTGATCCACTATGGAGTTGGTCAGATAGGAGACCACAGACAGCTTCACCTCCCTGAAAAGAGGAGAGCGAAGGACAACAGAGGAGGGAATAACAATTATATTGGTATATTAGCCGTTAGTTCTTGGCTTGACCTGAACCATTTCACCAGCTCTCTTTCTTACTCCATGGCTCTGTTAATATCCTCAGCCGCTCTCTCCATGAGGGCGTTACGGATGGCGGAGCGAGGGATCGAAACTTGTTCTGAGATGGACGAGAGAGGCGGGCTGAGTCTCTCGGCGGCTGAGCAGGACATTGGACACAACTCGCGGCACAGAGACACCATCGAGTCCACCACCACCTGGACACAATTGATCACTACACATCACTACACATACATGTTTAATACATACGTACACAATATATACACATTTATGCTTCCAAAGCATTGAATTATTCATGCACGTGTTTTCATCTGCTCGCTCAGATTTTCATCCAGCTCCTTTACTCTGACTTGTTGTCATCTTTTATTTATGTGCATTGCAGCAGTCAATTCATCCATGCATCAACTAGTAACAATTCATATGATCTGTTCGCACCTTCTTCCAGATCTTTAACTTCGCCACTTCACACCAAAGTTGGACATTTCTGCATGAACACATTGATGAAAATCTAGCCCTTTTGCAAATTAGAAATGTGGCCTTGTGCATAACAGCAAAATTGGAAAGCACAAACAGAAATGTAAATTCCGCTCAAGTAAGTTGAAATTCAATACAAAGTATCCCCGATTCCTCCTTGGGGTGTGCTGCTTTTTTATCATTCGACTGCGCTGTGCTACTGAATCCCAATGGGAACGAAACAGAACTAAAAAAATGTTAAACTGTTCCTTCCCTGTGAATTTAAATGCTATATTTCTTTTGAAGTCAGCATACCTGCACCGCACACACAGTCACGCGCTATTAATGGGCAATTTAAATGCAACTAGTCCAGAGCTCCACTACTGTTTAAAATACGGATGCATCAGGGGGATGGCTGTTTGGCTGTTTCTGCAATTGCGGCCGCAGTTCCACCTCCAACCTACCTGCAGTTCTTTGTCGGCAGCCTTGGCCAGTTCTCCAGCCAGAGTGTCCAGTCGCTGTTTGACGGGGCCGTCCACCGACAGCACGTGGGCCAACTCGCACAGAGAGGGATACAGCTAGTACACACACACACACACACACACACACACACACACACACACACACACACACACACACACACACACACACACACACACACACACACACACACACACACACACACACACACACACACACACACACACACACACACACACACACACAGCAGTACAGGGAAGAGAAGACATTAAATTCAGAGGAGGAAGGATTCCGTTCTAAAAGAATGTCCCCTTTCTGAAAACTGAGATCATTCTATGTATTATATTGTTGGACTATTATTATCAAGGTGTAAGTAGTATTTTGATGTAGTAGCAGGTGAAGGTGGAGCTAACTTTGACTACATTATATACTGTTTTGGCTGGTTTAATTGATAACAAAATCATATGTTATAAGATGAACATATGTTTTGTGTACCAAAATCAAGCCTATTTTATAATAACCTATTTTCATTCATAAATTAGTTTTATTTAAAAGCCATTAAAAAGAACAAATTTTGGGTTGCTGCCAGGTAGCTCTACTAACTTCTGCTGTTGGCTTATTAGAAAGTGAGACACCTGTGACCCTTATAATTATGACTTAAAAGGTACAGGAAACTCAAAATCTTTGAAATCTAGAATTTGCAGCTTAATAGGTGTTGCTATCAGCTCTCTCTCTAGAAATGTCACCAATTGTTGTAAATTGCTGTTGTTTCTTTACCTACATTTTCTTATCTTTATTTCCTCCTATACAGGGTTTTAGGCCTGTTTGAGACAGGGTTCTCCGCACTAAGATGTGTCTGTGTTCTTTTGTCTCTGATGTGGTGTTAATACATGGGGTGTGGCACAATTGTACACCTGTTCTAGGTTGACTACACATGTTATTTGCCTCATGTCTTTGTCCATTTTGACTCTGATGAAGACACAGTAGTGTCGAAACGTAGATCTGTTTGCACAATTAAAGGCTGCAAATCAATCAGTGTGCTACAGTCACCTGTTTGGCTCTGTTTCGTCACACAGAGGGAAAACAGGGAACACTACACCACCTGGGCGTCTCCTTTGATGTGTGTTACTGACAGTCATTAGTCTAATAAGAGCTGACAGGAGGTGACTTCTCCACTTCTGTGAAGTGTTGGACAGTGCAGGACTGCTACAGGTGAAACATGTACATCCCACGTTCATCAACATAAACCCTCCAAGGAAATTTGTGTGCAGCTGAATTTCAACCAGAACTGGATACAAAACAAACTGAGCTGTAAACTGTTTAGTTCAGGAGGCAGTACAGCAGCGCTTGTTGAAGTTTTGTGAAGCTCAGCAATTTTCTAATGAGTTTCTAATTAATAGTGAAATGGCAGCAATATATATTTGTTACACCCACATGTTTTACTGTTTCAGCTGTTGGAGAGCACATGTAACATTTAACAGCCTCTTTGTTAACTCGTGCCACTCAGAACTTGTTTTGTTCTTTTTGGGGTTGTTGAGTGGATCTGTGTATTGATGCTCAGGTGTACTGATGCTCTGTCAGTATTCAGCATAAAAAACTCTTCATTTGGTTTCATGTTGAGTTGAACTTGGTGAAGCTGCTCCGCAGTGTTTTCAGTTCTGGTCGCTGAGGGCTCATCCTGGTCTAATATACAGTTTATGGCCGTGAGATTCCTTTGTTACTGTGTGCCCTTGTGTCCGTGTTGCCATAGCAACCAACGCCACGTGGGTTTGTAGATTCCACGGTTGTTATTGATTTGATGTAACTGAAAGGCTCAAATCACTGGTGATTTCTAGTTGTTGTTTGATGTTTTCTGTAACACAGTATGCAACATGTATTCCTACATATAGATGTAGTAGAAACTCTAAACATTTATTAATGAATTCATCCATGACTTGACTATTAATGACTCACCAGCCAGCCAGATTTTTCACAGCCTAAAAGTTGTTCTAATTAATTGCTTATAACTGATCTATAACATATTAGTCAATGATTAACTAACCATTAAAAAAGTCATTAGTTAAAACCATAGACTGTATATAAAGATGGACAACGCATCTCCACTTCCTCCCACTGTACAAAAATGAAGCCATAATATCCCGGATACGGTGCTGTCATCTTGTGCTGGTGACGTCATATGGAGCCAGAGTCTGCACAGTAGTGATCGTATCAAGGTCCCGCCCACACACACACCCTGACCAATAGCGAGCACACCACAAGTTTTATTTGACGTGCACTTTAATTTTTCAGTTTGACTCATGTCCCTTCCGCTAACATGGAGGGGGCGGGGTTTATGACCTATACTGCAGCCAGCCACCAGTGGATGATCCAGATGTTTTGGCCTCACTTTTGGGGAGCTGTCATGTCGTCCATCTTTACATATAGTCTATAGGGTGATAAGTCTATAAGGGTGAAACATCTGTGTCAGTCTACTCACAGCTCTCGAGTCCCTGGCTTCTTTGAGAATTTGTCTGGCCGTCTGGACCTCCTCTCCTTCCTCACAGCCTTTCAGGACACACACCTGCTGCTGCACCCGCACACACAGACGCTCCATCACCTACACACACACACACACACACACAAAACACATTCAAACAAACATACACAAATGCATGTAACAGTACAAGGAAATGTACACGTCAAAAAAAAAATCTCGACTTGTTCACCATCATGTGTGCAAATACTGACACGCACCTGCTCGGCGGTGCTGGTGACAAGGCCTTGGTGCAGCCTGAGAGCCTGTTTCTGAGAGAAACGCTGAGTCTGGTTGTTCCTAAGCAGGGCACGTTGGATCTGCGCACGCGCGCACACACACACACACACACACCCCCCCCACACACACACACACACAGAAAGAAAACAAACAACGAGAGAGAGGAGTGGAGATGACAGGTGTTTACAAAGTACGGTGTGCAGGAGACAGGAGACAAGTCCATTTGCATGCTAATAAGGAGACTGGAGAGAGAGTTTTGATCCCCAGAAATAAACGGGATGCCTTTGATTTATTTTCTTGACTCAGCAGGTGGAAGTGTTCACTGCTTAATCATCTTATGTAAAGAAAGATATAATCAAGGGGTTCTTCAAGGACTAAGGAACTGCACAGACAATGCGCATACAAATAAGGACCCTAACCTAAATAAAAGCTACATATACACTCTTAGGTAGGAACCAGAGGATGACCCATTAGGCTTGTTCCACAGCAAATCCATTTCTGATGTTAGAAAGAACCTAAAGTCTAAATATCATGTTGAACTGATGTTGATACTGTTTGTTTGTGGAGCTGTATCAGAAATGCTCCTTTAGCCTCCAAGCCTCTCTCGGGAGGCGAGATGCTGCATATGATTGACAGACAGCTGAGCCGCCAGGGAAAAGGGAGTTTGACATGCAACATAAACAGACTTGCTCTGTTAACTGCAGCTTACAAACCAAGTGACAAACAGCATTTGGGTTAGCAGCGGTATTGACGAAAAATGACCGTACCATTTAATATCTAAAATGACAGATCTTTATATTTAGCAGTCTCTCCTGTCAAGAAATGTTAGCAGCACTTTTCCACTTTTTGAACAAGCTATGGTGCGAGATAAGATGCATGTCCAGGCAAAAAATAGACACTACGGGCAAAAAGCTAATGTTCACTGCTGGCATACAGTCTTTGTATAGGCCGCTGTCTGGCTGTCTGTAAATGTCATCGTCATGCCAATAAGAGAAGGTTACCGCTTTATGCTTGAAATTAAATGTTTAAATAGGCTATACAAAAAGAACGCCTCCAATTAGAAAGCCGGATAAAGGCACATCGGCACGTACATGAGCAGAAAGGGGGTGCCACTGTGATCAAAAAATGTTAAAAAGTAATAATGTGAATGGCCACTGACACAGGAGGGCATCAATATTCAGAGCACATCTATGTGGTGTAATGAGAAAAAAACAAAAAACAAAACAAAAATGCAATCCCATCTCAGGTGGTCTTTAAAACGTGTAACCACATCATAATTGCAAAGGCGGCCATACAAATCAGAAGCATCGCAACAGAATTTTAGCTGTTTTTGACTTTTCCCAGTGTGAGCTTTTAAAACAGGATGCACACACAAAACAGAAACAAAAAGGCTGAATAGCTGACATCTGAATCGCAGATGCATTAGTTCAAAAAATCATCAACTGAGGTTGATGTGACCTGGACACCAGTGTGGAAAATCTTGACATCATGTCGTATGGCAAACAGTGACACCATTTAAAAACAGCTTTTCATGGAAGATAAGGTAGGAAATTAATGTTCTTAGACTGCCTTATCTGAGTCATGTTCCTATTCTTAATTTATTTTATGTCTCTTTTATTTAGTATATGCACATTTATTTTATCTTTGTCAATATTTATTTAATATCATTATTTATTTATTTTATTTTGAAAATATGTCCTTTCTCATTTAATTTGCTTATTTTTGCTACTGTTCCAATCTCAAAATCCAATCCTAAATCTTTTATATCATCTGTTTTAAATATATATAAAAATTCCCCGCTCGCCCCTGTGGGCGGTCTATTCCTTCTTCAAGCTCGGGTCCTCTACCAGAGGCCTGGGAGCTTGAGGGTCCTGCGCAGTATCTTAGCTGTTCCTCTCGGATGTTGTTCCTGGAATCTGCTGGAGCCACTTTCCCAGTTTGGGGGTCACAGCCCCGAGTGTGCCGATTACCACAGGGACCACTGTTGCCTTCACTTTCCACATCTTTTGTAGTTCTTCTCGCAGCCCTTGGTATTTCTCGAGATTCTCGTGTTCCTTCTTCCTGATGTTGCTGTCACTTGGGATTGCTACATCTATTACTACTGCCTTCTTCTGCTGTTTGTCCACCACTACTATGTCTGGTTATGTAGGAGGCGTGGCCTCATGGCTATGTAGTGTGTGGGTCAGGGGACATGGGGGAGACTGACTGACACTGATTAGAGTCTTTTATTATATACATTTCATGACGTAGACAGGTCCCAACCAGTTGACTCTATGTCAGTATTGGTCTTGCAGGTTTAGGTCTGATTTAAAACAGTAGATGGCATGTTGAGCCATTTTCGACCACTGAAATGCTGATTTTTATAAATTTGGAAAGAAATGTCAATATTAACACCAGCATTGATGCGTTTCATCACAGTACAGTCATATCATTTAGTTTACGGCTCAAAAAACATGTTTAAGTGTGCAGGACCTCTTCAATAATAGTTTTCTTCTTCTAATGAATATGTTGAATTTCAATCTATCACTTTTAACTCAAAGTTGCTCCTCCTCATCCTTTCTGGTTCAGTTTATACTGCAGATAGGCATTGTAATCTTTTCTGAATATTTATCAAACCAGTACAATACAGACGCCATTAGGAAGTCAGGGTTTATGAAAACTTTCACATTTAATCATCACTTCTAATGCACAAGTAAATGAAAGTCATTCATCAAACCCGTGAATCATTTCTGACCCTAATTGTCAGGTAATGCTGTTGCTCACCATCTGCATATGAATATATAACACGATGCAGCAAATTAAGAAACCACAAACTGCAGGAACAAAGCTCCCCTCACCTTGGTCAGGGCTTGGTCCGTCTTCTCTGGGGCGCTGCGGTATGCCTGAGTGACATCACTGAGGGGGAGGGGCATGTACTGAAGGGTAAAGTTACTATCAAGTGGATAGAGAGGGAAGAAAGGAAGATAATATTACCCTTGCAATAATAAACTGGAAGAATTATGATGTTAACAAGAACAAACAGAAGACACCCAGGGCACTTATAACACTTGTCTCCAATTCCCTAATACGCAAATGCACACACACACACACACACACACACACACACACACACCCATTGAGTAAAAAAAACTACAGTTTGACTGGCACGCACGTCAGAGGACTGATGAAACGCTGTGTAATAGTAAACATTGCACAGAGATGGTTATCGGCCTTTCATATGAGTGTGTGATGGGTTTTATGTGTGTATCCCCCTCTTTTCAAACGTTGGTGCCTGTTTGTGTGTGTGTGTGTGTGTGTGTGTGTGTGTGTGTGTGTGTGTGTGTGTGTGTGTGTGTGTGTGTGTGTGTGTGTGTGTGTGTTTGTCTTACTGCTCCAGCGCTCTTGCCACATCTTGGAAACCCGTCGCTGTGGTGTTGTTGCGATCCCACGTCACACTCCTGAGAGGGATCAAACAGGCAGGAAGCAGGGGGAAGACGAGCACAGACAGGAAAAAGAAGAAGATCAGTCACTTTCTAAAGCTCTTAGCTAAAGCGCACATATGGAGTCATAGGAGTGCCATAAAAAAAAAACAAATCTGTAAAAGAATAAGAAAGTACATGTGGAAATATAAAGAGGAATAAATAAGTAAATTTAAAAACTTAGAAATATAGAGAAATAAATAAGAATAAATAAATGTGGAAATATAAAGACAAATAAAATATAAAAGAATATAAGCATTTTTTATATTCATTTATTTGTTCATTTATTTTGTATATATTTATTTATATATATATTTTTTTTTAATTTATGTTTATATAATGTCATTAATGTATTTTTATTACTTTATTTTTCCTTATCCTTTTCCCTATTGCTTTTGCTTTGCCCTTATTGCCTTTATTATTTTTATTGGTCTTATTTTTTTTTTATTCCTCTGTATATTTCCATATTTATTTTCTTATTCTTTTACAAATGTATTCTTTTTTTAATGGCACTCCTATGATTCCATACACACACACACACGGGGCATAGTATCACAGTTTCAGTACTTATCTGACCATGCAGCTGCTCAGATATATCACACAAGGATTAATAAGACGTTTGTCAGGACTTTCCTTTTTGCCACATGCACAAAATGACTCCATATCACAACATTAGGAATGCATGAACAACTGCCATGCAACTAATGAGCTCCTGTTATTTCGCAGTGCACATTCTCCACCTACACTCCACACTGTCTA
The DNA here is from genome assembly GCA_005408345.1 of Macquaria australasica. Lineage (NCBI taxonomy): Eukaryota > Metazoa > Chordata > Actinopteri > Centrarchiformes > Percichthyidae > Macquaria > Macquaria australasica. The sequence continues at coordinate 162,880 of SEMN01000233.1, forward strand.
ACTCCTGTTTTTAATATATCAGTCATTTTCAGCGCCTTCTTTCCTTTCATCCACCCTCCTCCTCCTCCATCTCTCCTTTCCCCAACTCGCTCTGCCCTAGAAATTCAATCAGCGAAACCCAAATCTCGCTCCTTAGGTGGTCCTCCCTCTCCTGTCCCTTCGTAACTTGTTCCCTCTCCATTTCCCCACCCTAATACTTCCACCCTTCCCCCCTGCCTCGCTTCCATCCTTCTTTCCCCTCACTCTTTCTGCCCGGCTCAGAGTTTCCATCTACTTCTTCCTCCACCTCCAAAACACGTGCACATCTTCACTCAGCCTCTCCTTTTCCTCTTACTTAAGGGTGGTTTGATACATTGTATGCCTGAAGGCCATTTCACCTCTATTCCCTCCCTCCACCGATTCTCCTCGCTATCCCTCCAACTCCTCAGTCTTACCCTCTTATCTCCTACATGGCTCACTTTGAAGCGCTGCACTGAACTCACTGTTCTAACCTCAGTGTATCCTCTCCTCAAAGCATACTAAACATATTCATTTTCTCTCTCACCCTATTCTCTCTCGTGTCTTCTAACACCTCTTTTTTTCCTTTCTTACTCCTCCTATCCTCCTCTGATCTGCAAGAAAAACCCTCCTTCGCCCCCATCATGGTGCTGATTTAAAAACACACACAAACCTGAGTGTTGTGTTGATCTGCAGGGCTTTGCTGAGCATCTTGGCCCCAGAGTCCTCCAGGAGGTTGCCGCTCAGGTCTACTTTCCGTAGGCAGGTGTTGGAGCCCAGAGCATTGACCAGCACCGTGCCCCGCTGGCGGAGCCTCGAGTCGGACAGAGAGAGGGACTGCAGGGCCTGGAGGAGGCAGGAGGAGAGAGCACAGCGGGGAGAGAAGATGGAAGATGGTTTGAAAATAAGAACTTTGAAAGGTGAAATAGATGTGAGTAAGTAAAGTCTATGTTAAAGGAATTGAGGTTTTTAGGAGAAATGGACACGCCCTGGTATTTTTCCATTGGATTTTGGATTATTGCAGAAAATAATCTCTGTGGCAAACAAAAGTTTATTAAGATACTTCCACGTTTTGTTCATCAAGATAATCTTCACAAATGAACACCAATTTTATGATTTTTGAAGCGTAAATGCAATCGCCAGAAGTATAAAGCTAATGTTAGGCTATAAACTAACTACACCACGGTCACACGACTTCAACGTCACCACCACTAAGCCTCCAACTTGTAATGTGATTTTGTGCACTTACGTCTTCTACAAAAGCCTTTTGGAAAGCTTAAGTTAGAATAGTTTACAAGAGCACGAGTATAAACACAGCGAGGCTGCGAAGGTGGACGGGTGAGTAGATGAGTTTCTGTGTTCGGCGTGATGACGTTTAATGTCCCCGTAGTCTCATTTAGCCACTTATTAGCAACCGCCTTGTTTAAGACACGTAAAAGCTTCAAAATTCACAAGTGTAGAATGTCGTAGAACAAAAAAAAAATCTTAAGTTTGTGTTAACCACAGACCTTATTTCAGGCATCTAACCAAAAACACATTCAAGGAAACCTCATTGACTTGCTGGGTTTTAGGATTCCTGCAGCACTCATTTTGAAAAAATACTCTTGTTCAATTTCTAGGCAAGAGTTAGACGGCATACCACACTCGTTTGTATGCTAAATATGATGCTGGAGCTAGCAGCTGGTTAGCTTAGGTTAGCATAAAGACCAGAAAGGAGAAATGGCAATTTGTCGCTTTAACACTTTGGTTGTTGTACAGCTTAAACAAACACGATACAACGTGTTAGTGAACTTCAGAGTTGGTGGTTGGTGGATTTTGTTCCCAATGGACAAAATCACTTTTGATGCTCGCAGCCCTCTGTGACTCATACACTGCAGTGTTAGCATGGGGCACTGGACCCAAGATGTGTTGGGGACACACACACACAGTTGATTCTGATGTTTGTGTTGCCATCGCTTGCTGGGTGAGATGACTACCAGGCTAATCTGTGACAACCTCGGTGTACTTCCTTTGAACTTTTACACATTTACACCCATCTGTACCTCTGATAGTGTGCTTGCACACATGCATCAGACCGTAGACTCAGCGCGAGAGCATAGTTGTGAGCTATCACCATGAACAGTGGTAAATAATTGAGTAAGCTACTTGTCATGCTGGATTTGCAGAGCGGAGAGCAGAGAGAGCCCCGGGAGCCTCGCTGCTAAACTGAGCCCAAATGAATCATTCGCCGAGCCCAACATGACTTGTGTGCATGTTTGCACCTTGTGTGTGTGGTAGGTGGGAGATTGAGTTTCAATGCACATGAACGAGGACACAAGAATTTAAACAGTGACATGCGCGTGTTTGTTTGTGCACAGGATGCGCGTGTGTGTTTGTGTGTGTGGCTACAAATCTGTGAGGCATGTGTAGGCGTGCATCTGTGCAGAACACCACAGAGGATTTGCGTGTGTGTGTGTGTGTGTACACAATATGTTACATAATCCAACTCACACACTCTTCCTCTTGCACCAAATGAACCAGTTTCTGCAGAATTTCATCCAGCACCCTGAGGAGGCAGAGAGAAGAGGAAAACATTCATCATCAGTATCATCTTCACCACCATCTGTACCGCTGGTGCCTCGCATGGTCCATACCTGCCCTTGATGTTGAAGTTCTTCCCCAGCATCAGGTGTTTGAGGGAGGGGTGCCTGGAGAAGGCTGGGATGACAGCCAGCAAGTCAGCATCCAAACCTGCACACAAACCAACACACACACATCACTGGAGCAGTGCAACGTCAGCTATACTGCACTCTACGGAGACTCTTGTGAAAACCCACTTATAATCTTTATAATATAATCTTTATTTATAGAGCACTTTTCAAAATCCACGTTACAAAACAGCAAAATAAAACAGTCAAGTGATAAAATCATCAGGTTTTAAAAGAAAACAGATACCAATACAGTGTAGTAAAAAGGGAAGAATAGGAAAAGAAAACATTTTTAAAAGGAAATAAAAGACAGTTCAAAGAAAATTAGAATTCAAGTAAAATCAGGAAAGGCACTGAAGTATGTTTTAAGAAGAGACTTGAAGGAGATCACTGACTCAGCCGACATCTACTTCCAAGTAAGTTTAATTAGATCCTTGTAAGTACTGATGAACTAAGAGAACAGGCATGAAACAAAAACACAAGAAGTTAACCGATATATTAAACTGAAAAAGTCACATTTTTACTACAGATCATTTCTGGGCTGTCATACCAGTGACTGATCATTTACTCCACCAGGTGTCAACATTTCTGGCTTTCAAAGCTCCGTTTTTGTCTCATGGTGTGTTTTGGAACAAAATCTCACTGCCCACTGAAATTCCAAAATACTCCCAATTAACCCCCCCACTCCCACCCACTCCCATTTTCAACAGCTGCTAACAGGAAGCGGTTACCATGGTAAGAGATTTCAGCAAAAAGCAAGACTTAAATGCCTCATTCAGAGAGCAAAAATAGCTGTGGTTAAATAAGCTTATGTGCGTCTAATGAGAGGTGAGCTTATTCTTGTTTCAATAACAGGAAACTATGACACGACAGAGCGGGGGGGGGGGCACTTGTGTTCGAGGTGATACACATTAATGTTTCTTCTAATAATTCTACGGCTTCTATTAATCTAATAAATAGCTCAACGTCTGTTTAGGTATTAAGGCAGTCTCACCCCATTTGTTGCATTTGGTTTTATCAATTTGCAGTGAACGTCAGCAGTGTAAGCATAGTGTTACCAAGCAGTAGCTTCAAGGTGAAGAGTGTTCCAATAGAATTTTTCTATTGAATGAAAATCTTCAATCTAGTCAGCAGCAGCGACTTTCAAATAATACTGTACATTCAGATTCACCACAGGGACAGCACACATCGTGAAATGATTCACAGTTACAATATATTCTAAAAATGAGTCATAAGGAAAAAAAAAAAAAAACTAAAGATCACGTTGAAGACATCTTTTGTTGACAGCTCTTTTGCTGTAAAATGGGAGAACGTTCACAACGTAATTATGGTATGATTATATAACGATAAACATGATTGTGTAGGGGGCCCTAGCACAAACATTTGCTGTTGGACCCCCCACCTACCACCTTGTGTATGTACCTTGTCCAAATTCTATAAAGTACAGAACATACATGATACTTTGCAGAAGCTGCATTTTATGCCCAGAGATCAACCAGCACACACCCCAAATTTTCTGTGTCAAATAGTATTTCATTAAACACAATGTCATTTAGGATTAGCGGCCACATAAGCACAGTATGAACAAAAACAATAAAGCTCTTAAAGCTAGATTTTGACCCAGGGCTGAGATTAGTTAATAATGAAGGACCTGACCATGCTGTACTTCAGAGGTGCAGACTCCCTAACAAATTTGCATTTAATGAAATGACCAAAACCAATTGACATGTAGTGAACCTGGGACTTTCGGGGTCCCTGGCAGCCTGGTTCTTTGCCCGCTTTTCCCAGTTGATAACCTAGCCTCCAGTATAAAAGAAAAATCACTTGTTTCCTTATGAATGATTGCATAATTGTTGTTTTGAGAGCCGCGTTAGTTCAGGCAGAGCACAGAAGTTGTTGAAGTGATTGGCACCAGCCGCTTCACAATCACTGGCTTGTTCATCGGCTGCTTGGCTACCAGCTGACTAGTAACATCCAATCATATTCATGCAGTCATACAGCTCTGACACTTCCTACTATTCCTCTGCTGACACATTAATTCTAACACTGCTTCCTGCTGTAGCTCCCTCCACCACAACAACCCCCTCCTTGTGTGATTAGCTTTTGGTATTGTGGATTTAACTACGCTTTGTATGTTTCTTAAGGGGGATTAGAGCCTTTTCTGACAAATATAACTTTATAAGCATTTGCTAGAAATGATCAATTCCTTGACATACGTAGTGTCTAAGTGTCTGATTGAATTTTTGTTGTTGTGTTAGTGAAAACATTTAATTAAAGTTTAAAGGACTTTTAAACACATTTTCACACCTAGTAAGACTTGCATGTAGTGCCATCCTTTAAAGGGATACCCCAACAATTTAGTATTGTACTTCAATAAAGTTGGGGTATTCAAACAGATAAAAAAGAAGGGTCGAAATCTGCAGCGGAGGCCGAGATATCCTGACTTTTAGTCACTAGGATCAATGGTCAAGCTCCAAAATGCTGGATCCTACAATTCCCTAAATGCACCTCACTGGCATCTTTCATTGGACCCACGCTGCCTCCTAAACGCCCACCTCTTTCAAACCTCACACCTCCAGTTTGTAACTCAGGCTTTCTGTTAAGCTCCAGTCCAAGCCGAAGTAACCCTGATGACATCACTATGAAATCATCAGGGTTACTTTTTAAAATTTTGGAAAGCTCCTTCCAGAACCGCAGAAAACATTACGCGACTGTTTTCACAGGATGAGCTGTTCTCCGCATGATGAGTACACTGAACTTGGAGTGCCCCATTAGTTCCAATGCTTGTAGCATATGAGGTGCAGATAATGTTGAGATTGACTGTTATTCACTATTTTCGTTTTCAAAGGATGTATTTTAAATGAAAAACTGCACATGCTGGGTTCCAGACCATGATGGCTGGGATCGAAAGGGTTTAAAATATTCTGTCACAACAAAAGACCATCTATGTCTGTCCCTTGTGGGTGTGTGTGCAGGTGCGTCTCTTACCATTATCGGAGATGTCTAAAGTCCCCACGCATGATACTCGAGGAAACAGCTCCTGAATCACCCCGGCACCTGCTGACCTCAACTGTGGGGGGGGAGACAGAGAGGAGTGGGACATGATGGGATAGCCGCGGGCGTTAATCTACGAAGAAGATGAGTGAATATACCTAGAGCAGCAGAGTCTGACAGAGCGTACCTCACAGCTGCTGATGTCCAGGTGTAAATCAGTGATATGAGGGTTATTGGACAGACCTAGGAACAGAGCCCTGAAGGAAAACACAGGCAGGGTAGGATGGGAAAAGAGAGACAGAACAGCGAGAGAAGGGAGGAGGGAGAGGTTAATGGAAAATCAGATGAGGAGAGGAGTGTACAGAATGATAGGTAGATAAGAAGAAATGGGGGAGAAACAAAGGGCAATTAATGGACAAAGGCAAGGCAAAAACAACAAGAGTGAAAAAAAAAGAGAAAGATCAGTCCCACATAAATCCAATTGCTCCTTTTCCTCCCTCTAACAACCTGAACGGATCATCCGACCCCTCCCCGCCGCCCCGCCCTGCCCCACGTTCTCCTCTGCACACCTAAAAGTTTTAGAGCCATCTTAAAGGATTTAGAGAAAAGTAGCTTAAAAAGATGATTCATAGCTCACTAACTCCCCACCAGACACCACCTTAAAAACCTTCAACATTTATTCAGGAGAAGTGTCCGATTGTTGCTCATGCACACACGCACGCGCGCAAACACACACACACACACACACACACACACACACACACAAGCCCAGCTGGATGCAGAAAGAAAACTGCATTTGCACATCAAGGCTCCGCTGGAGGTTGTTCTTGTGCAATAAATACACATTGAAGAGTTATGCACCATGAGGAGGTAATGAGGAGGAGTGCTAAGTGGGGAGTCCGCTTCGTCCATTTTGGCTGGGATCCAACATGCAGCACACAATCATCTCAATTGTTGGCAGGTTGCTTTGTTTACTCCGCTATTGATTGTGTTTTTTGGCTACGAGAAGCTAACAGCAGGCTACACACCTAACAGAGAAACTGTAATATAGCACTATTCCATTTGTCCCCGTAGGGAAACTTGTCTTTTTGCTTGGCCGCTCCGTGAGCTGGTTTTGCTACAGATCTCCTGAAGCTGGTAAGGTTAGAGAGTCCTGCACAAAGACACGTCAGCACAGCAGACGCCAGGCCAATACTGAGGCTTCAATCTGTGTCCTCTGATTGAAGGCCAGTCTACTAACATAATAGAAAATGGCTCCACTGTCGAGGAAGAGCGTTTAACACCTACTGAGAGCCTTGGCAGTTACGTCTCACTGATGGTTTGGATGCAAACTGCACTCCATATGGTGTAAGCTATTTCAGCATTTGAGCCTGACACAGTAAAAACAGAAAAACGACATCCCTGTCCACTCAAGCCCACTGTGCATCAGCTATGAATTAAGTTGGGAGTACATGTGAATTCTTATATTTTAAGAGTCTCCTCTTTAGCTGTTTGCTAAAGGTTGGATATAAAGTTTAAAGCACCTTCCAGCATCATGAGAGGACACATTTTTAGCACGAGTGGCCACAGTGGGAATTCATCCTTCACCACTCTTAGGCTTCAAGTTTGACCAAACATTGTCAGCAGCACGAATGCTTGTTGACACAGAGAGGCGGCAGCAGTAAAAACTGCTGGTAACACACTTAAAGAGGTGTAGAGTTAGAAATAACCGGCAACATGAGCTGTCATATAAGCTACTTATATCATGAACCTTCTTCATAGCTACATTATTTCAGACCTGTCAAGTTTCAATTCATCAAATCATCAGCCTCCGCATTTATTTGAGCACACGGCTGCTGGACTGCAATCTGAGAAGGAACACTGGCTCCAATATTAAAAATAAGGAAACATGTCTCCTACACCTCCATTTTGGCTCATTGACAGTATTTCAATTCTTAAGTGGATTATTTTATGGATTATATTTACTCCTATACTGTGCGTGAAATTCATTATAGAAATGCTGGGAGACGTATTGTAACAATTCAATATAAGATTGTTTTTGGAGCAATACATTCACTTGTTTAGTCATTATAATATTCCTATAATATTCCAATCAAGACTTTGATAGTATCTAGTAAGATCTGTATCAAGACCTACTGATTTTAACCAACAGTTTTTATTCATTTCACATATCTATAGTAACATACTTTCTGTTTTTGTTTCCTCAATAGAGAGTTCATGGCAGCTTTCTCACATAATATCAGTATATTATTACAGGGACTGTTTAATGTGTATATTAGCGCATCCTCTTGGCTTTCATTGCCGTTTCTTTGGCCAACTCAGTGTGTGCATCCTGTCCAGAGGTTCTCTGAATGAAGGGGAAGTGATTGCTTGCCAGCTGGCTGTCACAGGTGGTGACGCACTAGTCATAGCTGATCACCGTCAGTGGAGCACATCAGGAACGCCACAACTAATGCAGTGGTACATACAAATACTAACAGAAGATTTGGCAACCAAATGAGAGTACTGGGGTATCATCCACTCATTATACCATTTACCATTGTCAATAGGGATGTACCAATTAAACTTTTTGTCCCCCGACTCTGGCTTTAATTTAGGGTATTTGCCGACACAGAGTACCGATCTGATACCAGTGCTCTGTTTTCCCAAATTTGAAATCTGTAAACCTCACTGTGTAGAACTCACTGGAGTCTTTTTAATGTAATGTATGAGACTGGGGATTTAAAATGACAAAAAAACTGTATTTAATGTGGATCAGTTATGAAGGATGCAGATTCCGATTCGGCATATTATATTGTGCATCCCTGACTGTCGGACTAGAGGCTTTAGTCTTTGCACTACACTAACAACTGATGTATGTACGACCACATCACAAAACTCATTCCATTTACATTTAAAATGCATTGCAGTGTAAACCTACTGAATCCTGATGACAACACACTGTACATGGCTCCCCATGTATTCTGTACTGCTAGATGCTTTAAACTTGAATGTGTTCCTTGACCCCCTTTATATGTGGACTTAACATGCTGCTTGGACTTAGACAGGGCTTTGGTATCTTTGTTACAATTGCACCTGGCACCGAAAGGGATTTTTATTTCCACTTTTGAAAACCTTACCTTTCACAGGTCCCTTCCTGTCAAAACTGGCCTTCAAAAACAAAAACATTGCGAGTACCTTGACAGTGCATTTTTGAACGTTTGTTTTGATGTGCTTCTTGGATTGATTTGTTTATTTTCCACTTATTTATTTCTGGATTAAAGAGATGGATTTTGTAAGTAGCATGGATGCATCAATCATCACCTCCCAAGGTCGTTTGGGGGATCATATCTTTAATACAGTTTGGGTGCATTTACATGTGAATTTTATTCTTTTTTGCTGTATCGAATTATAAATCAGATCAGCCTCGATACATGTAAATAATGACACATGCAAAAGGGGTCGAACTGAATGAGGTTAATTTAAGATGTACAGCTGGCCCTTTTTCATCTCTTTGCAGTTCAGACTATACAAGTGATCATCTTACACAAGCTTAAGGATGTTCAGAGTTTCAACGGTCCCTTTAAATCCTTGCCTGTGACAGTGACTCACCTCAGTGAATCAGGAGGAACTTTCACAGAGGCCAGGCTGACATGGGTCAGGCTAAATGCCGAGCTGAAGAACTGGCGGAAGGTCGGCAGAGAATCTCTCGCTTTCCTGGGAAAGAAAGAAAGATTTTAAAGTGCGTAGGGATGGGAGGGAATGACAGGAATAGGTAAGAGACTGATTTGAGACGAGACGGAGGTATGACACGACTTGATATGCTGATAGAAAGTGATAGAAATGGAACAACAGGAGCGAGAGAGAGAAAGGCAGAGAAAGAAAGCTAAAGCAGACAGATGCTGGCTGTGACATTTAGGTCAGTATTATATCACCCAAACACAGTGAAAAGGTGAAGTTGACATTAATTACTGCCACCAGTTAAAAAGGTAACACTGACCAATTATCCAGCCATCTGCTTGGCATATACACTACATTAGCCTGTCATCAGAGGAAGGACAGAGGATGCGTCTGTGTGTATGTGCAACATCCCTCTGAGCCACAATACATACGGGGACTATCCATCTGCATTCACAGGATGGATGTAGTACACTGGTTCAGATCTGTGTTTAGAACTTGTCAAAGCAGCCAATCTGCCATTTCAGCCCCCACTGCACAAATAATTCACCACAAGGGGAGGATGAGGAGGGAGTCTGGAGACAGCAGGGAGAAGTGATGAGAGGCAGGGGAGGAGGAGAGAGGGTGAGAGAAAAGCAGAGAGGGAGGATGAATTCATCTTCCGGAAAGATGAGGTTTGTTTTTTTCGTGAAAAGATTACCTGCTACTGCTCTACAGGCAGCTGATATGTTGTTTACTTGTGAAGCACAGAAGCCTTTTTCTCACTTCACTGCTCTATTTTTTCACCCTCATCCTGATAAACAACGAATAGTGTTGCCGTGAGAAGGCACTTTGAATAGAGTAGTTAATACGGCATTCATCATTTCAGTTAGTCTGCAATGCAAAAGTCTCTCTTATCAGTAAATGTGTGAACAGCGAAAAGAGAGAGAACCATGATATGTTCATCTTGCATCTTCAGATAATTACGTTAAACTTTTTTTCATGGCAGACATTTTGATTCAGCATAGCAGGAAAAGCACAGGTGTGACTCATTTTGTTAATGAGGGCTCAGTTCCATAAATGGAATGCAGTCAATAATGTTATTAACTACAGCTGTGTGTTTTCTGCTATGACGTCAAAATGTATGCAAACGCATGCCACACGTTTTCTTTTACTTTGATTGTAATCATTTTCTTTTGCTTCGTTTCGTTGCTCTAATTGGTTGTAGGTCTATCCAATTGCGTCCAGAGGCATTTTGATCTGCGCCCCTTGATAACGCCCCTTGAAAATCAAAAATGAACTGAGAGGTTCCAGACTAATTCACATTTGCGAATTGGTCTGGCGATGTCAGGCTACATGCTTTGAGCTAAATACTACACAATGACAATGCAAAATACTGACTTTTAGCGGGTATAAAATATTCACACTGTTCACCATCGTAATGTAACACGTTAACATGCTAACATTTGCCAATTACCACTAAACACAAAGTACAGCAGCAGTTGGTGGGGATGATGTTAGTTTTGCAGGTAATTTGACAATAAAAGTAAAGTTCAATTGAAAAGTGAAAATATTGACCTCATGGTGGCACTAGAGGAAGAGTCATGGGATCACTTAAGTTATTAGGCTTTATCCTCTGGGCACCATGGATGTCTGTACAAAATTCCACAACAATCCATCCAATAGCTGAGATATTTCAGTCTGGACCAAAGTGGTGGACCAACCAACAGACAGACATTACTATCCCTAAAGCAATGCTGCTATGGGGGTCTAAATAAATGAGCTTATTGTTGGTGTACTCTATTTCTGTATATGCAAGGATAATTTACACCACTGATATAGTGACCTTTACTCCTTTAAATCCCGCTGACACTTCAAATGCTCTCGAAACTATGAACTGTATTTTACAGTGTTGACTACTGCATGATTGCTGAATTTATCAAGAAGTCAAATGTTGAAGCATTGCATACTTTGGTTTTATATAAAATGCATATGCAAGGCATTTGCCTTGCATATGCATTTCATTTAAGTTCTCTCTTCAACTGATGCTTCAACTCCTTTCACTTTTATTTTAACTGACTCTTCAACTGACTTCAGCAGTTTCACAAACACCTCAAAATTTCACTGAAACCTGAACTCATTTCAGTCCTTAAACATCAATCAACTCATCAACTCCACAACTTCCACAACTTTCAGTGTTTCAACTTTAACTGACACATTAAATCCTTACAATTAGCTGTCACTTCAACTACTTTAACTACTTCAACTTAATCCTATACAAACAAATTTCAACGGCTCCAAAGACTCAACATGATATTTAAATTTCAAACGTTTCAACTGCACGTTTTCAGTTGTGAGCACACACATTTTTCTCAGAAAATGTAGCCTTTTGTAGTTGCACTGGTTTTCATTATTATTCTCATTTTATTATATTTATTTGCCCCAGATATAATTAACTTCGCATAAGGTTACACATCATTTTCTTTCCAAATAAAACCACACATTATTACACAATATTACACAAATATCAACATGAACTAACTTTCAATATCTCCACTACTGCAAATTCAGCCTAAAATGATGTATCACCTGTCTTTAGCAGCATACTGGTATTGTGTCTGAAGCTCTAGGACATCATAACTGAAAGCTCTACACTCTCCTCTCCGATTACTGAGCCAACTTTGGCATGTGCCCATGTGTTTGGCACAGCTGCTTAATAGGTATGAGAGCAGTAATGTGACTGGCTGAGAATATAATGAATAATCACTACACCCCTCTAATTTCTATTCCGCTTCACCAAATTCCTTTGTGCATATTGCACTGCGAGTATAAGGCCTCATTGCCCTTGTGCACATGACCCAGTGCTTTACACTGATTGTTTTTATTGCACTGTTAAAATAAGACCATCAGAATTTGATTTACTTGCCGAGTTGGCTTGTAACTTTCCAGCCACAATTAGCTTTTGATGGGTGTTCATTTCAAGCCCTGCATACGCGCACACACACATACAGACACTAGGCTAAAAAAAAAATCACTCTATTCTTTCAGAACTATAGTACATAATTTTTTCCCAGAGATTAGGCAAATGTATGGTTGCCCGAGTCACGTCTTTCATAATGCTCTGACATTCACAACCCCCACGCAGATAAAACCATGTTAACTTGGTTAAAAGATAAAACTGCATGTGGCGAGAGGAAAGGAATAAAAGAAAATGTGAGATAAATAAGGGGAAAAGGGAAGAGAAAATTAAGTTATGAGGGGCAAAACATGGAAAAGGTCATAAGGGAGTGTGGAAGGCAAAAAAAAAGAAAAAAGAAAGATAAAGACATTAAGATAGTAGTAAGGGAAAACCAGGCAGCTGCATTACAAGCCCCTGTCGTTGCTATTGTGATAACCTCACCAGCTCTTCTTTGACCCATTTGTAATGATTAGCATACAGCCTGTCAGGACTCCGCGGATAAGCAGATACTGTGTCACTGTCTCTCTCACAAAACACTCTCCAGAGAGCTGTATCAGCAACATGTTACCACACGTGTACATGTATGGTAACTGTATCTACATGGACAGCTCATTGTTTCTCAAAAGTGCCACATCTGTGTGTGTGTGTGTGTGTGTGTGTGTGTGTGTGTGTGTGTGTGTGAGTGTGAGTGTTAGTGAGAGAGAGAGAGAGAGAGAGAGAGAGAGAGAGAGAGAGAGAGAGAGGTGAAGGAGGTCTGAGGCAGTCTGCTCCATATTCATGAGCGGCAGCCGGGCGGTTCTTATCAGCTCGGTTCAGCTTTGTGGCTCCGTGTTGTCGCCACAACACCGTCTGAACGGCAGCACTGAGCCGGCGTGCATTTAATACCAGAAGACCTAATGACCAGCAGGGGGTGGGATGAACTGCGAACAGAGGGAGGAGAAATAGCGGTGGGAAAGAGGATGAAAGGTGGAGGATGTTGAGAGGGAGGAGGAGTGATAAGGAGAGAGGAGGAGGAGAAGGGAATATAAGCAGACAACGAGGAGGGAGGAGTAAGGAGAGGAAAGGAAGGAACGAGGGGTGATAGAGTGAAGGAGGCAGTGAGCAAGAAAGAGAGGGATATGAGAGGAGAACACAGCCATGGAAGGGGAAAGATAAAAACCAGACAGAGAAGATGGATGGAGCGTGGATGTCTCCGGTAAAAGGAGGGTGGAATGCTGGGAAACTCAATCTTCCTGTTACAAATTAGAGAGTTGTGAGTTCAAGAGAATTCACATCATAAAAATAAAGAATGAAGGAAGTACGATGAGGTGCAGCCAGACAGATGCAAAAAGTAAAAGATGGATTGAGAGATATAGTGGATACAAAAGAAACAGACAGAGCAAGAAGCGGAAAAAATGCAGGCAAGGGAGCCTGGGGAATGGAACAATAATTCCCGTCTAAAATTAGTCTCATTTTTCACCAACTTCTTTCTCTGTAATTCTGTAATGTAATATGCTGAGCAGGGAAGCTCCTGGGCACCCGGGGGACACAGCATGATGAGAGCAGGAGCCTCTTCTGCCTGCTAGCTAGGTAAACACAGACACACAGCCCCCCCCCCCCCAACACACACAATCGCAAAAGAAGACTTGTGGGCATGCAAACAAGTGCTTGACAGATGGAAAACTTGTTAGCAAACAGAGACATGTGTACATTAAAGAAAGACGGAAACACAAGCTGCGCACACACACACACACACACACACACGCAGTGAGAACAAATGGGGAGGGGGGGCACACTAATTCCTTCAGTGAGGTCCAGGGCTAAACACTAATCTACAGCAGAAAATAAATGATGATGCCTTTGCGCCTCCTGACTGGAATTCCTCCAGAGCTGTTTGGCTGAGTCAGAAGAAGAAAACAAATGTGTTTTGGATTTTTTTGCCTTTAAAAAAAAAAAAAAAAAAAAAAAAAAAAGACAAAGACAAAAAAAAGCATCGACAGGGATTTACACTCGAAGTCGACCGCCCACCTGTGAGAGAAGGAGTTCTTGGACAGGTTCAGGTAGGAGAGGTCGGCGCAGCAGCCTCGCAGCAAGGCCCCAAACAACTGGCAGAGAAACAGAGAGACAAATGGGTTGCATTATGTTCACTACAGCGAAGGTGATTGTGTTGTATAACAGTTATTTTGGCTCTTGAATGCTGCACAAATGGGCATAGAGCAGATTAAAGTTGACACAAATGCAATCTGAACGCATGCAAAAAAAAAAAAAAAAAAATGATGCTACTGTACTTTGTTTCTTGGCCAAAACCTCTTCAATAAAAATAGTCCATGTCCCTAAATGTATCATGCTAGCATTATAGATGACATTAAAAATAGAATTTCACAGAAGCCCGACTCTGCAGATTGGTGTGTGAAAAAAATGGACCAGAACAAAATGAGATGTTACTGCTGGTCAAATCAGGACAAAACAGACAGGGCTTTTCTTTTTTACAATTTCTTTTAGGATTTATTTAATCCTTTTTCGGCCATATGGTTAGGGTTTGTACAAGATAATACAACGTTTGTCATTAAGTTTATACAACTACACACAAGTGTAGTGAGCATCTGCAGTATGTGGCTGCCAAGGGAGGTGACTCATTCTCTGAAATGGCACTTTCTGCAGGTGGAAACAAACACAGGCACATATCTGCTATGCTCATAATCTGCTGTGAGTACTAAGTAAGATGCTACATTAATAGTGTGTGCACTTGAGCAAGGCACTTAACCCTAAAATGTTCTTTTGTCTAAATGGTGGTGTCTTAGCTTCAGTGGGAAACACAGATAGGGGGATTTGGTTCAAGTAGTCATTGAGTCGTCTATGAGTTGTTAACAGTTCCACCAAAGAAGTTGTCAGATTGTTTCATTTAAATAACTGTTCAAGATATAAAGAGGTCATTAATTCATATGTGTGTAGAAGAACTTGAACTTGTTTTTGTTTTTTCTTTACCATTAATCATCTCACAACACCGCAGACTCATTATGTGACCTTTTGAAGGGGCCCGACCCCTAGGTTGGAAACCACGGGACTAAACAACCTAACTGTATATAACTTAGTAGTTAAAATTAGCTCCACCTTGACCAGGTGCAACACCAAAATGCTGCTTATGCATTGATGCCTCACAGTATGAACAAGCTAATAATGTAATATTCAAGGATGAGAGTCACAGGGGCCAATGTTTCCATCAGATATGTTCTGCTGAAAAAATGGCCCCTTTCATTTTTTATACTTTAAGTACATATTTCTGATTTCAACTTCTGTACTTTTACTTAAGTTGGATTTTGAATGTAGGACAGGCTGCACTCACAGAGCTGCATACTATACAGCATCTGTATGCATTCAGAGAAAGGTCAAATAACAAAAACAGATTTGGAAGTTGTTACTCCTTAAAACAAAAAAAACAACCTATACCCTTAATGGGCAGTGATGACAATGAAAAATAAAAGACATTTTTTTCAAAAGAAAAAACACCGATCTAAGTTATTTAGGCCCCAATAGGAAAAGAACAGTGACTTAATTTTTTTATGTTCTTGCCAATTTCAGGGTAAATGCCCCCTAGCTCCAGCAGCAGAATGAAATATAGCAGACACTATGTTTCTACCAATCTTTCAAAGTGTGTACAGAAAGTGCTCATCCGTCAGAGAAAGTCTACTAATTCCCGATAGCCAGACCAAATGGGCAATAAGAAGTGTAATTGTATTACACTGAATCAAAGTCAAGCTGAAACCACACCAGGGACAAAAATAATTACTTATATTCTTCATTTTGTTATACTGAATATCCATCAAATGTCAAGCTTCACATTCAATAGGAAAAAAAGACACTGAAAACTTGTGTAGGAAATTAAGTATGCTGTGTCACATGCAGTTTCCCTGCTTATATGATCAATGAAACATCATGCAGCTATACAGTCATTCATCAAAGTGCATATCCAATCAAGCGCTCATCTTGTGAAGGTATGGCTCACTTTCAAACTACAGGGCTCTGGAAAGTACCAAAATGAATGCACAGGAATCTGTGAGCCAATTTATCTTGAAATAAAGATGATATATGTGTGTTTGTTAGACAGGAGAGAGCTCTAGGAAAATATGATAGGCATCAAACCTCAATTTCATGTAAGACTTTAAGTAGCATCTCATCGCTTGCGAGAGGTTAAACTATCGGGCAAATCCATTTTTTCCCTGGCAGTGTGATCCATCACGCAAACTGACTAATCGACCGCTGTCGGTACATCAACGCAGATTAAAACAGGAACCTATTAATAATTCAATCCACCAGGCCAACACTAAAAAAGACAAATTCTCCCTAAGACAGTTCCTCTCTAAGGATAAATGACAATTAGTGTAACAGGACATGGAGAAGCTATCACAGAGAGCACCTCTTTTATTCTCAAGGGGAGATTTAAAGAAGAATAGGGGGAGACAAAAGTTTGAGAATGTGCAAATAAAGCAGAGAAGATGCAATGACTTCCATCCATGCACATAATTCAATACAAAATTCATGGTCCACGTTTACGGGGAGGGACGAGGATTAGTTTCACAGGGACTCTTTCTTCCTGAAACAGATACCTGCTTGACATGCCGCCTTGCTCCTGGGGGGGTTAAAACTGCTCGAGCGAAGCACAGCAAGGAAAGAAAGCAAAACCACAGGCACAGTAAAGTGCAGGACTTTGTGGTTAGGGAAAAAACGGGCACGGAAGTATTCAGATCCTTTGCTGTCAAGGTACCTAAACCAAAAATGTCCAGACTCTCGAAGCCTTTATCATCACATCTAAATTGTTACTGTAAATGCCAGGAGACAACAAACAAATATGACGACGGGATCGTTTCATTTCAAATATTAAAAGGTTTTTGGTTTACATGAGTGATTGTGTAGATGATGAAACACCAGATTATGTTGAAAATCAAGCAATTGTTAAGGAGTATATTCAAATTCAAGCATATCTGCCAATGTGGTAGGATTACTTCAGACAACAATGATTTGATAAGAGGGAGATTTTTTCCACTAAACAATGCATCGAGATATAGAAACTGATTATATGTTTTGTATGAAAAATAATCTCCCAAATATTCACCAACTACAGCTGTAAGATAAATGTACTGGAGTAAAAAGCACACAATTTCACTATTAAATGTAGTGGAGTACAAGTATAAAGTAGCATAAGATGGAAATACTCAAGTAAAGTACAAGTACCTCAAAACTGTAATGAGCACAGTACTTGAGTAAATCACATTCCACCACTGGGAGGAACACAGTATTGAATCAGCAAATGGATTAAACCAAGTATGTGAAAGTGGTCTAAGACCTGCAGACCAGCAAATATGCCTGACCTGTAATATGACATCATGGCAATATAAGGAGTGTGGAGTTCAGACACCACCTTCCATTTCAGCAAGCACCCACCCGGCTGAGGTGTCACTGAGCAAGAGTAGAGCTGAGAGTAGATCTCTAGCTGACCTCTGACTTCCCAGCAGCAGAGAAAACGATGAAAAAAGAATATTTATGTTCTGTTCTATCCAACCTTGCATGTCCCTGCTGTACGTTATACTGTCAGCAGCTACACAGCACTGACAAAGCAGCAGCGGCTGGGCATAAACAATAAATGTGACCCCCCGTTCAGCCAGCACTTTTCACAAACCTCTACATCTTCCAGAGGGAAACGGACACTAAAAACATCCTGAGTACAGTTGTAACTTTCAACGTTTTTTCCCACTGAGTCTCGTATATTCACAGTGAACCAGGAGGAACTGCCGTCTCAGCAGTAGCCAGCAGGGGCAGACACATTCGAGCGTGGTCACTGAACTCTTTTCAGAGAGAAAGCTCTGTCATCCTTTCAGCTGTTAGCGTATCTGCTAATGCAGCAAGACACCGTTTTGTCACACTGGCAGACATGCTAAATTTAGACGCAGTAACAACACAGACAAAGTCATCCGAAGTGACAAAGACGTGAACAAACACGTGAAACAAAATGCTATTCATCCAATGTACCATTTGTATAATTGATAACAGGCTATACATTTCTATTGTAATGCCTTCTAAGAGCTTTTACCATCACTCAAAGCATTATGCACAGAGGAGCTCTAAGAAAGACTGGGAATCAACTGAGGTAACATTGTTTTTGTGTGGTGAGCGATTCATATTCAGGACTCTGCCCCTTTCTGTTTCTTGGCCTGAATCCCATCCCAGAGATGCAATGGGTGGATAGTGACTGTAACAAACATGGGGAGTACAAACCGAGTCCACGGTGCAGTCCGTCCCAGACAGGTCCAAATGAACCAGGCAGTTGGGCTGGGCCAGGAACAGGTACAGGTTCTGCACGAGAAGAATGAGTGTCTTTTAGAGAATGAATATGAAAAATATACATACACACATATGTGTGTATATATATATATATATATATATATATATACATACATACATACATACGTGTGTGTATATCCACAAACACAAATATAATAAATAAAAAAAATATAAAGCGCTTATAAAAAGTATTCACCCCTTTGCAAGTTTTCATGTTTTATTGTTTTAACATTGAATCAAAGTAGATTTGAAAGGCAAAGAGAAAGCCACTCTGAAAAAAACTCACATGGCATCTCAGGCTACAGTTTACTAGACGACACATGGGAGACTCTAAAGTCAGCTGGAAAACGTTTCTGTGGCCTGATGAGACTAAAATTGAGATTTTTATCCGTCATAACATCATAAATATACTGTAGCAGCCCCAGTGTGAAGCATGATGGTGGCATCATCATGCTGTGGGGATACTTCTCTGCAGTAGGCACTAGAAGGCTTGTAAAGGTAAAATAAATGTAGAATATTTGTTTTCCAGCAAAACAATGAGTCCAAGAATAAAGCCAAAGCCACACAGGAAACAACAATGTTAATGTCCTGGAGTGTCCACATCTCAATCCAATCCACAATTTGTGCTTAAGCAGTTTCGCAAAGAAGAATGGGGCTAATACTTATGCATAAATGTATTTTCTATTTGTAATTCATTGAGATCACTTTGTAGCAATCTGTTCTCACATTGACATTAAAACGGTATTTTCTGCTGCCACATTAAATTCCCCTTCATTAAATGTTGTAAAATAGCAGTCAAGTTTCCGTTCAAATGTTGCATAAATTTTTGCTGAAATTCAGGAAAATCAGCAAAAAACAAAATGCGAATGAATTCGCATTTCTATCCATTAGGAGTTGGTTCATCGAGATAAACGGCTGGTGGTGCAAATTCTCCGGTCAAATACTTTTTATAGGCACTGTATAGGTGTGTTTGTATGGATGTCCCTCACTGTGGCATCCTCTCCAGACAGAACCCCGGGGTTCTTGCTGAGGTCCAGATGCAGCAGAGAATTGGAGTAGTCGTCACTTGAACACAACGCCTGGGACAGAGAGACCACACCTAATGGGTGGGGAAGAGGAGACGAAGAAGAAGGGATAGGGAGTTTGATAAACAAGTCATATGCATCCTTGATTCATTTAATCATCTTATAATCATCCTTTTTTCCCCTCAATGGGCCAATCTAATGCTCTGGACGTGACTTATTAGCAACTAATGAATACAAAACTACATAATGGTAGAGGGTGAGCAAGCTCGGTGGCAAGAAATAATTGAGCAGAGACTAGCGAGCTCATATGGCAGGCTAGTATAAAAGAGCTTTAGGAGGAAGCCCCCCCCATGCCAGTATTTAAGTGTACCCTGAGATCCAAAACAAAAGAAAATCATTCTCTAAAATCAGATCACTACACAATTACACCCACAGGCCCAATGGACCCCCTCATTAAAATCCTCACCCTGCAACACTGACGCAAAGCACAGCACGTCATAACAAGTTGAGGATTAAATATAGACACAATAACACGGGAGAAATATCCAGCAGCAGCAATAAATAAAACAAAAACAAAAAAAGTCTACAACTGCCGTTACTCTGTGTGCTCTTCACTCTTCGATATGTCATCGATTGTAGCCAGCATTACAGGAAGTGTATTTCTCCTGTTCTTTAGCATTGGGGAGTGTGTGTGTGGAAGAAGACAGCCACTGCATGTGCTGCTCCGAAGCTGGCAAGGCGCTAAGCTCTTCATCCCTAATTTGTAGCGATTAGGAGGGAAATGAGGGGAAGAGGGGACAGGGTATCTAATCCCCCCTCCATCTATCTATCAGCTGCTCGACTCTGCTGGAAGTGGAGACTTTTAGAAGCCATCCCGTCTGTGTGACAATGTCAAGCGTGTGTAGGAGCAAGGGTGTGAGAGCATGCGTGATATATATCTGCCTATTTGCATGTCTGATCACATCTAAGAGATGGTGTGTGTGTGCACTAGGCCTAAGTGTGTGTGTGTGTGTGCTTGTGTTGGCATATGTGTAGGTGTTTTAGAGACAGACGGAAGGAGGGGGAGAGATCTATAAATATTCAACAAAAAATGCTCAGCCCCTGCAAAGTCATACCAACACACACCATTCAAGGTCAGCAGCACCATCGCTGCATTCCCCCTGTGTCAACCCCACTGCCTTTTAAAATCACACCTAGTGTAGTTTCCCCATTCATAATGTGCACTAACAGGGTAACAAGGTCGTTGTCTGCTGCATACACAACAACCAGCTTTCAGCCTTACAATTACAACACCTCCTCAGTCGTACAAAGGCAGATAGCAGCAACTATAGAGGCAGAGAAGGGTTTAGTTTTCAAGCTGGCCAGCAAACTGTGTAACAGATAGAAAGGTTGTAATGCCTCGATTTTATGCCATTTTGGTCTGGTTATTTTAGACCCCAAAATACTGCCATAGAACCTTAAAAAACTAAGGAATACACAGTATCTACAAACTGGCTAAATTTGTTCTTTTAGCTTTCTTGTCCATTTTAACTATAGTTTGTTTAAGAAAATAAACTCCTTTTTGTCTATAATCAATGTAAGAAATACATTTACAATTCAATACTTTTAAATATGTGATTTAGATAGCTTAACCACGTCAAATCATGTGAATTCCATTGAGTCAAATGGCAGTTACAGCTACGCCAGTTAGCTTTAGCTGCGGTTTAGCTGTTTTTTTCCCCCCCTCCAAAATGAGAGGATTAAGCTACTCCCTCATTTAAATTTGTTGATTAACAAAGTGAATAACCAGATGTTAGTTCATCAGAAAGGATATTTTATAATTACACATAACAGTTAGGGAAAAGTTAATCAATATTTATTTTTAGCTTTAGCAAAGGTTAGCCATGGCTAGCTCACAGATTTCACTTGACAAGGCTCTCTTTCTCTACCTCATAGCCAGCTGTCTCTCTGCAGCAAGCAGGTGGGGTTTTTTGTTTGTTCAATTCAACATCTCTTTCCGGAATCAATGCACAATACAATGGGGGGGAATAGCTAATCCAGAGAATTAACCGTCGAATTAACCGTCTACAGTTTTCATGGGAATGTTTTCCACTGAAGAAATACTCCCACACGCAGATATCTCGCTAACATTATACATCTTAACGCCCCCATCCCCCCACACCCTCCCCCCCAAAAAAAGCTATTTTCATATGGTAAAACAGGCATTAAAAAGCCAGATTGTTGTTCTTAACATACATTTGACCAAATATGAAGATACTGTGGTTTCCCTTTGTAAGGCAGCATACTACACTTCTGCAACGCAGCAAGAAATAAAATCATCATTTAAGCTAAATCTGATAAACATCATTCCCCAGAAATGCGATAAAAGATCAAAAATGCAACAAAATATGCCACGATGACCAATAATGCTATCTAAATCAGGCTATTAATGTATGGATCTACATCTGAATCAATATGATCCTCTTGAATCTGTTTTAATACAAGTGGATGGTTGTATTTTCTGGGATAAAAGCAATAGAATTGGGACACTGCACTAATTCCTACGTAGGATTTTAGTGAGGAGGGGGCAGATCAACTACTTGATGATTCTGACCTGATTAGCATTTGGTAGATGGATCACACTGTACACATGCATGGGTCTGTTTATCTATGTGAGTAAATGCCGGCCCAAATAAGACCGCATTTGGGGCAGCGGGGCAGCATTATGGTTCAAGAGTGTTTCCTGAATAGAAGAAAATCCAAATTTAACAGAAAGCTTTTACTTCCACTTTGAGCAAGACACACCATTTTTGAACTAGCTCCAAAATCCATTTGGACTTTCATTTACATTTAATAATAGTAAAGAAACGTGTTTGTGTGCAGTGTCAGCAACTAGAGGCTGCTATGTCTCAGAGGAGCACTCCTACCCTTGGAGGAAAGGGAGGTCTTGGAGAGATTGAGGAGGCGCAGTCCCTTGTTGAGGCGACACACTTGTTGAATCAGGTTGGAGACTCCTGGCATGAGGAGAGAGGAGAGAAGAAGGCCTCGTTTAAGTACAAAAACACACATATCCACCCACCTAGAGCCAAAACAATTAATTAATTGATGGACAATAAATAAAATCGGTAACTATTTTAACGATTAATTGTTTTAAGTAATTTTTTAAAAAGGAAAAATGCCAGAAATTCACTGCTTCCAGCCTGTCAAATGTGAATATTTGCTGGTCTTCTCAGGCGTCTGTGATGGTGACCTGGAAACCCTTGGATATTGGAATGTTGGTCAGACAAAACAAGCTATTTCAAGACACCACATTGGGCTCTGGGAAATTGTGATGGCTATTTTTCACTGTCATCTGTTATTTTACAGACTAAATGGTTAATCAATTAATTGAGAAAATGAATGACAGATTAATTGATAATGAAAATAAGTTACAGCCACTCTAGAAGAGTTATGAGCGCTTTGCCACATAACACACACAGCTAAAATGCAGCCTCTCTCAATACACCCCCTCCAAAACATGAACATACACAAGCTATACCCACAAGTAGCTAAAAAAAAACCATCACACCAACATACTTTACAATCTCACTTTCTCCCACATACCCACTGCAGAGACAAACCCATATTAATACCATATGCCAAGCCGTATTACATAACTAGTTTCAGCTCAGTAATTTGATTAAACACATTGCAGCCATGATGATAATAATACGAAAGGCTCTGCTTTATTAAAAATGGAATAGATTGTAGTGCCAAACCTAGTTCCCACATCTTCCTGGCTTTCTCCGTTTTTATTAATGTGTGTGTACAGAACTCTTACTTTGAAAGGCACAAAAATCACATTGTAACCACTGCAAACAGGAACAGCACTGAAGGTCGTTCTTTATTGTGATTATGGGTATTATTGTGATTGTGGTTAAGGTTGCAGCACTTTGTGGCTGCAATTACACACATACACACACACACACACACACACACACACACACACACACGCACAAAGCTAAAGTGTGAGCACAAAGAATCTATTGAAGCGATTGGAAGTGACATGTGTCAGACAGGAGGAAAGAAATTAGCTAATGAGTGATACTGGCATGCATGCAAAGCCTGACCCTGGCATACAAACACGTACATACACACTCTCTCTCCCTGTGCCTCTTTCACACTGGTACAACAGAGCAGAAAGGTGAATAGTGGATGATTTATTACAACAGTGAGGCAGACAATTAAAATGTATGTTTCTCTATATGTGTGTGTGTGTGTGTGTGTGTGTGTGTGTGTGTGTGTGTGTGTGTGTGTGTGTGTGTGTGTGTGTGTGTGTGTGTGTGTGTGTGTGTGTGTGCATAGAGAAAGAGGTTCAGTTTGTGTGGCGAGTTGTGGGCGAGACTGAAAAATAAAAGCATTTCTCTAAAGAGAAGGGCCACTCATAGCAATATAGTGTAAAACATAGATGTAGAGAGAGAAAAATAGAGAAACAAAGAGAAACAGAAAACGAGGGCTCTGTGAGGACAGAGATTGATTTTGAATTCTTTGAAAGCAAACAAAAGCCGTGTCGAAGTAAAAGTAAAAGAACAATCAGAGGTGCCATGAGAGAGACAGCAGTAGGAGGGAGAAAGAGTTCACAGAGTCCAGGCCGCTACCTTGATTGTCTAGCGTGTTGTGAGCCAGGTTGAGAGAATGAATCACAGAGGCTGGGTTCTCTGACAGTGCTGACGCCATCTTCTGCGGAAAATCCCTGGAGACAAAACGTTAAAAAGGGAAAATTACGTTTGCTGTAAAAATTGCTAATTCAATACTGCTTTCAAAGACTGAATAAATCTGCTGGAGAGATTTCCACAATTCAATTGAACGCACGTGATGAAGCTTCACCACCACACCTCTTGGTAAATGAGTGCCAAATATCCTACTCAAGCAGCAGTATTGTCCCTTTGCAGACATTTTAATTGAATTGAGGTATTTTTGTGCTGTAAAGGTAGAGTGTAAAGGAAGTCGATTTAAAATGTACACACACATTAAAAGTTGAGTTGGCTTTTGAAAATGCACAGTATCGCCTTCTGTACCAGGAACGTATGGGGCTTTTTTCTTATATTTACTCAAGAGTGTGGTCTTTCAATTTGAGAGCATGACTTATTGATTTCACGTTCAGATTTTGTAATGCTTTCCCTCAAAACCCGGCCCTCTCAGTCACATAGCCCCTGCTTGCGCTTAGATTTGTGGGAGCGTTTGCTGTACTTCTTTATGACTTTTGGAATAAAAAGGACAGTTATTATATACACCAGTGCCCGTACTTTTTCTTTTACTGTAATAGATACTGTAATTGCTAGAGGGGAAAACAACATCACCTTCATGACTCAGGAGCGGGAGTCTAGCAGATCGCTGGTCAACATGGACCTTTTTATTCCAAAAGCCTTGAAGAAAGCAAGGGAAGCACAGAAATAAAGCAAACGCGCCCGCAACGAGTCCTGAACGTGAAATCAATAAGTCATACTCTCTAATTGAAAGACCACACTCTTGAATAAAGATAGGATAAAAGCCCCATAAAGACGGGGTAGAGCTGGGAATCAAATATTTCGTTTCTGGGGAACGAATACCGAAAACGTACTGAAAAGGTATTGAAAGATTGCAATAAATGCTTGGTGAGATTCTAAATCGCTTTTACTTATTCTCTGACAAGGCATTTCCTGATTTAAATAATAACTTTGCTAGCTGGTAATTTTGCTAACTTTTTTCATTTAAAGTTCTTGTGGTGTTTGTTGAGGTGGTGTATTGTTCATATCAAAAAAAGTGTAATTTTCGTACTGGTATCTAGTACCATATTGGCACTGGTATCAAAACATTTCAAAAGATAACACAGCCTTAACGAAGGAGGTTACCCTTGCAAGGGATATGCGAGCCTTGTGTGCATGAATTGGGGCTCAGCTCTACAGGGTTTTTTTTAGTGTCTTTCAGTGCATTGTTTTGGTTTTGCTAAATTTTTTTAATTTTTGGTTCATTCTTCTTACCACTTTCATCAGTCTTGTTCCAGCAGCAACAGGCAGCTGTTTTTAGTGAAAAGGCTCTGATAAAACCCACTGCGCATTACCTGTCTAGCACTAAATGGCAGACAGACAAAGTTAGCAACTAGCTGGTGAACATAGTGTAGCATTTAGCAGCTAATGTTATACAGCCTCAGGAGTTAGTAGAGACCGAAAACTGAGCTAAAAGGAAAGTGAATATTGGAATTAATATTATTGGGTGGACAGAAACTTGATGCTTATGTTGCTCTGTGTCTGCTGGATGTTTAATAGGTAATTGTTTGCTAACATGTTAGCCACAACAACTTTATGAGATTATAATACGTCTTTGTTATGTTTACAGATTGTTCCGCTGCCCCAAAGTGGACAAAAAAATCAATTAAGCCTGTTTTAAGTAGCAAGCCAGCTAAGTCACATTAAAAACATAATTCACTGTAGTTCAGAAACATTTATTCGGCGGGAATCCCCCTTCACTTTGAGATAATTCTCCTACAAGCATAAGCGTGCACAGTTAGGATTAGTACAACTTACTTTCCTCTGTACTTGTAAACAAGTGTCTGGAATAAAATGCTTATGAATTCAAGGATGACATTTTTCCTTACTGTGCTGTACGTTCATATTTGTGCCTGCAAATTCATTTTAAATCATTTTAAGTCATATACTTTAACAGGCATAATCTTACTTACTCACTTAATATAAGGGATTTTGGTATTTTTTTTCACTTCACTGTTGGCTTTTGGTGCAGTGCTTGTGGGGAGCCTCTAATAAAAATTGCCCTCTCTATTGGAAGCGATTCAACCCAGGTGCAGTATAAAAACTTGGTAACCTCATCATTATGCTGCAGTAAATCATCTTGCCCTGAGGCAGCCAATTCATCTCAATTAATACTCAATAAGGAAACTGCTCTGCTAAATGATACCAGCCATGCATAGAAGGTGAAAAGTCTTGCCAGGTGAAGCCCAAAATTTCACTAATGTTTCACTGGAGATACAATACACCTGCCACAGACAGCAGGGAGCTTTACTGGACGAAAGAGTGGAGGTTAAGGGAGGTGAGAGGGAGAGAAAAAGGAGGAGAGACAGAATTGGAAAGGTCAAGACAGCAGAGAAAGGGAAGGGGGTGGGAAGGTGAGGAGAGGGGAGAGGTGAGACGAGCTAAGGTGAAGAGGTGAGACGACAAGAGATGGAAGTGAGAGGAAAGGAGAGGAGCGAGTGGAAAGGACAATAGAGGAGAGGTGGAGGAGAGGTGACGATGTGAAGAGAAGGAAAGGAGAGGAAATTAGATTAGACACAGAGAGGTGACAGGCAGGGGCTTGATGATGGTCAGGAGAGAGGAGACCTACGATTTGAGTCCTGCATTCTCCAGAGTGAGCTCCTCCAGACTGTTGGACTTGCTGACTGTGTGCAGAACCTGGTCCACCACCTCTGAGCCCTGGAGGCAAACAAAACAACATAGGTTTCCATCTCAAAGGAAAGATTTATCGAAAGTGAAAAGCAAGCAGTAATCAGAAGCCACAGTAATCAGATTAGGTTTCAGCATTGGTCTATTCTGATTAATGGATTGCAGATTTTACACTATCAAAGCAGTCTCCATGAAAACAGTAATTTATGAAATTGCCCTCAAGTATATTAAGATCAATAACCTCATAGACTGATATATATCATATGTTATTGATATACATGTTTAGGGCCAATTCAAATATGGGACACAACCTACATTGACTACGCTTACTTGCACAAAATATTCCAGGTGTTGCCCTTAAAAAGACAATATTCCTACTACTAATATTCCCGTATACATGCAGCCTTGTTCAACTGTGGGAACTCAGGCTCCCTCTTTCATTCGTTCAACCACCTTCTTGAAAAGGTCGGCATTGCGATATTTGCACATATCCAAAAACCTGTTGATATCCAAGTCTTTCATAATGATTAAAAGTAGGTATGTTTCTCCTTCTGACCAGAAATGTGGGCTTTTCTTTGGGCATGCATTTCTACCTCGGCTTTGCAAACTGCACAGAGCTGACCGTAAACAGGCAAGAGGCTGTGTGTCGCAAACTGCAGTAAAAACCACACTTGAGACAAATCGGAAAATGCTAGATTCGGAATAAGGCCTAATTCGAAATATCCGAACGGAATATGCTGTTTACATGACCCATATCAAATTTGGAACATTGTCATATTCGGAGTAATAGTGGAAAATTTGTGTGCATGTAAACGTAGTCAGTGTAACCCGACACAAACACAAACTTTAACTGTTTTGGTATTTCACATGAGAGATTTCTGTAATTGCTTTTTTCTCTGTACTCTTCACACTGGTCTGAAGTGGGCGGGGCTCAGTTGGAAAAAGGTGATGTCATGTACTTTCATGCACCAATTAGAATTTATAAAAATCTGACAAAATCAGATGCCAGTTGTGGGGTTTTTGAGTCTTAAGCTTTTAAAAATCTTAATAAATAATGATTTTTTTTCCTTCAGAATTTTGAGTGGTGCTTATTTAGCCATAAATACTATATGTATTGTCATAGAAAATAGAAAATTACCTGTGGAATTTTTGACCACTACTACAGAGCAATACTGCTACAAATCGGTTTCCATTCGGTTTGTATTATATATTATTCGGTTTTCGGTATTCGGTTTGTATTATATATTATTATATTCAAGGACGCACATGCACACGCCTGTACTGCCTGTGCACGCCTGAGCACGCAGACGACGCAACACACGTTCTTGGCACTGTTTTAATGCTATTCCACTAATCAACAATTGGTGACAATACCTCGCAAAGAAGCTAGCAATGCACCCACAGTAAAGAAGACTGCTAGCAAGTAAACATGGATGTAAATAATGCAGGATTTTTTATTTTATTTTATTTTTTAAATCAGCTTTGCTTATGTTTTATGGAGGAGGGAAATGTATTCGACAAGTTTATTTGACCTCAAGGATACAGTGTGTTTTGGTGAGTAACACTGAATGTAAGCATAAGAAAATTCCACCTTAAAATTTGAAACCAATTTTTTTGGCTTTAATGATCAATACATTTAATTTAATAGCTTTCAAATAATATCTATTTGTTTAAATTTTTTAACAGATGGTTTTCATGTAGTTCACCTCAGATGGATACCGCTTACTCTAATGCATTTTATGAATATTTAATAAAGAAAGAAAAACTATGCTGAGTATGTTGTATGATAAAGCCTCACTGGAATGTCATATTATGTACATGATGCATTGGTCCAAATCAGAAGCAAAATTGATTTAACTTAGAAAACACTAACCGATCCCAGAACCATCATTTGACAGAGATTTCTTTATACGCACTTGGACTGTAGTGTGCCAAATGAGCACATGAAAAAAGCTGATTCAATAAAATAAATGTAAGCTGATAACACACAGGCTAGCAGAGGAAACTAAAAAAAGAAACAACTGATTGGAAGTCTGGGAAGAAGGTTTATAAGTGAGGGAAAAAAAAAAGTTACTATGCGCATGTCTTTGCAGTACAGCTTCGTGAACCAGGTGTTGTACGCAATGGATGCCACGATCACCGCCAAGTCCCTAGAATGGAGACACACACACACACATTAGAGATAAAATTCAAATCTTTAAATTAGCGAACTCCATCTGCTCAAAACCATTTGATGTCATTGATCCATAAATTCACATTATCGTGGGCCAAACTTTTTCTTTGCTCCCCGTTTGGTAAAACACAGTTTATCATTGTGACAGGGAGAACACTATGGGCAGGGCTGCTTTCTAAAAGATGACTGATACTGCAGCCCCGCTGAGGAGGAGAAGCAGAGAATAAGAACAAAAAAAAAGAAAGAGAGAGAGAGGGGTAAAGATCGATGGCAGGGTCAGTGGATTATTCAATAAAGCCACAGTTTGATCCCAGCTACAGACCTCAAACACTGCTACACAAAACAGACACAGAGCCCACAGACCATCCTGTACGTGTTTCTGAGGGAGAAAGATAGAGAGGGAGGAGAGAGTTTTAGAATCCTCCAAGGTCCAACTAAAGCCACACTGCTGCTACACCTGCTATACATCATCTGACAAACAAGCAGCAACACAGAGAGAGGGGAGGCACACAGAAAGAGAATAAGCCCAGAGAGAGGAAGAAAGGAAGAAAGGAGGATAGTGAGACAGAGGGAAAATACAAAGTGAAAGCGAGAGAGAGGAAGAAAGAGTGTAATCTAGCCAGGGAGGGTTCTGTTGCCAGTGACTGCAGTAGCCAGGACATTACAGTAGATCTCAGAGGAGTAAAAATGCTACAGGCTGTGTTCCTTTTTCATTGCCATGCCAGCCATCAGACCAGTCCATTGTGACTAACGCAGCTGAGCTCACGTGTGTGTCTGTGTGTGTGTGTCTGTGTGTGTGTGTACAGATGATGCACATGTCAAGATTCATCATCAACACTGACTGTTGACTCATGTTTTGACAGCAGGACATGTAATTGACCTCTATGATGTCTCACTCAGTCATGCAGTGTGTCGGTGTTTGTGTGTCTTGGACATGCTGGAACAGCAGGTCAATCTGTTGCTGTTTACCTCTTCTTCTTCTTCTTTAGGTTTAGGACTGGGATAAAATGTTCAGATTAAAATTAGAATTAAATTGATTATGTCAGAGCGAGACTAAAATTAGTCTAGGGTTAGCATTAAATTCAGGTAAGGGGAAGGGTTAAGATTAAGGCAGAAGGTGAGTTAGAGAATTATATAATTAGATGGTTCTTACAAATTCGTGTTGTATGCGAGGTCAACCAAGAGTATTAAATGATACAATGCACGCAAAGATCCTACTTTTTAATTTGACTCCCATTTATATGTATGCCCTCAATGGACTAAGGGTTGCTTGACATTTTGGAAAATATGCTTATTCGCTTTCTTGCCAAGAGTTAGATGAGAGGATCGATACAACTCTCATGTCTGTATGGTGAATAAAAAGCTACAGACAGCAGCCGGTTAGCTTAGGATAAAGACTGGAAACAGTTGGAACAGCTAGTTCTGGTTCTGTCTCAAAGGTAAAACAAAATCTGCCTTACAGCACCTCTAAAGCTCACTGATCATCATGTACAATCTTGTTTTTTTTAAACTGTACAAAAACTGAAGTGTAAAAATGAATTTGTGGTTTTGTTGGGGGGGTTAAGTGCCTCACTACTTCTTGGCGTTTGGAGTTTGCACCGGTTGCCTGGTAACATCACCGCGACAACAAGACTCCAGGAAGTAATTATCGAGCTACCAGCATCTCTAAATTAGAGGTAGGTGGATTTCGATACCTTCAGACAGAGCCAGGCTAGCGGTTTCCCCCCATTTCCAATCTTTAATGCTAAGCGAAAATAACCGTCTGTTAGCTGCAGCTTCATATTCACCATACAGACATGAGAGTGGTATCGATCTTCTCATCTAACTCTTGGCAATAGAGCTGATAAGTGTATTTCAAAAATGCACTTACATCAAAAGTGCTTATCTTTAAGCTCAAAGTATACTTTCTGCGGCCACATAGCGGTGAGGTTCAGCATGGCGCAAATTTCGTCACCTGCCCATGCAGACATCTGCATGCAGCCCAAAATGTACGACCACGCAGACTGTATGCTCTGTCAGACACCCAATGGGGTATAAAAAGAACACTGTGAGCATGCGCTGCCCACATCCACGTAACCGTTTTAGAGTATATCAGGCCTTGACTGGCCATTCAACAATCATGCATGGTCAAACCTAACTTTATTAAGGTCTGAATAAGACCTTCTGTCAAACCCTAAAAGCTTCAGCATGTATTACAGCCCACAATATGCACAACAGAGAACTGTGAACTGTGTGATTTTGATATTCTTAGACCTTACCAGGAATGGGTCAAAGATCGAGTTTGTCCTGAGGTAGTACTGGAGTAAAGGTCATGGGTCATTCAAATTAAAGTCTCCCTGGGAGCATGAGTGTGCTCAGAAACATTTCATTTCATATTAGATTATTAAATAGCTTGAGGGTTACGTTGAGGGAAGGTTATGTAGTTTCCACAATAAACAGGGTTCATCCTCTGGGGAGAATGAATAGGCTCAGTAAATTTCATGGCTACCTGCCGATTCAATTTTCATATGTCTTGTGTACGACTGAAATATCTTTCTCATTACAGTGATAGACAAAGTGTTGATCGGTGGGTCATCAAAAAC
Organism: Macquaria australasica; assembly: GCA_005408345.1. Taxonomy (NCBI): domain Eukaryota; kingdom Metazoa; phylum Chordata; class Actinopteri; order Centrarchiformes; family Percichthyidae; genus Macquaria; species Macquaria australasica. The sequence continues at coordinate 194,639 of SEMN01000233.1, forward strand.
ATTATTATTCAACCTGTGGGGACAATGAATATTTATAGCACTTTGTGAGAATATCCTAGCCATGGAAAGGGGATATTCTGACTTGATTGGTGGCACTAGAGTAAAGGTCAGAAGATATTTAAAATCATTAGGAATCATCCTCTGGGGATTATAAATATTCACAACAAATTTCACAGCAGTCTGGCTGATTGTTGGACCAACCAACACATCACTGCCAGTTAGAAGATGGCTGGATTGTCTGAAGAAGGGTTTGGGCCCGAAATGTCACATGGTGGTATACTAATAAATATTCATGGGAGCATTATCTAGTGTACAGATTTTTTCCATTTTTCACATGTACTTCTGTCTAGCACATAGTATTTGTTTGCTTTTGTTAACTTTTTGCATGGATTTTAAAGCGTACCTATTTGCTGTATTGTAAAAAAAAAAAAAAAAAAAAAACAATACTACAGTCTAACCCCGATCGCACCATGACTCAGGTCTTGTAACAGTGACAGGTGAGGCAGGTGGTAGCAATGAGCTGTGGAGCTGCTGGCCTGCTTTAGTAACAGAAAAAAACTAACCAGACAGAAAGTTAGAGAAAAGATGGACACTGCATCCAGACTAGTGTTTATTTGTGAGTATGTGTATATGTTTGTGCACCAAGAGGAGTGACTGTCAGGCCAGGAGGTAAGGTGTAACAATTTCCTTCTCACACACACAAAAACAAACGAACTGAAATGTATGCAAGTACAAAATCTCTTGAATTAAATACAGACACAGTCCCCTCTGCAACATGGTGTCAACCTGCAGTGGCCAGACAGAACCAACAGAGACAGGCAGAGTGTGTGTGTGTGTGTGTGTGTGTGTGTGTGTTTGTGAGGAAGGGGGGTGATTCAGAGAAAGAGAGATGGAACAAGAGAGCTGAGGAAAATGAAAGGGAGAGAAAATACAGGAAGTGGATGACAAGAGGACGAGACAGGGCCAGAGAAAAAAGGTGTCCGCTTTCAGTCAGGAGGAATGAGCGGAGACGATGTTTGGACAGATAGCAGTCAGCAGAAAAAGCATTGCCCTGTCGCTCGTGGTAACGGTAGATGGGCTCAATCAGGGGGTGATCGAGGGGATGGAAATGTGGAAGGACAAGGAGGGGAGGAAGAGAGTAATGCACCACAAATAGCCTCTGGCACATGATCATGGAAAGACGGATTCTTAGATCCTTTCTTCAGTAATTTGCAGCCTTTCTTGATTGTTTCCCTGTATTGCTTCTTTTGGAATTCCTAGTGTTGTCAAATCTTTGCTTCAACCTCTCTAGAAGAGCAGAGAGATAGCCTTTAGTGCTGGATTTTGGGCTCAAGGGAACAATATGTTAAAAGGAAGATGTTTTAAAAAAAAAAAAAAAAAAAAAAACAGCATGGGCAGGCAGCTTCCCCTGCAAAGGCGTTCTCTTTATCACACACTATATAAAATATTGGAGGAAAAAGAACAGCGATGCAGTGATTCTGGCTCTCAATATGACATTAATATATTCATGAGTTGCTGCTGCAATCATGCTTCTATGAATGGCTTTTTGATTTACCAGCATAGCATGGCTTCGCTCCTATGATGAGATACACATTTCTAAGTGTGAATGTATCCTCTCCAGTCAGGATTGCTTCCTACACAGGAAAGTAGAAAGAATTCCATAGGCCTTGGGGTTTTCTAAGGACAAAACATTCCTCTAACAAAAGACAAGTAAACTAGGTTGAATTCTCCATTTGCATGTCAGCTGTCAAATCTTTTTATGATCGGCTGCACTCGAGCGACACATACACTCTCCCTCAATATGTCTGGGAAAGGAAACAGGGGACTTAAAAAAGATACCAGTGGGGAGGTAGAGGAGAAGACATATGGCATCTTACAGCTGTTTCCGAGCCCTGGATTCTTCCTTTGACAAGCTTATCGTTCCCCCTCTCTATGATCCTCCCAAATGTCTAACACAACTAAACAGAGACACAGGACAGCAAGCGAGCAAGAGAGAGAATGACAGACTAATACACTCAACATTTTACCCAGGGAGGGTCTTGTTAGACAACCAGCCACTCTAATGTCAGATAAGAAGAGGGCTGACAGATGACGAGATGCACCATACGGTCTGGGAAACATTTTTGCAAAACATCATGAGGAGGAAAAAGTACAGTGTAGTCAGAAAGTATTAGGACAGTGGTGTGTTTTTATTGGTTTGGGTCTGTACTCAATCCCAGTGGGTTTGAAATTAAACAACAACTGTGACGCTGAAGTGCTGTATATCAGCTTCAGTTACAATCCCAAAGTTTTCCGTCCTGGTTGCCTTGGTGACACCTGTGGTTATTGGTGGGAACGGCAAATGGATTTTCAGTTACAGGTCCCAGGACATGGGGGCGACCACTGGGGGCAGCAAAACACACAAGAGCAACTCATGTATGTGTATCGGTTTACAATGCACCCAAACAAACTGTGGATTTGGGAGGATGAAGCGCATCACATTGCTTTAATAAAGAAGGCTAAAGAGGACAGTCAATAATTTATAGTGATACTGATTCATGATCAAGTTACGCCGGTACTGGTTGGTGTCGCTACATGTCCAGTATGTGTATGCACTTTTCCTGTCAATGTATTGTGCGTAGCTGTGAGGGAATCATCTATTCACATAAGAAAAGCATGTCTTATCTTCTACAATTCTAAACCAGATGACAACTATTTCTTTTTGCACATCATTTGTAACATTACGGTTTCTCCTCACTATGCTGACGGACCTGAAAAGTTGGAACTGTGCCACGAGAGCAAAGTGGAGCTCCAGGACTGTGTATTGCCTTTACACACTGTAGTTAAAGCCTTTGGGCACATTCTACATTGAATAATTCCCTGGGAAGAATTAGTTTGACATGACTCAGGCAATACGCAAATCTTGTAAGACCAAGGTGAAGTGTTTTTGGAATGCTGCAAACATGACGGGTCACGTACACCATCGCCCGGAGACCACCACTAGCAAACTATAGCACTGAACTCCAGCAATAGCAAATGCACGATTTTACAAACCTTTCAGCCATCTCTGATTAGGCGAAGAAAATAACTCTGTCCATAGCCTGCTGTGTATGACAATGGCTTTCCCTGGTACTAGCCTTGCAGCAAGAAGATAGGGTGTATTTTCCACTGCTGGGGACATTATATTTATAAAAGCACAGCGGAGCACCCTTATTCAAGAACCCGTAGACTAACTTCTGCTTCTACAAAAGAACCTATGTGGGGAAAGGTGGACTTAAATAATAATGACTGTAACGACCCCTCCACTTAAAAATGTGTTTTGCATATTGTTACTTCACTGGAATGTTTGACCTTCACTGTACATAATGATTGATATTTGCAGATTAGACACTAGAAGGCTGCTTTCACATTCATCCGCTAAAGGGGGAAAGTTTCTATGTGCTATAGGTTGGAAGCCAGTCATGGTCCAATATACAACTTACACTAGTGTGATGTGGAAACTTGGACCCTCGAGCGCGCATACACTGCGAATGGGCTTTTCAGTGAAGTAGGAGACATCTTGTGTCCATCATTTAAAGGGTAATTCTGGTATTTTTAAACCTGGGCCCTATTTTCTTTACAAATTTGGGGGTCTAAATGACTAATAGCTACCAAAAGTTTTGGAATTGGTCCAGTAGATCGCCTCAGCCAGCAGCCGCGAACAAGCTGCAATGGCTGCAATGTAATCCTTGAGGGAAACTGCACCCGTGCAAAGTACGTCCACTAAAAGTGCTTGTTTTTGCCACTGACAGGCTCAGATTGCTATTCTAAGTGTCTGACAACATTGAGGAAAGGATCCCTACAGAGACAGACCTTTTTGTTAAAGAGTAAGATTCTTTATGTTTAACCAGAAACAGAATCCTCGCTCAAGGAAAAGTCTTGCGAGAGACAAAAATATTAAAAATTACCCATCAATAGACTTGTAAGGGAATTACATCTACAGTACATTGAGACATTCCGTACAATGTTCTTGACTGGCAATGTCAGGCACCAAATGCCCCTGTGCAGCTAAGTAGGTGTATCACTTTCTGAAAACCAGACTGAAAGAAAAAAAAAATGAAAGATGGCTGCAGTACAGTATCACAAAGGAGTATGCCAAATGTCTGCTGATGTTACAGACAGACATTGACTGCAACAGAACTGAGAAATATCAAATTTAATGAGTCTGTGTGAACTTGTCCAATTACTTTCTGTCCCTTGTCCCCCTGATGGGACTGTAAACACCCTCAAATTAATGCCTAAAGTCAGCACTTTACCCTCATTTTCCTTGCTTCATTTCAAATCCAATGTGCTGGAGTACAGAGCCACTACACACACTCTGACTGCACTGTATACTGCTGCAGTCTAAGTCTGGCATAAGTTAATTGTGTCTTTCCAATCAGTGCAGGCTGTTATACTGTGATCAGCCTGGGTTTGGTTAAGAAGTCAGTAAACTATGTCACCTGCTGTCAAGGTGGCTGAAATCCAGTAAATTGAACTCCCTGTTGTCCTGAGAGTGGTAGATGGTGTCAACATCCTGGAACAGAGAAGGAGGACGAGAGGAGAGATGTGAGAAAAAAGAACAAACAGCAACAGACAGAGTGTGAGAAAGATATGCGATGTTAACATAAAAAAGATCCTAGTTTTTTTCCCAATTGTATAAAAGACAGGAGTATCTTAAAAACAAAAACACAACAAACAGAAGTGCTTTTGTACAGCCTGTACAGCCTCCTCACCCACTGCACTTCTTCTTTGCAGCCAATTCCGTTGTAGTCACAAAGTGCCGCATAGGTCTCAGAAAAACCTCCTGAAAGATGGAGAGAAGACAACAAATCAATCCAACACGGACCACAGCAGATCTGAAATGGCAGGGATAGAATCAAGCCCAGTAGAGGACGTATGAAGGAATGATAAGGAGAAAAGAGTGCAGGCCAGAGATGAAAGAGGAAGTCAGAAAGAGCGGGACACAGATAGTCAGCAGCGAGTGTGAGAGATTAGCTGTAAATATTGAGGTGAGATGAAAGTATTGCACCATGAAAGAGCTTTTCTTGTAGATTAATAGGATTACTAGCAGAAAGGGAGTGCATCCGGTAACTTTGGTCTTCTGACCCACTTAAGGATGAGTCTCCAACATGATTCGGTGGGAGCCAGTGAGTCAGCGAGTGGCTGGACACTGAAGTGCGACTGTGTATGTCTGTATGCATGTGTGTTCGATGCAATACAGACAGAAGCGTAGCAGACTCACCGCAGGTTTTCTGGGGGTCTAATGACGATTCAGAGTTTGGCGAAAATTTGTGACTTCCGTCAGTCAGGTCTCCCTCTGCTCGACAGATAGGAGGACTGAAAGACAGAGGGAGAGAAAAGGTTCAAACAACAAAAAAGAGCTAACATGCTCACACTGACAATGCTAACATGCTGATGTTAAGCAGGTATAATGTTCACCATGTTCACCATCTTAGTTTAGCATGTTAGCATGCTAACATTTGCTAATTAGCTCTAAACAAAAGTACAGCTGGAGCGGATTAGAAGTGTAGGTAGACTTGCAGGTATTTGGTCATAAAACAATAAAAGTACCAAAAAAAAGTAAAAAGCACAAATTCAAATTTGACCAGATGATGGTACTAGATAAAAGGCTAAGGAGTCACCAAAGTGATTACATTTCATCCTAAAGGGAATATTAATCTGTGTACCAAACAGGGCTGCAACTAACGATCATTTTCATTTTCGATTAATCTGCAGATTATTTTCACGATTCATCGTTTAGTCTGTAAAATGTCAAACATTTGCTGGTTCCAGCTTCTTAAATGTGAGGATTCGCTACTTTTCTTTGTCATTTCTGACAGTAAGTGAAGAGTCTTTGGGTTTCAGACAGTTGGTCAGACAAAAGAAGCAGTTTGAAGACGTCACTTTGGGCTCTGGGAAACTGTGATGAGTATTTTTCACACATTTTTTGACATTTTATAGACTAAACGATTAATCATGAAAATAATCGGCAGATTCATCGATAATGAAAATAATCAACAGTTGCAGCCCTACATCAAATTGCTTCCTCCGTCCGACCAACAGTCCAAAACCCAAAGACTCATTTACTGTGTGTCACAAATGACAAAGAAAAGCAGCAAGCCTTCACATTTAAGAAGCATATGTTTTGACATTTCTACTTGAAAAATGACTGATAGGATTAATCGATTATCAAAATTGTTGACGATAAACTTTCTTTTGATCGGCTAATTGTTTAATCGACTAATTGTTGCAGCTCTAGTAGTCAAATGTTATGGCATGGGGGGCGCAGGAGAGTTGAAGGGCGGGCGCAGAGGGAGAGACGTGAGGCAAACATGCTGCGTAAAGTGAAAGGGTTTGTGCAGGCGTTCTAAAAACAGCTGGAAGTGATTGTAGTTTGGCCTGCTTATAAACACGACCAGCTGTTGCCAGCAGTGGCTGTGACACACAGCTCATGGAGGCAATTACAGTACGTGAAGTAGCAAAGTGAAGCGATTTTTTATAACAAGAGCATTGCAGCCGGAAACTACACGAGCCAAACCAAAAACATCAGAAATATGACCAACAGTACCGTGAGCTGGGTTTACTTGGACTGGCTCAAATGACTCACCGCGGCCTCAGTGTGTGATTAGTAAAGAAGTGCTAGCTAATGATTGCATGCAGCCTGCGCCACAAACAAAGACTGGAGGCGTTTCCGGGAGAGAGGACAGTGGTGGAGGAGTTTAGCAACATGGACCTGAAGGTAGGTCTCATAACGAGTTTGTTGATTTTGTCTGAGCAGGTGACCACACTGTCAGACTTTGAAAACCACTGCACTAGAAGAAAGGTCATGGGATCACCAGTCATTAAGAAATATCCTCTGGGCACCATGAAGGTCTATACAAAATTTCAGGGCAATCCATCTAACAACGATTGAGATATTTCAGTCTGGAGCTACCACATGCTGCCAATTACAGGTTGGGGAAAGAGTGGATGGTAAATATTATGCTTCCCCCTCCCTTAGCTGCTACTTCTGAAGTGCCCCTAAGCAAGGCACCTAACTCCCAGCTGCATAAGTGGAGCACTTCAGTGCCCAAGAGACAGTACACTGGTACAAGGCTAAGTATAATCCTCCCACTCCTTGCTAGCACTCCTCCTGCAAGACAATGTTATAAATAAAAATGCATTCTCAGACAACTTGGTAAATAAGGCTACCAAAAGGGTATTTTGACTTCAGAACCAAATTTAGCCCATGCCTACTAAACGAAACACAGCGGCATCATTTTCTCAAAATGATAACACTGTCTTGCTTGCATTGGCAAGATGCTAATTTGCAGCACACTTGTTTCATTGATTATAGCTGCTCCAGTCAGAATTAAGATGGAAAGTAATAGTCTGCAATGTCGAAATTGCTTATGACATTGCTTTGGTAGTGAATAAATAACATGTAAACTGTAAAATTGGATCCCTGGGCTGCTGTTTGAAGCTACTGTCGCTCCCTGCTGTAATTATATAAAAAGAAGCATATTCCTCAGCTTACTGGTTGTTGTTATTTTCAAATATTTCTTTGACAAAAAAGCATCCAGTAAGCAGAAAAGAGTAAGGACCGGGATTACAAAGTAAATACTGTGTTCGCACATAATACTGTGCTGTACCTGCTTTGGCTTTTTGATAGGATTACACCACTATACTGTCGCATTCAACACACACCATCCTTAATCCCATTTGTCAACAAATCACACACAACACCTAACCACATCCGTGACCTTAATCCCCACCTTATCTCGACAATCATCGTCCGCCCCTAGAGCGTGTGTGTGTGTGTTGTGCCCGTTATCTTGATACTATCTGCATTATGAACTTCAATACAGCAGCACCAATCGGTTACGAGGCAGCACAATCAAACCCACAACAACTTCCCTCCCTCTGTTCTCCCCTCTCTCTTTATTCTTTTTAAATGTTCTCACTGGATCAATCATTTGCCGGGGCCCTAATGGAAAAGAGCCATTCTGAAAGATGATAGAGTGCGGAGATAGCCTTGTGCAGGTCAATAGTCAGAGCACAGTCAATCCCATTGCTCTTAGAAATTGTAGATGAGACCCCAGAGAGGGGGGAATACACTCTGCTATGCTTGCCTGCTCACCCATACATTCACATGACATTGGGACAAAAATGTTACCACTTGAACTAAACCCTATCCAGGCTATTCTTTACTGTGTGCCCTCTGTGCTTACCTCTTTAGAAACTGCAGAGGACATACAACTGCGTAAGAATGTTTTTTGACTGGAGGCCTCCGTCAGTGACTGTGTGTTCTGCTACTCACGGCTTATACTAAATAAGCTGCTTTAAAAAAGAAAAAAAGAGCCAACACAATGCCTTCAGGTAACAGCCCACTCAGTGTCAGCTGGCTGATTTAATCCCAGTGATTGCTGGGTGTTAAAGTCTACCATGACACAGGAATGGGTTGGATGCAAACTACAGCAATACAAGAATGCATTTGGCTGCTGAGGAGGAAAGCTGCCTGAAAGTGAAGCTGCCAACTTGCCAACGCACTGTCGAGTGCTGTTAACGTCGGCCAACTTGTCTCTGCTCCTCAGCACATACAACACAAAAACAGAAAGACTTGTCTCTTTCCTTGAGGCGAGGATGCTCGGAGATGCTTACGCATAAATGGAGTTGTTGAAGACTCGGGAGAGGGCGTAGTTGATGTGGCTGACCATGTGATCCAGCTGGTCCTGGGTCTGTAGTCTCAGCGAGTAGGTGGTCTTGTCTGTATCGATGACAACCTGTATACAGACATAAGTCTTTCAATAGTACTACTTTATACTGTTATGAAGGTCCAAACAGCAGGAAAACAACTGAACTTCAGTGCGTCACCTGGTGCTCTGGGTAGGTGTTCATTGCTCGGATTTCCAAGAAGTTGAAGGTAACCTCCACCTGAAAACAGCAGAAAAACATCACTGTGGTCCACACTGACGCTTTGTCAAAATCATCTTTAAACGATAATTATGTCTTCGTACAACTTGGGTCTTATTTGTACTTGCCAAACTAAGTGCTGAGATCTGAGAATGCAGTGCCATCGCTTTAAAGAAGTCCGATGGAGCAAGGAACATGAGCAGTCAGACAGTCGTTCATGTTTTAAAGGGAAACTCCGGTATTTTTAAATTTGAGCCCTATTTTTTGTTTTTTAACAGATTTTGGAGTCTAAATGTTTTGGAATTGGTCCAGTTAGGTCGCCTCTGCCAGCATCTGCGAATGGGCTGCAATGGCTGCAACGTAATCCTTTGGGGCAATTGCGCCCGTGAAAAGTATGTCCACTAAAAGTGCTTGTTTGTGTCACTGACAGGCTAAGATTGTTATTCAAAGTGTCTGTAGTGTTTCTGCTGTCCCAGATCCCAGCATTTATTCTGTTGTACAATGTTATCATGACTGATAAAAAATGATAGCAAAATCTACATAAATAAGACCCAAGTTAAACTGGATTATCCTTTAGGACAAGACCAAGAGGTAGATGAGAAGATTGATACCAATCTCATGTCTGTAAAGTAAATATGCATCTTATTTTAATATGAATCTACAGCCAGCAGTTAGTTAGCTTAGCTTACTGTTGTTTTTACACTTGGTAAAAGTGTGGTGGTTTGTGTATGGATTAAACAAACAAGATAGTTTGTGAGAGGTGCTGGTAGCTAGCAGTTTCTACCTGCTTCCAGTCTTTGTGCTAAGCTAAGCTAACCAGCTGCTGGCTGTAGCTTCATATTAAAATATGAGAGCGGTATCAATCTTCTTATCCAACTCTCAGCAAGACTGCAAACCACTGCTTTAAACCACTGACTATATGCCACCTGCCACCTTATCATCATCACTGTAAACATTATTATCACTCCTATCATTCTAAAACATCATCACCACAGTCATCATCGTTATCTCTTCTCTCCTGCTCTGAAAGTCTGCTACTTTTTTGTCACATCTTTTGCGAAATTACCATGAGATCAAGGCTGGCAAGTGAAAGCCATAAAATTCCACTGAGAGCGGGGGAACATTTACCTTGGTGGGCACTTTGACAGCAAAGAGATACAGTCTCCATGTTGCCAGGACCTGAGGGGAGAACACATTCATTTTTCTGTCACAGAGCAGGAAATGCAAAATGCTAATCGTAGCAAAAAATAGCACAGCACAAACACCCCATAAAGAGAGCAAATCATCTCTGCAGCTCATCCGAATGGCCCCGTAAGTCACGCTAAGCACTCTAGACATTAGCAAGCTAATGATGATAGCGCGTGTGTGAAAGAAATATTATGGCGAGATTGAGAGTCACCTGACAGTTCGATTCATCGTGCTAAGTTGTGTTGATGGAACGAAGTAACACTTGTTCAACAGATGCTTCATTGCGTCAGGGAGGAAACTAATGGTAAGATGGGGGGGGGGACAAAGAAGATGGGAAGAGTAAGCAAAAAGAGAGGTGTGCTTTTGCCAAAAAGAAAGGCATTACCATTTAAAAGTGTCTGGGGCAAAGTAAGAGAAGGAAAATGTGAATATATTCACATCTGCCTATGTAATTAATCTCATTCATAATTCAAAAATCTATAATTAGCATACCCAATGCATGCACTGGGCATCACTATCCCTCCCTAGCTCTTTCTCCAATTCTTGGCCACACTTTCGTTTTGCTCTTTTTCAGCTGCCTCTCACATTACATTCTTATCTTGTCCATAATTCCCTCCCTTGCATCCTGTCATTCCTCTGATTCCTCTCTTCATCTCCATGGAAATCTGTCTCCCCCCCCAATCTTCTTCCTTAATCCCTAATCCCCCCACACACACACCTCCCTGTGTGCCACAGTGGCCTGTCTGGCTTGCTCCCGCCTTAACACCTCACTCCATCTCCTCCTACTCTCGCCCACCTCCCTCTTCCACCCTTCTCGCAACTCCCCTGTCTCCTTTCCCGTTTCAGTTTTTCTATTCTTTTTCTGCTCTGTCGCTTTCAATTCCTCAAGGCCTCTCTGTGCTGAATGGCTAATGGCACCCCGCTGAGTGGCGGTGAGAGGAAGAGAGAAAATGAAACATACAAAGAGAAAGAGAGAGAGGCAGGAAGAGGGAGAGATAGAGGAGGCGATAGAAGGACAGAGACACCAGATTTCCCTCCTGATAATAAAGTCTTCGGATAATACACCAACTCCCGGCAAAGCTGGCCTCACAGATCAGCCCTGTGTCTTTAACTATTATAGACATCCATAACAGACTCCCACAGAGAGAAGACAGAGGAATGGAAACAAGAGACTAAAAAGGAGGAGACAGTATACCCACCAAGAAAAAAAAAAACGTCTCTGCGCTGAGCTATTGGGGGGACCTTCGCAGAAGATTGTTAGTCCAATCACAGCTCCTTGACAAGTTTGAAAACTCTGTTATATAAATCCAAAAAGGAGTGGGGGGGGGAGTGATGGGACCTTGAGGCACGCAGAAAGAGGAAAAAGAGAGGTGAGGGATATATATAGTGAGAAAATGAAAGACAGAAGCATCTTCTCCCTTCAAAAGCCTTGCAAGCTGACAGAAGGTCTCATCATGTAAACAGAAGCATCAATAATGCAGGCTCTCTGACGGGTGCCGATTTGATCCTCTGATGCTGAACAAGTCCTCTTGCGTACGGTTTCTCCTCTCTTGATATATAATTTACTGCCCATTGAAGTATCATTAGAGACAATCAATACTCAAGACAGTTATTTTTTACCTACTTGGATGGGGTATGTGCAGCAGTGAAGGGGAAAAAATCTAAGGGACTTTTATTCAATAAATGAGGTATAACAGATACAGGGTTTGAGCCGGAGCGTGTCATTGTGACAATGTCCCCATTCAAATTTAAAATGTCCCTTCACTACAACCTCCCTGCGCCCAGATTTCCCCCCATAATATCAAGGGCAGGATATATGCCGTTAGTAGGCTTCTCATTTTTATGGTGGGCCACGTTTTTCAGACATCACGTGCGTCTGATGGAACAGATATGCTTCTATTTTAATCGTGTGTTGGGGGCTTTGAGCGCTGTCAAAACGCCGGTGAACTACACTCAGTGCTGTGCCTGAACGCATCCTGTGTAGACACAGACGGAGGGCAGAACTTGGAACTTGCTGCTGCTTTCGCTACGTGGGCTGTGTAGACACGGTGTTAGATTTTATAAGCTGTATTAACGTTTATTTCGTAAATTAGCCAAACTACAAAATTAACTGCTGTTATCTGGTAAACGTGCACTGCAAGCCAGTGTATGTACACTCTGCCAAATGTGTTTTTTTGCAGAATAAAATACCACTCTGTATTGTTGATATTTAAAAAGTTAGCAAGGATTGAGTCTTTTTTGCTATTCTCACAGAACAACAGAGTGATGAGTCTGTCGGTCAATAAACCATAGCATTAGCTGCTTGCTCACGTCTTTTTCCAGCCCGGTATGTTGTAACTAGATAGCAGTCGAGTACTGGCCGACAGCTAACACTAGCAAATAGTAAATAGTCAGAATCCCTCAGTTCTACTTTTAAGTACATCACTTCAATATTTTAAATCAGCTTGATCTGGATTCAGAGCTGAGCAGCAGCTTGTCCCGTCAGTCATGTTATCATTAACATGAGAATAAAACTACATAGTAATCACTAAATAAATTTTCACTTTTGAATGTAATTATTAGACTAATTAAGTATTTTAACTATCACAGTAATATAGTTATCACTAAACGTAAACTACAGCAAATAAGTCTAGTGTTATAGATACAGATGAACTTTGCAGTCGACTTCAAATAAAATGCTGATCAAATATTTGTCACAGTCAAGTCCTGATGAAAGGAGAGTACTTTCTCGCCCTATTTTTTTTTAAGATTGTAGAATTTCTTTAAAATTATCATCTCTTTAATCAAAAAGAAAATTAGTTATATGTCTAAAATAATGTCCTATATCAATTCTCATATCATTTTAATATTATTTTATAGCACTCACCGGGAGTACATTTTCACAGTACTGTTTATTGTCCCCTTTGGATGGAGCTGTAACTCCCTAGAAAAAGTACTACTGGGCCCACTCAACCCAACCTCCCAGCAAATCCTGGCTCATACACTGCAGATAAATGAGCTGTCTGAAACAGGTGAAACAACTACAAGGTTTTTCTAAAGTTACACAAAATTGTTTCTTTTTGAAGCCATTAGGATAAATTATCCAGCCATTAATACTAATTGGCACAAATAGCCAGCGTTTAAGTCAAGCCCCGCTAGCCACAACCAAGATTTTTTTGCCCTCATGTGGCTTTCTGGCAACCTTCTCCTCCACAGATCAATCGAAAATCCTAAAAGCTGTGCAAAGATTCATTTTCCACGCAGGAAATCCTCCGAGATGAGATGCTCAACTTTTTTGACCTGGTCAGCCAGGGATGCGGTGGTTGACAATCTCAAAAAGTGATGAGGAAGTGGCGAGAGAGAAGGACTGGTAGGCGGAGATGATGGGATGGCGGGGGTACAGAGGTGCCCTTGCTGTGATGGCACAGTGTCAGAAGCACTAGTTCAAAGAGCCAGCCGGCCCCTGAAGAACACTGCGAGGGCAGGGTGGGAGTGTATGTCGTACAGAGGGAGTACATGTACAGTACGTGCACGAAAACAACAAATGTATCTCTTTCTGGATGTGTGTGTGTGTGTTTGCATGCGCACGCAGCCGTGAGGGCAGAGGGCGGGGGCTTATATTAATCATAAGCTGCCAGGCTCTGGGTCTTGCACTTCAAACGAGATGGTGCAAATCAAAGTGTGTCTCTGGGTCGTGTGCGTGTGTGTCTGTGTGTGTTGCAGCGCTGCCTCTGAGGGAACAAGCCGAGGATCAGTGCCAGATTTGGCCGCCTGCGGTATTTCTGGCTCGGCCACAAGGGCATTTTAAAACACACACACACACACACACACCCATCGTACACACAGCGCAAAATCAGAAACATTCCGATACAGACATTTGCATAAGTCCGGCATGCTACGGCACACACTCTCCATTTTTACTCTCATGCACGTATAATGATGCACAATAGCTTGCTAAGCTGGCTTTGGACTATACTCGCCTGTCTCTCTCTCTCTCTCTCCCTGTCTCACACATAGTCAGTTACCATCACTCAAGTGAACCCAGCATCACAAGAACACAACCCTGCCATCAGTCAATCTGTCAGCTTACGTGCATGTGTGTGTGCATGTGTGCGTGTGTGTGTGTGTGTGTGTGTGTGTGTGTGTGTGTGTGTAAGTGACAGGGGGTTTGAAAGCACAGATGCCCCAGGTCCTGCTTTATAAGTGGACTTTAGAGTGGTTGAAAGAGAGAGGGTGAGAGAGGGATGGAGCCAAATGAGAGGAAAGAAATGCAAAGCTCAAAAACACATCTTGTTCCAGATTCTCTCATAAAAACTGAGTCCAATGCGTCTAAATCAAAGACATGGCAAAAAGAGTACTCTGAAACCCAAAGGACCTCTTATAAAGAGAAAGAAAGATAGGCGAAAAGAGACAGATAATGGGAAGGGGTTGCTGTGTTGTACTATAGATGGGAGTAAGAGATGGGATGGAGTGTATAAGAGCAGAAATAGGGGCTGCAGAGTGGGCCAGGATTAGGTGAATGGGCTGAGGGGAAAATAAATAAAAAAAATAAACACGAGCAAATGTGAGAATGTGGGACGAGATAGAGTCGAGCAGCGAGTGTGGGAGAGGCCAAACGGATGAGGAAAGAGGGAGAGAGAAGAGGGGTGGATACAGGGGGATCAGGACAATGAGAGCGAGGGAGCAAAAGGAGAGAAGGAAAATGAATAAGATGGAGAGATAAAGCAGAGGCAGAGATACTTTGAGGTGCCTCTCAGCCCTGACAACACACACACACCCATTCACACTTCCTCTCCTTCTCATGGGGGAAGAGAGAAGGTCAGCAGTCACACTTCATAGCCTCTCCGCCATAGGCTACCAACATGTGTTATGATAATCAAAAGAAAGCACAATCCTAATTACAGCAGAGAGCGCTCGCCACGCACCGTTAGATGGTAAACCCCGGACACTTGCAGAGAAAATTACTCCACCCTGAGTATCTCGCAGCAAAAAAGCCGTGAAAAGAAAATCATGGATGATGCAGTGATAATGTTCATCATTACACAAAAAAAAATAAATAGCAGTGTTGTTGAGAGACTGAAAGAATAGAAGATTCTGCTGCTAGCATGGGCTGTCTCTGCTCTACCGCTTTGTTCTTGGGCTTTCTTTCACAGTCCAGCGCACAGTTGGAGTCTCTCTGCAACAAAGGGTCATCTCAGCTGAAAGCAAGGCCCAGATTCCCCATTTAAAAATGTACAAGTTGATTATGTAATTCAGTGAGCGTATCATGACTTTGTTTACCACCATGCACGATTTTTACAGCTTGAAAAAACAAGTGGTTCAAAAGTGGGTTTCAATGTCTGGTGCAATTGTAGCCTCAGTGATTATCTATTCATTGTCCTGCTGGCTCAGTTATCTAAAATAAAACACAAACCATGTAGAGTACAAACATTTTGTTTGAATCTGGACCAGAATCTTGAGAGTCAAAAGTATTCTCCCTCCCCAAATCTCTGTCTGGTTTCATTGTATAGTGTTGATGAAATCATAAATGGCCAAAAAATAAAAAATAAAAAATAAAAATAAAGGCTTTTGAAATCTTCCGGGCTATTTTGGAGCAGTTTTGCAGCAACAGCAAGAGGCGGTGACAAACAGCTGGACAGTTTCCAGCAGCCTTCAAAGAATATACAGGAAGTCACAGAAATATTTATATCCTGTTAGATCCACTTGTAGGCTACCTGTAGTTTGCAGACCCTGTTCGGATAGCTATGGCTGAAATAAACTTTATTAATATTATTATTATCAACCACACAAGATATGTTTGTTAACAGATTAAACCTTCATTGCACAACATATAGCCTACAATCTAGCGTTAAATATTACAATTACACAGAAAATTGGGATTTTCAGCCAATCAGCTCTTTGATCAGGTGACAGCCAGGTGTTTCCCATCATGCCCTGGGTCTTGCAGTCAGTGGAAAGCAACTGCAGCGACTGGCTTTAAAAACCGCGGCCGCCTCGATCTCGTGATCATCTTTGTCGTTGCTAACATTAGCTAGTCGTGATGTTGAGTAAGAGAGAGAGCATGGATTTTACATGACTGACAAAAGGAGAAATTCCCTGCCTCAAGATCACGCAGGTTACGTTCTTCCTCGTGGGTCAGCGTCAGCTCTGCTCGTGGCGTTTGTTGGTAGTAGTGCGGAGGGGCTTGTAAGAACCCAAACTGTGCCAGGTCCATTGCTATTATGTTCTTTTGCAACATTCTGCCTTTTAAAAAGGATTTTAGCTATTAACTGATCATAAACTGTGACAGTGTGCAGGATTTTCTGGTTCTTTCACGGTCGATCACTTGACGTTTCGGGTCCTCAAACATTCTTAAGAAATCCAGAAGAAATCAGACCATGTATGACAATCTGAAAACACCTCTAACAACCAACCTACTTTTGTTTATGGTGTTTTAGTGTATTTGATTCAGTTTTTTAGATTTGATCCAATCTAAGGCTTACTATACCTACTTTATTTTAGCACTAATAGTAGTATTTCAGGAAAGTTTGATGATTATTGTGATAATTCTGTTTACTGTGGCTACAGTGGTAGCATGGAAATTTGATACCGCCACATCCTTAATTGTAAGAGCAGCAAAGTGTGCAATTTTACCTTTGTGTTGTTTGAAATCGACAAACATTTATAAATACAGAAACAAATCAAAACAGGAAACGCCTACAAATCAGGTGACTGAGTTTGCTTGGCGCATGTAAAAAAATGAATGATCATATACATATATTCATTGATGGAGTGGCAAAATCATCCATCTGTGATACCGTATGTGACTTTTAGTCTCAAGTATGGGATAAGCTCCACAAATGCTGGGTCCTATATCTCCCATAATGCAACCAATAATGGGTTTCTTCATTAGACTGTCTCTGCCTTGTAAATGCCCATGTCTTTCAAAGTCTGCGCCTCTGTTTGTCAAAGCAGTTCGCCATTCTGTTCTCTCTTTACCACCACTGAATTACCTCAGGGTCTGGACAAATCAGTTAAGCGTGAGGCAGTGATGTGGTATACTATACACTGGACAGAGCACTGAGGAACAGAAGCAATTTAACAATTCCAAAAGGTGATACAATTCAATAATTAAGAAGACGCACAGCGGTAAGATTGAAAACACTAATTTATGCAGATGAGGTTAAAAAACCCTGAGGAGTAAAAGAAACATAGCTTAAGAACAATAAAGGCAGAAAGAAAAAAACAAAACAGCAACAAAGTTACACTTAACAAGCAAAGACAACTCAGTAAAGAAAAATGAGATTCATGAAGTTGAATTTAGGACAAGAGGAAGGAAGAAATCTCGAAGAAAGATGCTGATGATGCTGATGAACTACAAACACGAGGCAGATCTTGGAACCGATGAGCTCTACACTACTGTTATTTACTTAGATTTATTTAGTCCCAAAACACTCGGATAGCCATGCATCCACATTTGGCAACTGCCAGCTGCTCCAAATTTAAAGTCAAATTGATTTTATTTACAGTATTGAGCAAGTATTGATACAAGTTTATCTCAGGGGGTTTGACAATCTGTCAATTCTTTAGTTCAGATAAGGAAGAAAAAAAAGCAAAACAGGAGGGGTCTATTCTCTTCCATGCAATGTACAAAGTAGATAGAAGGAGCAGTCGTGGAATTATAATATGGTGAAAGAGAATTACAATATTAAGAAAATAAAAAGTATACTAAAAAGTGCAGAAAGTATAATATTAATTCATGATTTTAAAAAGGATTTTTGTGCAGAATAAAAAAAACTTCAAAAGTGATTGCTAACCATAAATCAATATTACATATTACTTCCACCAACTTTCTACATAACACCTCGGCTATAAACATTCCCAAGCAGACACACTCACTGAGCACGCAACGACGACCAAATCTTTAAATGCTGCTCAAACCTCAGTCCTACTAGAGGCTCTTGAGCGGGACCTCCACGTAACCGCAGAACCTAAGCGTCTGAAGCACCCGAGTGTGCTCAGGACTGTCAAACTGTGGCAATCTCAGACAGTAATAGGCCCATTATTAGGTAGGAGTGGGGGGAACCACAGAGTCAACAGAGGATAACACGGAGCGACTGATCAGGATAAATAAGTGGCGGAAGAGCCAAATCGGCAACTGGGGCATCACAATACATGAGAGATTTCCCCCCCCTCTCTCTCTCTCTCCTTCCTCCGTTCCCTTTCCTCTTGCGGGGTGTCCTCCCCTCCTCTTCCATCGCTCCCACCCACTCCTCCTCCCAGACCTCCCCCCTCTGCCTTTGAAGATGCTTTGTTTTCTGAGTTGCCTCTAATCTTCAAATTGGGTGATCTAATAATGGCCATAAGAGTGTGCATGTAGGCAAGTTTTGATGCGTTGAACCATTTGTGTCTGCGTAGATGCCTCCTGCACATGTCAAACTGCACGCACAAGTGTGTGTGTGTGCATATGATGGGAAATATGAATGTTGATGCTCCCCAACGCACTGCCCTGGGTGCCGTTTGGATGTCGTGCTGAGCCCTCCCTGTGTCTATCTGAGATGGGTGAGGGGAGTCAACCTTGGGTGTGTTTGTGAGTGTGTGTGTCGCAGCATGATGGCTGGTACAGTCAACACACACAGACAGCTGGATACCAGCAGGCTCCACAGGGAAAAGGCGGGCAAAAAGAAAGAGCAAGATGTAGAACAAAGACTTTTATACAGTCAATATAAACTTGATGGATAACATAATAAAAACTCCTTCCACAAACTAAACAAACCAGACTTCAGCTGTGAAGGGAGGATCCACATGAAAGGGCATTGCTTTGTGTTGAAATGTGGTGGGGACATAAGGGCTGAGATGAAGAAAAAAAAATTCAAAAACGGTCTTGATTTTGGGGGGGATCAGTATGAGGTCAGAGTAGAAATTACGGTGGGGGGAAAAAAAAAACTCAGTTTAAAACGCACAATAACGTCAACCACACAAGTAACAGTCATCCATATGCATCATTGGACAATGCACATTTGTTTTTTCTATATTTACATTGTATGTTTTCTTATTGTGCAAATAAACCAAAATTCAAGCACTTTTCAAGCACTTTCAAAGTACATAAACCACAAATTTCCAGCATCTCGAAGCCTTTAATTGTTACTATAAATGCAAGGAGACAACAAACAAATACGACGACGGGATCGTTTCATTTCAAATATTAAAAGATTTTTGGTTTACATGAGTGATTGTGTAGATGATGAAGCACCAGATTATGTTAAAAATCAAGCATTTTTCAAGGAGTATATTTGAATTCAAGCATATTCCTAACCTTGAAAACACAATTAAGCATTTTCCAAACTTTTAAGACTTTGTACGAACCCTGATACTTTTCAGGACATTTTGTAATAAATTACTTTTAAAAGGTGATGGGGACAAAATTGGCCATTTCAAAAAGTGGATGGGACATGTCCCCAGCGACCCCAGTGTAAATAACACCCACATCAAAGGGAGGATAATAGGTAAATGGAAGGCCTCGCCTAAGCCTAAAGACTAAATTTCATCTCCGTATTAGAAAGCAATCCTAAAATATTCCGCTTTCTCTAACTACCATGTATCACATTTTCAAGCATGAGTGAATATATGTTGTGCACAATACCCAGAGAGACTGAAACAAACAGTCAATTTACAAACTCCCTCAGCTGTTCACCCTTCATACATCCAAACAAATGTATCCATTAGAGTGAAAAGATTGCCTTTTACAGGGGGAGACCTTGACAACGAGCTAAAATGAATGCTTATACCCCACCCCCCACACCCCACCCCACCCACCCACACACACACACACACACACACACACACACACACACCCTCGCCTCCCTTCCCTTGAAAGAATTTGGAGCAGTGGCAGCAGCAGCAGCCAAGGCCCATTTGGATAGTAAAAAAACTCTCGTAAGGCAGAGACCTAATTGAATTGCTTCTGATGGAAAGAGGAGCTCAATAACCTTTTACAGGTTTGAGTAAAGATGGAGGGAAGACGGAAGGGCATAAAAGGGAGAGAGAGAGAGAGAGAGAGAGAGAAAGTGAGAGGCGACTGGAGGGGTGGTAAGGGGAGGAGGGGGGACGGGTGATGACGGGGAGGAGAATAATCGAGATGGACAGATAAGAAGGGAGGGAGAGAGGAAACAAAGAAGAGACGACAAAAATAGAGGGGGGTGGTGGTAACGATGGAGATAGATGGAGGCGGGGGGAAGAGAAATAAGAGACAGAAAACTGAGAGAAGTACTGATTAATAGTTTTGATTGGCTTATCAGCTCGTCTTTTTTGTTGTCCTCAGGGGAGGAAATGAGCTCGCTCTCGCGCATAGCAACTCCGTGTGAGTAACTGATCCGTCACTAATGTGGCTGACTAGCTGACAATTTCTAAATAACAGAGGTGGCCTTGGCTCGCACAAGCTCCTTGAACACATCGCGGGCTGCCCACGAACCCTCTGGCACACACTCCCACAGGCTCCTTCTTCAGATAAACAAAAAAAAAAACAATAAATGATGCCCCTGTGTGTACACCATGTCAGGCTTACACACACAAAACTCTTGCCTGTGGCATTGAGGCCATCCTGCCACATCTAATAAACTCTGAGGATGGACTCAGTAGGCTGTGGCATGGTGTCCACTTTGCTCTGCTTAGGCAGCATCTGTCTTAAGCCTGATTTTCAACGCGTCTGTTGTTGTGTCTTCGGATGCGTAATCTGACTTCTTATGGCTCTTTCAATTTGTCACAATGAACTTCCATTGATTTCCATTCTGTCTGTGCCACTCCGTTCCATATTCAACACCTCACACGCAAAGACGCTTTCACTTTAACAAAGAGTATCTCTTTCAGGTGACCTGGTGTGACAGCAGACCCGGGACTCTCACCAGAATCCTGTCCTCTGTTTTGCCGCTCCTCGTGTCCTGCTTGATGGCTCTCACAAACTTAATGGCCTGCTTGTCCAGCACCTTCCTGATGCTCTCTGGAGAGAAGAGCAGAGAGGGAAAAAAGGGTAAAAACAGGAGAGCTAATTACATAATGCAAAACACATAATGAAATGAAAAGCGCTGCCCTGAGATACACTCAAAAACACTATAAAAAGCTTTTAAGGGGGAAATCAATAAATTCAAATATACAGCTGGGTGACAAATGAAAGGAATAACCTGAATAAACGAGTGGAGAAACATTAGGGATGGACATAATTTCTCTCCCGAATACCAATTCTGATACCTTAACTCAGGATATTAAGTGATACAGAGTACTGCTCCAATACTGGGGCTCTTTTTTCCCTTTTATGCCTCACTGCATGGATCCGATTGGGTCATTCCTCTATGTGTAAAGTAACATGAGGGAGATTTCGGAGCGACGTGTCAGACGGCGCTCTCCACCACCATCATCAAAACTCCAAGAATGGTGGTCGACTTTGACACACACGGTCTTCATCAGCAGAAATAATTTGCTCAAGGGCAAGAATGAATTTATCAAGTTCAACATTTAAGCCAACATGGACGGTAACAGAAAGTTTTAACATCTACAGGTTCAGGACAAAAGAGCAAAATTCTGCTGCTGATGAAGACCATGTGATACAGTCAGAAGTAGAGCTGAAATTAATTAATAAATTAATCCTTTAGTCGATTAACAGCAAATTAATCGGCAAACATTTGATAATTGATTAATCATTTAAGTCACTTTTTAAGCAAAAATGCCAAAAGAATCACCGGCACCAGCCTCTGACATTATATTAACTGGTTTTCTTAGCCTTACATGATAGTTGAAGCCATCATTTAGGGATCTGGAAATTTGTGACATTTTTCCACTATTTCCTAACATTTTAAAAACCAAACGATTCATCGAGAATATAATCAAGAGATTAATGAAAATAATCGTCAGTAGCCCTTGAGTTGAGATTGTTTTGTCAACCAAGAATAATGTTCACCGCTCTTGTAGAGTTCACTTAAAGGGGAACTCTGCCGATTTCACTGCTGTATATGTGAAAAAAGTTGTATAAAGCCTCCAAGTGATCTGGGGGGTGTGAAGCTTATGCTAAATGCAATGCTAAATCAGGGGAGTACTCTTTTAAACAAGCTATGCCAAGGAGCACTGAAGCTGTTCTGGAGGATTGCGGTGGCCAAAAACCTCACTAATACCCCCTTTCCACCAATGCGAACCCAGTGCCAGATCTGGGCTGGTGCTAGTGGTTCAACTTGCGAACCTTCTAAGAACTGGTTTGCTTTTCCACAGGCTACAGAACCACGTCATTACGTCACTGTATAAGTCTCCACTTTCCCAGCAACGCTAGCGCCAATTTCAAGCACAACAGCAACAATGGCGGACTCTTTACAAGTGTTGCTCCTGGCCGGTTGTTCATCGTGATTGCTATGGACTGCGATTACGTTCGAGAAGAAAGGTAATTACCTAACACGTTTTGATTCTTATTAACACTGAACCTAACTTTTAGTTGGTCAGTTGGTCTTGTTGGTCACGATAATCCCACCCCCAGCCCCTGACTGATGTAAGCGGTTCTTGGTTTTAGACCAGCAAAGTGTTGGTGCCGCTCTGGAACCAGTTTTCCTGGCCGAGAGCCGGTTCTTTGGCTGTTCTTTTGGCTGTCAAAGCGCGAAGAGCTGGTTTGAGATTAGGCACCGGCCCTCTAACTACGTTGGTGGAAAAGGGATATAAGACACTTTATATTGGGTTTTCTTTTAATCTGTCACCCACCTGTACACAGTGACTTTCGATAGTAAAGTACGCTGGACATCAGAGTATTAAGACTTGGATGTAGGACACCAGCAGGTGACACTTTTCAGTGATATGGTACTGAATCAGTGACAGTTATCTGAGAGCTTCTGTTTGAAATCTTCCATCTAAATTACTTCTACAGTATTTTAATACAGCTGTGTATCAGAAAGTGATCCCATATCCCAGTAAAATCACCATGTTGATGCTGATGATGCCGTCATCATGTCTTGTCTTTGATTTTCAGCTTAGGGATAGACTAGTGGATTATTCCTTTAAAGACAACCACAGTCACAGAGTCAAGTAGACAGCTACAAAGACACAAACATGAGGACAGGCAGATGCAGACAAAAACACACACACACACACACACACACACACACACACACACAACCTCTAGCTGAAGAAGACTCATAACTAGGCTATTTTTAGCCTCAGAGAAAGAAAGAAGCAGCGCAGCTCATCTCAATGGAACCGGCCACAAGATCCAGAGCCGCAATCTGCAGGGGCCTCTACTCCACCACACCACCTGACCCTGCTGAAGCTCACTGAACCGCACCAGAGGCCTCCCCCATTTACATCTCCTCCACAACAACAACCACCAACACAACACAACCTGCTATTCCCAAACACAATGTCAACCTGTATCCTCAGACTGCAAAAACGCACATATGTCTGCAAGCTGTGTGCGATATTTCACATTTCAAGAAGGGGCCACCCGTGCTAAATATGAGCCCACCAGATGGAGATACACGGCGCGCCTGCTGTGTCACGATGCTCCATTGTGTCACAATCTCCCGACTCTCTCACGACTGCACTCCCAATATTCTCACTTTCCACATTCAGCAACAACCATGAACAACCATGAAGTTGGCTCTCACACTTGAGTGAGCAGCAGCAGACGTGGATGTGAGGTGGGGGGTGGGGGTGGGGGTGGGGGTGGGGGGGGATCACACCGGCAGATAGAAGGAAGGATCAGCCGAAGACCAACAAGAGAGTTATTGACATTAAGCTGGGTAAGACCCAATCGCTTAAACCTTTTAACAGTCTGTGCCCCCCCCCCCCCCAAGGCCTGCTGGTGTGACCTCGGCATCTGCTCCCAAAGGGGTGAAAAGGGGCAGGAGGGGTCAGTCCCACCTTTTCCCCTTCAATTCCCTCTCATATCCCTATTGCTTTTTTGACACTTTGATGGATCTGCTCACTCGCCTCCCCCTCATGAACCCCCATTTCCCCTCCCTCCCCATCTTGTCCTCCTCTGGCAGGTGTGTTAATGGCTTAATGCCCTGACTCTTATCACCAGGCCAGACAGACTGTGCTTGACCAGGTTGAGCTGGTAAACAGCGGGACTTAACTCGCTGCATCAGGATAATTAGCAGTGAGACACACACACACACACACACACACCTTTCTTTAACACCTTCTCATCCAAACATGTTGCTGGCTGTGTGTGTGTGTGTGTGCGCTGTAGCCTATACTGTCCAATCTCAGCATGTGTGCAGCTGAACCCATGCCGCCTGCTGCACGCAAAGCGCTCCCGGTCGCACAATAACCTCCCAGGCGCACACACGCAGGGAGAGAAGACAGAGATGGAGACTCCTAATGAATGCACATCAAAGCCACGACGCACGCGCGCGCACGGTAGCACTTAAAAAATAACTCTGACAGCACCACGGGACCCCTGCGCGCGGTAAATTTCACGGCAGATCTTTATGCCAAATCAATCGGAAAGTGAACGCTCCCGCTCCGAGATCGATGGGATTACAATCTTCACAAGCTTCAACAGCCATTAACTCGGGTTTTGCCTTGGGAGACATTCCCCGTGCTCGAATGCGGGTGATAAACTCTTTTCAAATCAAACGCACTGGAAAGCGGAGATTTAAAGAGCAGCTGAGTGAAGACAAACTAACCTCGCGCGTCCTAAAACAGGTCCTCCTTCTCCCCCAGTGAGAGGTTAAAACACACTTCCCCGAAAAACTCGTGTTCGGGCTCACCTGTGATTTCTCTGCTGACGTTGATAAAACCCGCCGCTGTGGTCTCCTTTGAGGCCATGGTGCGCTCCTCCCGCCGGTCCGGCCCCTTCTCCTTCCTCCGCTCTCTAACGTCCCCTCAGCGCACTTCTTCTTCGCCCTTTTTCCCCCTCCTCCTCCTCCTCCTCCTCCTCCTCCTCCTCCTCCTCCCTCCCTCCGCGCCTGCAGGTGCTCCGGGCGCAGCAACAGTCCGTACAGTGTGATGTGTGAAGCGATGCCGTGGTGCGCACTGGCAGAAACCCGAGGAGCGCCTCCGACTTCAGCACTCAAGCACGTGAAAGAGAGAGAGAGAGAGAGAGGGAGGAGGAGGAGGAGGAGGGGGTGGAGGAGGAGGAGGAGGAGGAGGTAGAGGCTGTGCCATTGTATTTTCATTATTTTGTTTAAAATTCAATAGATTATTGTTAAATCCACCACATTTGCTTGACAGGAAATTCCATTCAGAGGGCCCCAAACAGAGAGGGGCCCCTTCAGGTAAGATCATACAGTACTGAATGGAATGCAAAGGGCTGAGGGGTCCAGATTTACCTGTCATTCACTTGGCTCAGCGTGGATACAAACTAGGATATGTGGTACTTACACATCGCAGACACTGTTTCAATGATACTGGTCTGTTTGAATTAGTTCTTGAGGACCCGGGGTTGACTGGCTAGTAGCAGCTGAAGTGGATCTGAGAATGCTAAACAATAAACAACACGTAGGCTACTGTTTACCACTGGCAGCAATGAAGCTCACAAAGATCGTTGGTAAATCGTTAGAAAGTTAGTAAATCCATAGAACACCACTAAGTCTCAGAATTACTACAATTAATCAATAACAAAATCATTCAGACACAAGAGGGGTTCAGCGGCCAGGACTATTACCCCTGAACAGAAGATGTCTGGTAATCCCTGATTTACAAGATCCCAGTCTATCACTGACAACATTAAGTGGTTAGTAAATCTATCCACACTTTAGGCTGTAATGTGGTTCATAGTAATCATTCTCTTGTTTGTAACTGCTGTTTTTATGAAGCGGCAAAATGTTCAATATTAAATAAATAAATAAGACATGATTAAATAAATAATTATATATTTTTAAAATACAGTAAAATATATAAATTAACCAATTAGTCATTAAATAATTTAATGAAATTACTAAAACTCAATTAGTTATTATGAGAAGTAATTCATTTTTATTTCATTGGGCATATTGTTCCCCTATCTTTTGTATTTTATTTCAAAGTGTCTTGTTCAAAAGTTTTCTTCTCTTTCTTCTCTTAGCAGGCTCACCAACCATTACCAAAATGCAGCCAGCCAGCCAGCCAGCCAGCTCTTGCTGGAGTCATTCTGAACTAGAAGCTGTTGCTGTAATTCAACACATTGCGCAGCTGCAGTACAACAACTACCCTCTCCCTTTAGTTAACTCAACGAGGCTACATGCTAACTAACTAGACAGCTAACCAGCTGGGTTGGCTGTGAGCGTGGATTTGTTTCTCAGAATTAAAGAGCCAGTGTTGGCGGCAGCAGCGGCTAGCTGGTAAATTCATACCTCTGCAGAGTTGCGATTCTAAAGACGTTCTCCGAGAAAGACACAAAGGGGCTATCATTCATTACTCCCTATTTGAGAATGATTTTGGACACAGCCAGAGTCTGTCTCTTTAGTTGGTGTAGTTCACAGGCAGTTGGTTAGCCCGCTGGGTGGCTGAGGTCAGATGTGATTGGCTGAAAGGTGGTGGGGTGACAACTCCACTGTCATGAAACGTGACATTATGAAATAAAAACAGACCTTTGAATAAGAGCATTTTGAAATAAAAGTGAATTTCAATAATAAGGTTAATATGAAAATAAGATTTAATAATTAAGTTTTACATTTGATTAAACTATTTAATATTTTATTGGTTTCATATTATATTTTACTTTATGTATTAATATAATCAGTTATTTGGTAATCTTTTATTTATTTAGGTAATACTAAACACCTGCCAAAATAGGCAGAATTAACAAGAAAGTTCAGACAAAAAGGCATAAGACAGATAACACAATATATGCAACAAAATCAGAAATTAACATAAATGCAATGAATAATGAATACAATTTCCAATAGAATCATTCAAAAGATTTTCGTTCTAGAAGCAACCTAAATTACACCTTAAAACAACCCATTCACTGTCTAAAACCATAAAAATAAATAAGACCAATCAAAACATTTAATGAAACTCAATCAGGTTCACAGATCAAGGTTCTAAAAATACCCCGGAACATCAACAGCCAGAAGAGCAGATTTTCTGATGAAGACCACATTTTGCAATTTGAGATCCAACTGCAGGATGTTCCAGGCATAGGG
This sequence comes from Macquaria australasica, assembly GCA_005408345.1. NCBI lineage: Eukaryota > Metazoa > Chordata > Actinopteri > Centrarchiformes > Percichthyidae > Macquaria > Macquaria australasica. The sequence continues at coordinate 221,776 of SEMN01000233.1, forward strand.
AGCAGCATATATAAAGCTCTTTTACCTACTTCTATAATGGAGCTATTAGTCTGATCACCACATGGAGGTCAGACTACCTGACTTTTTTATTTCCTTCTGAACTACTGATGAAAATCTGGTCATGATGGCCCCACATCCATCTGCCAGAAGAAGAGAACGGTAAGCGTGTAATTGTCTGGATGAGAAAAATCAAAAGACTTAATCTTCAACATTATCAAAAATATCCAGGATTAGATCATGAGAAAGGCTTTCATGTGTCAAATCATTCGCTTGGATGCTTGTATTCCCCTGTGTCTGACTTTCTTTGACGGAAAATAAGTAATAATTAATATGAAGGATGTTTAAAAGGGAGCTCTTCACAGAAAAGTAATGCTTTCATTATGTCAGAGCAGAAAGTTGATTTGACGCTTTTGATAAATGTGTTTTCAAGGCAATATCTCTGTAATGATGTGAGGACATTGAGGGAATAGAGCCATATATCAAACAGTTTCATTCAGTAGCTTTCTCCTCGGAGTTGCGAGATCACCACTCATGGCTGTGATAGGATTTGGGATGGAGATTTGGGAGGCCAGGTTGAAGCTCAAGCTGTAAGTAACAATGATATATGATTCACCCACTCATCTGAATGGCTGCTACTTGTCAATGTCATCGCTTATGCAACACAGTTCAGCTGTTTTTCATAGATGCAGCCAAAATTAGACCAGAATTTTTAACCCTTTTAGTCCCATACATCACTTCCTAATATGACAAATGTGCTCATGAAGAAACACATGAATTGGTTGTGGAGGGTGCAGCTGTCTCTGGTGTCTTACAAAAGTGCAGTGTCTGCTACATTATGTGCATGCACGCTTTTATGTATGTTTGCGCATGTGTGCAAGAGACCTTTGTGTCTGCATCTTTGATACTTCACTCTGATGAAAGAAGACCCAGTGGGGGGCATTATGCCAGAGAGAGGTTGAAGGAGAAAGGCGGAGGGTCAAGACAGCTAGAATAAGTTTCTAGTCTGGGGGACTGGAGCTGTCTCTTGGTTTCATCGGGTTAAAAACTTCAGCACTGTTCAAAGATGCACTTGAAAGGACGTTCCATTATTTATTCATCAATGCATCATCTCATAGACAAGAGTCGGGATGCTCAATATGCCCTCAATTACTTGTCTGTCTAGGTAGTGTACATGCATGAATCTGCTCACATAAAACAGTGCTGGAATAACAGGTTTTTACAAAGGCACTGCTACTCAGGCAGCAATGTGTTTAAAGCAGACAAAGCTCACTTTCGAAAAAAGGAAACATTTGTTGAAAATCTGCTTGTGCTCCTACTTCTGCAGACATTTAGTAGCCATTTGGCAGGCAATAACTGCACAAGACAACACAACATCTGTGCATCGAAGATGTGAGACGATCCACATATCACAGAAACACTTAGAGGCAGTGTGGGAGAGAGAGAGAGAGAGAAGAGGAGAGCTAACAGTGTGTAATACACTGGCAACCACATCAACTCTATAACAGCCGGCAGATATAAAAGTGTTAGCACCCGCTGTCTCACTGTTCTTCCTAATGTCAGAAATAACTCAAGATGATGCTTCAAAGCAGGCTTTCGATCCGTTTTCAATATTCACCACAGGCTCCTCAGTGTATAGATTGTGCTAGAGTAACACACAGCTTTCAAGCTGTGCAGCAGAGCTGTGATACACTGCCCTCATCTGGTTGAACACAGGAAACATCTATCCTACCTAGGGACAGATGTTCATATTTCATATAAGCAAAAGACTGTTGTTCTATATTGACATATTCTGAACTGCAACGTGGCATAGATCAATCCAGATGGCAGTGACTCTGTTACTGTTTAACTCTTACATACTTTACCATCACACCACAGTGGTGGAAGCAGTACTCAGATCCTTTATTTAAGTAAAAAGCACCAATACAACAATGTAAAAATACTGCATTAAAAGTAAACTCCTGCAATCAAAATCCTACTTAAAAATATTACATTAGTTATCAAAAGGAGATAGAATAGCCTAAATGTGTGTGATTTGGTTAAAGAGATAGTTCAGAGATACAGTAGTTTGGGTGAATTTTACTGTTTTTCCCAGAGTCAGAAACTAATAAATGCCTCAGGACAGATCTTTTTTATGTATTTGGTGTGGTCTGAGTTGTGTCAAGCAGCAATATTAGGCTATCATGGCTCAATTGTTGACTGTCTATGGGATCAAATAACATAATCATGATCCCACAGGCATAGGGGAGGCCAAACTCTCAGACTTTGAAAACCACTGGTCTAGTCATTCCCAACCTGGGGACCTGGCCAATAATCATACATTATTAATTGTCATCTGTGAGAGCAGCAACCCTCTGGAATACTCCACCTATGAAAGTAAGGAACTGCACAACATACAGCATTTTGTAAATCTACTCAGATATGTGCTCGTTAATGATCTGATGTTCCTAGATTTAGATCTAGATTAACTTGTCTGTAGCGTTTTGTACTCGTCCGATTGTTTTGTTATTTTAGGACTGCTATGACTAAGTGTTGTGTTACATTTCTTCCAGTTTCTTATCTCTCTTTTTTTCATTGTTACTTCATTATGTAGAAAATGCTTTTCATCATTTGTCATTTTCAGTCGTGTTGGGACTACGGGTGCAGATTAGCTGTCGAACTAACCCTGTCACATTTACATTGATGTTGTTAACGTCATTGTTGATTAATGTGCACTGTCCCATGTGAATAAATAAATGAAAAAAAGTGGCCTAGTTTTTATTTATACATATGTACAAATATATATTCTGCCTAGTTGAAATGAACTGAAATGTCATTTGGTCATTGTGGCCTATTAAACTTAGTGACTTGTCAATTTTAATGATAGGTGTGTACTAATTGAAGAAGAGGAGTGGAATATAGCCTAATTTTTCATTGGTAAACCAGCCAAATGGTACAGAAAGTAGTACAATCATCATAAGCTGCCCAAAACCATTTTTACTCATCCAATCAAGTAAAAAGTAGCCCAATTTGGTGGAAAACCAGCCAACCTGGCAACACTGGTCAGACCCCCTCCAAAGGGTCGCAAGATAAATCTGAGGGGTTGTAAGATGATCAATGGGGCAGGGAAGAATAAAAAATAAAGTTCTGCTACATGAAATTGTATTTTTTTCTCTAATCTTTTCTTTTTTTGTGGACAATTTTATCTCCTTTGGCCTCAAACTGTTACTTAAATGAAACTATACTTTAGAAGGGGAACATCTCGTTGGTGGAACTGCTGAGGGCGCCAGTATACTTTGTCAGTAGTGCTCGTCAGACAGTTTAATAGCTGAAATACTCAAGTAAAAGTAGCTCAAAATCGTACAAATGTACAGTACTTGAATGAATGTAGTTTGTTCCTTTCCACCACTGCTATCACACTAGCATTTTCAAAAATGTACTCTAGGGTTTGACTCCCATCTATTTTTGGGGCTTCCCAGGAGCATACATTTTAAGTTGACCTTCACAGCAATGGCTCTGCTAGAGAAAACCCAATCCACAGCAGCCAGTTGCTAAATGAGCCTGCATACAGATTAAGAGGGAGTGTGAAACAGCTGGCTACATGGAGACAGCTTGACTGCCTGCATGTGCTGCACTCCACCAGAGGCTACACACTCTGCTTTGTCAGGGTTCCTGCTGTTACAAGGCTTTATTTTGTCTGATTCCTCTCTTCACTGCATTGGCGCCTCAAGAAAGAAAAAAAAAAACATAGATAGTGAGTCAGTGAGTGATTGGAAGTAACACGGAAGATCACTTATGAGACCGGAGAGTGGATAACAGCATGAGCTCAACTCTCTGGCTTTCTATTTCATGGCTCCACTGATCTGTTAATGTCACACACCAAAAAGCTGAAAAGAGTATTGATTGGACATGATGCCTAAAGGGTTTCACTGTCCTTTTCCAGACATCTTTGAGGTCTTAGATGTCTCGTAACAGGCGCTATTTGACATCATGCCAGAACGGGTAGGGGGGAATGAGACCTTCACTTGGATAATTTTCAGTCAAGACACTCACATCATTGTTTTAGCCATTTATAGCAAAAATCATTTTGAGTTTGGTGGTGTGGCTCTGACCCTTAAATGCTCCGGACACAAATTTCAGAAGGTTTGACACAGACTGTCTCTGAGCGCACGGACCCTGCGGCACAGCCTTAGATAGCAAGCATTTGAATGAACAGGAACCCATAGAGAGAAACACACAGGAATTGCATGAATCTAAATGCTAATGCAGGAGGAGGCCAGAGAGGTGGAAGGAGTATAAATAGTTGGTGTAGCAGCGAGGGTCAGTGCTGAGCATTGGAGTATGCAGAAGGAATGAGTGCCAAAGCTGTTTATGATACTTGTTAGAGATATAGTAGGTTGTAGTCAAATATGATTAGACAGTATAGAACTTCTGACATTAAAACAATTGTACGTGAAATTTCACTCTCATTCTCGATCTTGGAAAAAGGAGTCTCGAGCATCTCGACTCTTGTCAAAAAAAGGTCACATAATGACAACTGAGTTATCGTCATGACGTGGTACATCTGCTGATTCAGTTGAAAGCAGAAACAGAAAAGTGTTAGTAAGTGGACCTTGACTTTAGATTTTCTTTTGTCAAACTAAACTGTGCTCGTCTAAACCAGTGGTTCCCAAAGTAGGTGATTTGACGAGCCTTAAAGACGGGACAAGGTGCCACAAGATTAGTTAATTTCCATTTTTTTACAGTATATTTTTTTATAACGTTTCCCCACGTAAAAGCATTAGGGGACATTTAAACTACATTGTTATATTATGTTTTAAACTATGTCAAAACAGAAGAAAAAACAGCAATAAACATTGAAGTCACTATGTTAAAACCCAAGTTAAATTTACCATAAAAGCTATCAATGGCGGCAATTGCCACAACTAAGAGAGCTAAATGAAAAACAGAATCAGCGCATGGTGTCATGTGTCTTGAAAACCTAAAATGTAAGCTAATTCTACTTTTGAACAAATACGTTTAACTCTTCAGCATACAAAATTTGTATTCATCGTTTGTTTTGAGTCCAATATTTATCTGCAAATCTGCATGGCAACATAGCCTAAAACTGCTGCCTTTTCTTTTTGTAGTAATTGAGAATAGGCCTGTGTTATTTCACTCAAAATTGATGTTAGTCCAAATATATTACATATTTTTACAGTTATTTGTTTTGTTAGTTTGTTAAAATAAACTCTCACAACAGATATTCATGGTGTCATTTAAAGCTGAAAGGTTGCACATGAGCAGTATGTGGGGCGCCAGTTAAAAAAAAATCAGTACGAAGGGCTACCATGGTTTAAAAAACATGGGGAACCACTGGTATAAACTAACACAAAGTTGCCATATAGAAGAACCAGGACATTTTCCTATACAGATATAATGTACATATATACTGTATATATAAGCAACAACATTGCTGAAAGATATGAAACAGGCGACCTAATGGGGCACACTTGAAACCCCCCCCATTGTTGCCAGATTACCACCTGTGTCACTTGGTGTGTCAACTTTTAAGGCTCCTTTTGCAACATGTTTTCAAAAAAAGGAGCCTAGTGACAAATCTATCGATTTTTGGGCAAATGTTTGCTGCTTCCCCTTGAAGGGAGTCAATAAGAGTGCCCAGTAAATCTGCACTCCTCCTTGCCTTATCTCAGCTGCTTCCAGTGAGTGACAGAGAGCAGGCTCCTTCAGATGACCACACAGCAGCCAGACTCAAACAAATGCTTGTATCCACAGCATGAGTGAAAACTGCAGATTTTTACTGTAAAAATCTGTAAACTACACACACTTAGTCTTGCTTTTATAACCAATCTCACCATTGACTGAATAATTCTTGTATTTGACACAAAGTTCGTCTGCAGAGTCATCTGAGCTGACAACTAACAGAATCAAGCAGCAATACATTTTACATCAAAAAGCCTTGGGTATGAAGAAAAATGTATTCTTCTCTATGTTTTTTATCTTGTTTACTTCACCAAGAAGGTTATCTGATAATTTCCGTCCATCTGTGTTTGTTTTCTTTGTCTGTGATAAACATATTTTGAAAGCTAATGGCCGAATTGGCATGAAATCTGTTATGTACATTCACACTCCCACCAGAAATCACCACCATCAGGCCACACTTTGGCTGCTCTAATATAACTAATATGTCAGTACAGTGTTGACTGTGAAAGTAGTTGCTAACTACAAGGCCTTAGGCCTCAGTGAAGGTCTGCACTCTGTTGACTGTTCTGTTGTAGTATTTATCTTTTTTCACAACAATGACCAGCTTCTATGGAGTCATAGGAGTGCCATAAAAAAGAAATGATCTGTAAAAGAATAAGAAAGTAAATGTGGAAATATAAAGACAAATAACAAAATATAAAAGAATAATTATAAGCATTTTTATTTATTTGTTCATTTATTCCTGTATATATTTATTTAAAATGTTTTAAATAATTTTTATATAATGTCATTTATTTATTTTTATCCCTTTATTTTTCCTTATTTTTTTCCCTATTGCTTTTGCTATTCCTTGAAGGTCCAAGCTCTTTGGGCAGGCCTTCCTGCCCAGGCTGAGTAGTCAATAAGATATGCACACTCTCTTCCACATTCCAAGTTAGCCAGTTGTGTCACTTCCAGTGCTCATAACACCAACAGACTACAACATGCAGCTATGACATTTTTCACTTCAGATTGATTCACAACAAGTAATGGCAAAAACAATAGGGGAAATGCAAAGCAAAAATATATATTATAATAATAATATAATAATATATATAAATATTTACAGAAATAAATGAACAAATAAATATGAAAATAAACGAAAATGCTTATAATTATTGTTTAATATTTTGCTATTTGTCTTTATATTTCAACATGTATTTATTCTTTTATTTATTCCTCTTTATATTTCCACATTTACAGTATTTTCTTATTCTTTTACAGATTTATTATTTTCTATGGCACTCCTATGACTCCATAAGCTGCCTGGTATAATACAGAGTTATTTTAACTGAGACCCTGAAGAACTCTGTGGCATTCAGCAGCAAGCTTTAAGTAAAAGCAAAAATAATTATTACTTCCTGTTCCTTGGCATAAAAGAGGAAATTGGGGTTCTTGGAACATATGTGGTAAAAAGCAACAGACAGAGTGGTTATAATGGCTTCAAAAGTCAATAAGTGTATTCAAGCATCAGGTTTTAACATCTGCATAGCTTGCATTAGTTGAGGGTATGAGTTTAAGAGTGACATCGTTAAGCACACTCCGTTTAAATTAACTGCATGGTTTTGAAATAGCTCAAGTGGAAGAGTAGGCAAATGTTTATGCATTTAAGGACAGAACTCACGGGGGTGTGATCAGTGGTTGTTGCAGTACTACTCAACAAAATGATTACCACATCCACCTCACAGTGAGTTATTAAAACAGCAGCAGTATTAAAAAGTTTAGTCTGCATGAAGTCCCCATCTGTCAGTTCAGTTTTTTGTTTCTTTTTTTGGATAACAGTCCTACGTATGAGCATTCAGGTGTTTGTGATTAGCAGCAGATTGCGATACAACAGGTTGCTGTTCTAAAAAGTTGAATTGCATCTGCATGACATCAATCAAAGAAGGTAACCATGGAGTCAATAATGCTACTTGTGCATTTTGTGTACCTGAATGTGGGATCATGACAGACTATCGCAGATATCGTTGTTTAACAAGGACAAATGCTGTGCAAATGTACCTTATGGATGTTTCTGCCTTTGTTTTTGTCTTTCTGCAAACAGACACTTTAAATAGAAATGTATTACATTTCATGTTCCATGAAAGTATTTGGTGAAAAATGCAAATAGAAAAAGTAGTCAACATTTCTTGTGACACCTTAGCAAAACAGTGTTTTAAAATGTATCTTGAATTTTTTTAATTTTATATTATTACATATATGCACTAGTCATTAAAACCCCTTTTCTGTAACGTGTTTTCATAATTACAATTAGAAAGATCACAATTTATTGTTTTATTCATTTGTGTAAAATGTGGATATTCGACCAACAAATCATAAGTCATGAAAAGCAGTATTCTTTCAGATCTTAAGAATCAGTGAGCATCCTAGTCAAGCATACCTGCAGGTCCTCTTTCATTCACTCATTAATTTTCTTTGCCCATCTGTTCCTCCTCTGCTGCAGGGAGGCTGGAGCCCATCCCAGCATGCACTGCTTGGGAAGCATGACTACATCAGTTAAAAAAATGATTCATACTCAAAACACAATATAATCTGGGAGAACTTGAGAAGAGTGTATAGTTTTGTGTATTTGAACTCATTCCTGGTAACAAACCCCTTGTTGCATCAGGCAAAACATAATATTGTTCTGTTAAAACTGAATAAAGCGTAGTTAATGCAGTTTGATTCTCCGTGGATCTGGATATGCATCCTGAGCTTAAAAATGAGCCAGCAGCACAGCAATGAAAACTTAATTTGGTGTGTAAATGCCAAACAATGTAGTGTATTCCACTCAATAGAGCAGCTTAACACTCTCACAGAAAATGTTTACAGCATGAACATTGTATGGCATTGCAAGTTATGTGCCTTTTAAAATGGAAATACTCAAGGAAAGTCCTTAAGTACAGTAATTGAGTGTACTTAATTACTTTGCTTATGTCCGCCTCACTGTTTCTCTTCTAGACTATGTGTTCTGTAGCCTTCTCTGACTTTTTTATCATGGTGTTAGAAATCACCAGAATCCATATACAACACTAAGCACACCGCCTAAATAATTATGCACCATTTCAGTGGTTAATTATAATCAGTAAGTCAATGATTGCCTTTAAAAATGATTTTTAAAGTGATTCATTCAATTTACATTTGAATTTAAGATCAGTAAGCGTTATTAGTCATACAAATATACAATTATGTACAATTATACTATTATAATTAGGTGTGCCAACTAATCATTCTATTTCTATTTCATTTCTGCCTTTAAAATATAACTCACTGATATCAAAACTACCCATATACATGTACAAATATCTGATAGAAGATTTTTAATTCAGGTAGCTAATTTGCTTTGTTATCATATTCAATCACAATTAATTTGTCTTCTACTTTAACACTCGTTTCTGTTCAGCCCTGTGTTTAATGTAAAGATCTCTCTCTTTATTTTGTCACAAAATAATTAATATCTAATCAAAGCTCCTGTCACAGCCCTGTGGGATGGTATGTTTTAAAATTAGAGAGAGGTGTCTGCACGTGGGAGAAGTGTGCCTTCAGGGCTTTCTGCCAGAAGGCTTTCTGCTCTGCAGTTGCCTGGTCTTCCCCGCCCACCTTCTCACCCGCATCTCATTCCCTCATCAGTCGCTCACTACTACCGGTCCACTTCCTTTGTTCCCTTGTCAGTTTGTAATAGTTGCTGTCTTGCCTTGTGTTTTTGCTTTGTCACCCGAACCTTAACCTTAACCCTAGACCTGAACCTGTCTACCTGCCTGCCTGTCTACCTGCCTGCAAGCTATTTTCGTCATTAAAGCAGACATCATCCTGCCATCTCGACTATGTGCATTTGGGTCCTTCCCCTGTCCCTCCCTCACCACCGTGCCAAGATCTTTCTCCTTAGAGTCCATTAGACAATAGATTTCTTTAATTTCTCTTTTGTTAGAATTCAATATCTAGAAAGTCTCATGAGTCTTACCATTTGCATGCTGTAAGAGCCAAACGAGAGCTGGAGTTGTTTAATGCTAACAAAACATTGCCTTTCGCGATTGACATTATTAGGTGTTCAATTTCTGTGTTCTGAGTTCTAGGCTAGAAACACGGCGAGTCTTCAGCTCTTTATACTAGAGACGATCACACCTATTTTATGCCATTGGATGATAGAACTCGCTTTCTGGTTGGATAATTGGGTAGCCATCTACTCTAATTGGCTGTAAAGACAGACACAAATCATGCTTGTAGCTTTTGATGTCACACACACAGAGTTTTCTGTTTTGAATCTGCATTCCAGATATTCACAAACCTATTCCCTTTGTTTTAGAAGAAGATTTGTGTTACTTCATGACTGAAATCAATTCTACACAAATGTTATAGTCACATCCTTAAAATGTTCCTTTAACCACAAATCATTTCTACAGATTCACAAACTTGACTTTGTCATGTTGATTTTTTTACAAGCTCACAAAAGCTGATATAAAACCACAGGCTGTGGGGTTATTTCTGGGCATCATTTCAAAAGTTCAAAGTCATTATGACCTTTATTCGATCTCATACGCCATGATCTGATCTAATGGACTCTAGTTGTTATGATAGAAATCTCCAGGTGGAAATATAAGCTGCAGGAGCTTTGTTGTAGCAAAAAAGATCAAAGATTCTGTAGGATATTCGTGCCGTAGACCCCTGCCACGATCTGCCCTTCAGGCTAGTCTGTTTCTCAGACAATGCTGAGTACATGGTGGGTTTCTTCAGGATGGTAGTCAAACTGGTCAAGCTGAAAGAGAGAGAGTCTAGAGAGTATAACAGAGCTGTCACGCTAGTCATATTTCTCCGTGTATTATGTCCTGTTATCTCATATTCAGTCAAAAACTCTGTTCACGAGTTCAAAAATCTGCCACACAAGTGAGAAAAGTTCATGTGGAGCTCATCTTACAATCTTCCAACAAAATAGTCATCTGTCTTATTCCAAAAAACTTCACTCAAGTTCAAAAAACAAGTTCATATGCACAGAAAGTGGAATGTTCTCAACATATTTCTCAGGGGTGTTTTAGACTTAAAACAGGATAAATGATTTATTAAAGTAAAGATTTTTATGCAGCACAGCCTTTGCCACTTATCTGAGCATCAAAGTAAAAATGTTAGAAGAAAGATTGGTAGTTTGGCAGATGATATATCATTATCACTGTTTCAGGATTTCTAGTATAAACAGCAATACCACATACTGTGACAGAGCTCATTTCAAAACAGTTGTACCTTTTGATATTTTGCATTAGGAGCACAGGTTGAACACGAAGTCTGTAATCGATCACAGACTGCAAATCAAATTACTTTCCAATAACCAGCAGGCAACAGAACAAACAGAGGAGGAATTGTTCTCTCAGGCTTTGTATAAGTGACAAATGTCCCTTCCCTTTATTTTAACTCTTTGACTTTAGCAGTGATTGAGGAGAGATGTGAAAAGAATATTCATTGATGTGTCTTTACAATAACAACAAAAGACAAAATCTATCAACTTTTCAATAACCCCTTTTTTAAAAGTTATTCAAAGATTAACTTTCTCAAGGACTCACCTCCTACAGTGATTATTAATCCTGCACCTTCTTTCAGCATGTTGTCAAAAAAGAGGAATGAAATGAAATGATCCAGGGTAATTAGTTGTATCCTTGGGACTAATATCAAAATAAACTAATTATCTCATACTGTTTTGGGTGAGTGTGTGTCTGCGTTCGTGTGTGTGTAATCCCCTACTTAAATATAGTCATCATCATTAGACAAGATGTTGTTCCTAATTAATAGTAGGAGTGGATGGATGGATGCCAAGTCAGGCAGTTCATGTCAGTGTCGCAGAATGTAGACGACATTAACTACGTGCTAAACCTGTATTAGAAGAAATGCTACAATGCCATAGTGTTGGATGGAATTGTCTTCTGTGGGAAGGTTGTGTGAAGGTGGTGCAAGAGGACTGTTGATGGAGGGTGCAAAATGGAAAGGATTCATGCTCCCCAGTGGATGAATACTCGACAACTGCATGTTACGTTGCATGGAATTTTTATGCGTATAAATGACAATTATGATGTGATTGTGGTGCTAGAGGAAAGGTCAGATGGCACCCAAAACTTTAGGACTCATCTACTGAGGACCATGGAAATTCAGTGCAAATTTCATGGGAAATTAGCCATTTGTTTTTCCAGATGCTTTATCATGGACCAAAGTGCCAAAGGGAGATTTTGAGCTGACTGTTTTAATAGATGGACAATCAGGAGGTCACCAGAATCACTAGGAATCATCTTCTGGGGACCACGAAAATCTTACAGGAAAGAAAGTAACAGTTGCAGTAATGTTAACACCATCTACAGGCAATGGGAGTTAAAACTGCAGTTTTTTCTTTTCTATTCTAGTACATTTTAATGTCAAACTGCTCATTTGGATTGAGATGTTTTGTATACAAGAGGGAAATATCAGGGACCATGACATTTCTCTGCAAATCCAAATCAAGGAAAATCAGCCATTAGTTAGCCATTAGTTTCTGAGATACCCTATCATGGACCAATGTATTGGTGAAGGAGAGATCTTGAACTGATGGTGGTGCTAGAAGCATGGTCAGAGGGCTCCAGAAACATTAGGATGCATCATCTGGGAACCATGAAATTTGGAACAAATTTAATAGAAAAAACTTTATCATGGACCAAAGTGATTTTAACCTGATGGTGTTACTAGATGAAAAGTCAGAAGGTCACTAAAATTACTAGAGATCACCTTCTGTGGCAAACAAATGTCCTACAGATAAGTAGCAGCTGCAGTATGCAGGCTGGACATGGATTTAGGTGCTCTGTGTAAATGTTATGGTATGTCCAGGTTAACTTATAGTTCAACCAACACGTATTACTTTGTTAGAATGGTAGTATAATGTGCGGTCAATGAACAGTTAGATAATAATTGGAAGAATAAAACTTGATAAATAAATGTGTGATAGTTAGGGATTTAAAATAAATGACATTTGCTGGAGACCATCTGGAATTCACCCAAGGATCCCTAAGTGTTCCCTTTTCACCACTTCTAGAAGAAAGTATCCACTTTCAAAAGATTTATTGTGGCCCTAATTATGGACCGATTGCTCCACTTTTATTCATCTGTGCCATTTCTTTATTTAAACTCTCTCGGAACCCATTCAGGTTTTCCTCCTTCTATGCCCTTAATTTTATTGACAGCTCTGTTTGCCCATCCTTCACAGCAGCTATCAAAAAAGCAGCTGTGGTCTATATTTTCCACCGCTGCATCAGCAGGGGACTGATGACAGTGATCAGAGGAAAAGGATTTCAGACAGCTGGGTTATAAAACCTACTGAGTCTATAAGTCTGTAAAATATATTAAATTGTCTTCAGTTCTTTTTGTGATGAAGTGTCTCATAGGAGTGTCTCTTGACCTGTTGTGGCTGCTGCTCAATGGGGAATTGAGCCTAATATGGAAAATGCAATTACTGTGGCTTGGAGGAGCAGCTGTCTTCTTCTAAACAGCTAACAGAAAAAGATAAAAGATGGCAACCCAAAGTCTATTTTGCATACAGAGGAGAAGTGTGTCGCCTTATTGGCCCTCTTACAGATACATCTTTTCTAAGCAAAACAGTCCAAATTGTATTTTTGGGAAAAGACACTGTCAGTAATCTACTTGATCTGCTGTAGGTGTCAGCAAAAAATTCAGTCCATACAACATTTCAATTTTTCATGGCATCTTTCAACAACAAACTGAAACATGGCAGTAGGGCAATACGTTTCCTTGTATCCTGTTTCTTGCAAAATGCAAGAGGAAACCTTATGTTATTTGGAACCACATCTCAAATGGGATTGTTTGAGACAATAGCTTAAGCCAGAGGGGAGGGTGGGGGAGCAAAAAGTCGGAGGCAACCAGAGGTTTGGAGTAGATTGATGGACATGGGATGAAAGAGAATGATCACTGACTGGGAGGCTTTCTGAGGATAGAAGCCTGAGGAAAAAAACAACCCATGGTGAGCAAAAAAGTCAGTGGATGAGGGCAAAAAAATAACAGATTTCTTAAAGCAGAGCACATATTCCCACAACCTATGATCTGCAGTAGTAGCAGTAGTGTTGTTGTCATAATGACGCTTTTCTGAGTGACCATGTTTGAAAAATCTGATTAAATACTGCCAAAAAAACCCAAACTCATAACAGATTAGTGTTACAGCAGCCCAAGGCCTTGTGAAACACCAGTTTGTCTTTTAAGTGTTGAAAGCATTAAAGGTCCATGATCCAAATGTATACAGATCTCAAGATTTAAAAAAAAGCTATCACTCTCAAATTGATTGACAGGTTTTCTAATACAAGTAGATGGCAATGATAACAGTTTGAGATGTTTTCTGATGCTGTTCAATGTTTAATAACATCAGTAAATTTGGATTTTTGATCTCATAGCCAAACTCTCAAATCATGTTAATATGGCTGGTCAAAAACAAAACGAAAACGCTGCAAATTCAGCTTACATAATCACAGACATCTAATATCAACATAATAAAGAAAAGATCCAGCTAACACAATCAGTCTCTAAAGCATCATGCAGATATAATCCCTTCCCTAAAATTTGATTTGATAAGAAAAATAAATCATGTTAGCAAGCCATTCAATCAAATTGAAATTCTTTACATCAGTTAGGCAAGGTGTTCTGCAGCAACCCCTGGTGTGTTAATCTCCCAACGAGAAGGTTTGATTCCTCAGTCCAGCCTTTTCTCTGTGAAGTCTCTGTGGGATTACATTTTTTTCCCCCCACATTCCAAAGTCATGCAGGACAGGTAGACTGGAGAATATTAATTGAGCAAAGGTGTGAATGTGAATGATGTGAGTTAGCTCTGTAATGAACAGATGATCTGTGAAGGGTGTTCCCTCTGAGTATGCTGGGATAGGCTCCAGACAGCCCCTGAATGGATATAAGCAGGGAGAGAAATTCAACATTTTCAGAGGTGATTATTCCAGCAGGTGGCAGCAGACACAAACCAATGCACAGCACGTCTGTATGTAAGAGTGGCTGGACATTGCTGTGGTTTCATATTCAGTGGCTCTAATAAGATGTCCATCATTTACTATAACACAGCAGATCTGAGTTGGTCCGTTATTGCAGTTGTCATGAATTTCAGAAACGGTGTGATGCCCAACAGGTCTGACAGAGCCTACAATCCTGCATGCAGACACACAGGTAAGCTTCATTCTTACAGTAATACCAGGCTGAAAAGCGGTGTTTCAAGGCCCTCTCTGATGGGTGAGGTCGGGTGTGGTTAGAAGTATGCTCTGTTGCACCTGAAAGCACGCCTCACAGTGACTATGTTTACATGCACACTAATTTTCCACTATTATTTCCGAATATAACAATATTCAGAATACAGGTCATGTAAACAGCGTATTCAGTTAGCATATTCCACATTAGGCCTTATTCCGAGTATAGCATTCTCTGATTAAGACCTGTGGGACAAGTCCGGTACACTGGTAACTGAAAAAATCATATTTTAACGCAAAGAATGATAAACGTGATAAACGACATGTTAGGGCACCAAGCCCTGTCAAATGATGGGAATATTAGTGGAATATTCATTTTCATTAGCCATATAAACAGCTTGGTAGGAATATTGCCCTTTGTGGAATAAGGGCAAAAAAACGGAATATTTAGTGCATGTAAACGTAGTCACTGATGTCACCGTGTACTGACCCACCCCGGAGTGCACTTCTACATCACTGCAGGAAGGTGAGATGTAAACAACTGGAGGTCAGCTAAGTGTTAAGTTGCTCTGATTTTATATATGCCCTTAAAACTGAATCTTTGTATGGATTAAAGGTAAATTTAGACATTAAACCTTTTTTGTAATGTCTACATCCATTGCCGTTGAGTACTTTTGGTTACTCATGCATTTTCAATCATTCATATTTTGAATTTTATTGCTAAAGAGTGGTGTAGTGATTGTATCCTCGTCTGATAATCCTCAGCACATTGGTGTAACCTCTTCAGTCCCTTTCTCCCGCTGGTTGAACACTTTGTACAAACTCATACTGTGCAGCCAATTACTGTACATTTAAATTCTAGTGGAGATCCCAAAGTTCCCGAAGAGACCACATAAGTCAAGTAGAATTTGGGGGAAATTAGTATAAAATGATGCGCAACACGTGCAAAATATTTCCATTTGATAAATGAAGTAGGCATAAATATCATGGAGGCTATAGGGAGTAAATATTACACTCATACACTACAGCTTCAATGAAGAACTGGAAAAAGCATATACAGACGTTAAGGACTATTGAATTACGTGTCCAAATCATAATTTAAAAAGTTTTTTTCTTGAATTATAATATTACATTTTATTAAATACATTATGTCGTGTTTGGATTGGGTGTTTAGGATGAATTATGTGTGTATGGTCAGGTAACTGATGATAGCATAACACAATGGGTAATGATACACAGAGATGCATTGATTATAGAGGCCCACAAGAAGCAAAGGAAAACCATTAAGTCAGCAAGAACAAAAATAAGTACAGGCCCTGTAGTAGAGAATGAATAGTAATACAAGTGAAGTAGTAATGGGCAGCATATTACATCACGGACAGAGAGGTCACAACTCCAGGCGGCCCTATTTCCTGGCCTACATTATTAAAGCCTCTGAGCATAAATGAGTCAAGATGAAATGGGAAAAATGAATTAGGCAGAAAATAATATAAAAATAAAATATCAAGACAGAAGTTGGATACAAGGAACAAAAAAGCAAAATATGTATCCCTTACACCAAACCGCTGATTTGATTTTGATTTTAAACAAATTAGAATTCAAATTCAGTGTTGTTAAAACATCATAATGTACCTGCACTTAAATCAGTTCAGTGTGTGGGCGTATTTTTCTTTCCTTATTCTTTACTATCACTGTTGTACTGAAGACAATATATTTCAAGCTAAGCCAGTACTGTGTGCACTCACATGGACAGATATGGTTTATTTGGCGAGGGTCTGGTGCTGCATAGAAAAACTCAGATGACGAGGGGATTCTTAATAGTCACTCACACTGTTTGAGTGTCTGTTGGTATTTAGTGTGTGGGCAGTTGACCAAACACTGGCTCTGCCTTTTTCTGCAGCCCTCAGCTGTTAACATTTCTCCACGGTCTATGTAGGACAATAAGAGGCACAGCTGATGAGAATAAATCCCATTTCACTAAAGGCAATAATACCCCCCCCCAACTTATTATTCCACTCACTTCATTGAACAATTAACCAATCTGACACAACGGGCTAATGAACGTACTTAACTCTCTCTCTCTGTGTGTGTGTCTCTGTGTTTGTGTCTGTAATTGGTTATCATGTTCTCTTTTTCTCTTTGTCTCTAATGATCAGCTGTGTAAATAGAGTCTGTCACCTCCCAACACACACACACACACACACACACACACACACATCCTCAGACTTCTCTCCAGAGTCTTGAGCTGCCACAACAACATTACCGCAGATATGATCACCCTGCTCGGAGCAGTCGACCGGCTCAGCTCCCAGGAAACCAGCGCGGGGCAGATAAATAAAACGAAGGTCCAGACACTATCTCCTGCCCTCGCAGTTTACAAATATTCCACAGGAACGTGTATCTGTATGTTCTCTGCAAATAAAGAAGCAGCCGGACAGCTAAACAAATAATCTGTTCTGTGGGGGGAAATGCAGTCTTACTTTGGCCATGTTTTGTGGGCATCCTGACACAGGATTAGGTCCTGGGCTAGCTCAACTTGCCTGGTTTCCCTCCCAGAAATCTCTTCCCCTCAACTCATTGCTTCCACTAAGAGGACTGCAGAGGGATTTTGATGGTTTCTGATAGGATAGCTAACTACAATAGAGCTTCAGCGAGAAAAGACATCAGTGACTGAGGGAATAGAAAAGAAGCGGCGCCAATAAAAGTCAGCTTCCTGCTTTCATTTTTTAAAGAACAGTTGGCATATTTGAATTGTGCTGGAACGTAATTGTTTTATTTACCGCCAAATCCCCACACACAGCAGCTAAATAGTGTGCTGTAGTATGTAAATGTGGATAAGAGAGGGAGCATTGGGCTGCATGCTTAGCAATGTCTTTGAATGATTACTGTCTGGTATTAGGCAAATGCTCTATGCTGCTTATGGAAGCATGATAAGGGATTATGTCGCCTCGAGTAACACCATGTCACCAAAAAGCAAGACAAGAAGCAATTCCAATGAAGATTTTCAGGCTAATAATGTCCCCTTCAACCCTCCCCTCCCCCTCCTCCCACTGAGCCCCAGTTTGCCGACAATACAGAAACAAGAACTGCACGCTCACCAACACGTGTTCACTATCAGTCCGGTGTCCGCCATCAACTGGCGGGCCACTTTAATCCACCTCCTCCATCCATTCCCCCTGCCTCTTAAAGTGTAAATACCTCTTGTGTAATTTACACTGAAGTTCCCCATTCACTAATTACCCCCTCTAATCCACCCCCCACCCCACCAATTCCTGCTCCAGGTCCCAACCCCCCTACCCCCCACCCGTTACACTATGGATTCCCTGTCGGCTTGCTATGGGGGAGATCGAACTCTAATTAAGATTGTTAATGAAGATTTAATTTTCCACTTCAAATGAGCCGGCGAGCGTCCCGAGCGAAACGCATGAGCAAGAAAGTGCGAGAGGGAAGAAAGAAAGGAGGAAGACAAGAGGAGGCAAGGAAGAGGAATGGGCCGGTATAAAAACCACAGAGACGGGGGGGGGGGGGGGGTTTAAAAGTTACTCAGGAGGTTGTTCAATAGGCCTTTAAAGCCTATATGTACTTGAAATGCAAAGATGCGCGCACACACGCACACACACACACACACACACACACACAAGCACTAACACTGTGCTGAATAGCCAGCGGGATTCTGTGTGTCAGTAAGGTTCAAACAGAATGAGGAATCTCCATGTACTTGAACTCACACGCGCACACACACACACACACCAACTCGTGTGTCCTGTGATGCAATCCTGCAGCACATTGAGTGTGTATGTAGCGCTCCAGTACAGTGTATAGTTAGTCATTCCCAGGTGTACGGCTTTAACAGAGCCCATTTCATCTCCAGCTCTGCCATTATGCTATGATCAATTATGCATGCTGTAATTATTGACAGTGCCATGACAGCACAGCGCATCTCACCTCGAATGCTGCATTGCGGTGTTGATGCTTGAGGCAGACTGATAAACATACATATAGGAGTCGTGAATCGATAAGAATGTTGTGTTGGTTACAAGTTGATGTATTTTATCAGCTTGGTGGCGGAGGGCGGAGGTGGAGGTCAAAGCAAGTCAAAGCTGTTTTGCCTCCAACTGACTTCACATCCTCTTTAGATACAGGATGTTTGCCTCTGTAGGGGGCAAGTCAGCCCCATGAATCTCATAATTATGGGAATGCACGGGCACACAAGAGATGGCAAGGGCTTTTTTCTTCAGCACTCTTGCAGAATCAGCTCTCTAACCCAATCACAAATACAGTTTCATGTAATGCAACAGACTTGCATATTAACTGCTAATATGGTTCTCTCCATCCCTTCCCTCTCCCTCTGTTTTCTCTCCCTCTCCTGACTCGAGGCGGGTATTATCATTGTAATCAAGCGGAGACCCAGCTAACACGATCATTCTCTAAACCATCATGTAGAAATAATCCCCCCCTTCATATTTGATTATTGTAATAAATCTTTTTAACCAGCTATTCAGTCACACAGCAATGGCGCACATCTCCCCAATCCATCATTCAGCCAGGACGAAGGCTGCAGAACACAGGAGAGCTGCAAAGGTTGGTGAAGGGGCCTTGTATTCTTTGGTCACAGCTGTCAGGTCTGCTATATTTGCTTCTGCTCTGGAGTTCAAAATGTCCTTTTTTTCTCTTCTTTTTTTGCCGGCGTACAAACAGAGAACTCTCCCCCTCCGTCTGAAAGCGTGATTGCTCTGCAGAACTCTCCGTCTGTCCTCTATTACTGACCTCACATCCCCCCATCGGGCTGGATCAGACCAGACAAGGTGTTCCTTCATCCTGCAGTCAGACACGCACGCACACACACACACAGTCTGCGGTTTAGACATTTCAAGAGGCCAATTTGACAAGGCACACCAACCTACTCACAACAAGACACATGCTCACAAGGTGCGCACACATTTGTATGCACGGCACATCTCTCAATCGCTCTCTCCCTCTGTCTCTTTCTCTCTCTCTCACACACACACACACACACAAACAGAAGGCACAAGCAGCACAAGTCTGATTATTGAGAAGGAGTCTGTAGAAAAGAGCAGGTCTGACTCATCTCTTTGAAATATTTCCTTTTTTATTCAAATTTACAAAAAGAAAAAGTACAACAGAAATAAATACACTTTGTTCAGCACGCAATTGTGGAATTGTATCAACATCGTGCAGGAGCAATGAAGTCACTGGGGGGCACAGAACCGATGGGGTCTACCTGTTTGGGGTCAAGAGGCCAGATGTCATGACTTTCAACCTGCACCCTTTAGCTACATATCCACATATGTAGATGCTAAGATACCTGCTCTTATCCTTTAAGTGAGACTTCACTACCCTCAGCATGTAGGGTTTTTCTTTGACAGAGGACTTGACAAATGGCCCGACAGGACCACTTTCATCTGTCACTGTGGGTTGGTGCATCTCAGCTAGCTTAAAAGACTGAGAAAGAGCCGTGGAGTGCTGCAGAGCTTTTATTCTATTTAAAACAACTGATTCAACTAATCACGCTTTTGATTGAACCAATTTGCCAGGCTCAGGAGGTGGGATAATCAGCTCCGTCAAGTGGTTTAGTCGGCGCAGCACTCCAGAACTACTGAAATAAGACAAATCAGGAGAATCATCACTTTGATTTTGACCAATCAGCCAGAGCAGAACTTTGAATTAGACCAATCAGCAGAGATGAAACACCTGGAGCCAATCAAGACTGTGGAATAAACCATATAATTAGAATGGCAAGAAAGGTCACTTATTGGTATACCGTGATAATTGCTTTTGCAATGGCTGCCTCAGAATTGGCAATACTGTTATGAAAATGAGGATAGTTTTTTTGTGTGTGTGTTGAGAGACTAGAGAGACTTAGAGTTGGCACATTCCACATAAATGTTAAGGAAAACAATGCCCAAATGATGCATTGGTAAAGCAACACATTAGTGCTCTTTACAACAATACTTATTCTCATAACAAAATGGTTCCAAGTTCTTTGGCAGTCATTTTAGGTGCACCAGTGAAATTATCATTCAAGACATTAATTCACTCTGTCCATTCTAAATTGTTTGGTATTTCACTCCCATAAAATGAGGTTTAAAGGATAATTCTGCTTCGTTTTTTGTAGTTTTGACCATCATTTCTATCAGTTATGATAACATTGCACATACCGGAGTAATTGCTGAGAACAGGGAACATGGCAACATTGCTGCAATAAAGTCAGATAGGGCAACAAAGACAAGAGGTCAGACAACCCAATTGGTTTGGTTGTGAAGAGAGTCCGTAGTTTAAACCAGTTTATGTGGAGGTAAACCAAAAGGGAACACACCCTACGGCTGAATCTATACTTGTCTTTTCAAATGTCATCATGTCAACACAAAAACAGGTTGTTTTCCCAGGCTACAGGTCGGTCCTACTCCAACCCAGAGGGTGGTGGTAACGCACCTGAAGCAAACTCATGGATGAATGTATTTATGGACTCCGCAAGTTTGGACTGATCAGGGATCAGATACACGCACTTTAATGTGACAGAGAGAACAACAGCCAATATCAATTTAAGATCAGTGTCACAGGACAGACCCTGTAGAGGCAACTTCCACAGACTGCTAACTGAGCAGAAAAAATGACCTATGCATCTTACAGAGGTGGATACAATTACACCTTTGCAACGACTAGCTAGAATGCGGAGCTATCGGATTTCAGTCTATCTCGGATGCATTAACACTTTGCTTTTTTGATATCCAATAGCTATCTGATTCACCCAAGACACATGAAATTAGTGTAAATGGGGTCAGATGGGAGAATGTAATAATCCGTCACTGCCTAGAAACACTGTATGCAGCAAGTAATTTGTTTAAGACCTGTAAGCTTGTGTTTCCTGCCCCATTGGACTTCCCTTAAAGTGATGTTTCCAAGTCTCAGATCTTAGCAATTGACTTGCACTGTACAATGTTATTATTACTGATAGAAATAATGGCAAAAACTATGAAACTAAGACCCAAGTTGTAATAAACCAGAATTATCCTTCAAGCTTGGCAATATACCTTGTCACTTTGGATTACACTGAGGTTAGGTAGCTTTAGGGTGTTGAGCCACAATTAATTATAACTCAGATTTCAGAGAGGTTCTGCACCCCCCACTCTTCTCCAGTTATTGTGCAGTATTTGTACATTGGTCCTGATACCATCCAGTCTGCACAGTGGCACTGTATGGACAAGTCTGTGGCTCAGGTAAAGGGTACAGAGGTACATTATGGGTTCCATTTCGGTCAGTGTGAAGCCTGACTTCCTGACTGGTTAAGTAGGCGTTGACAGTAGCAGACCTTGACAGCAAGATTATGGCGGACCAAACTGGTGGACACTAGCAAAGCTGGCATCTTGACTTATGTGGGTGGCTTTACAGTGAACCAGTGATAAACTGTGACATTTCTACGATGGCACACCAAAGACATCCACATTCATGTTAGGGTATGTGGCAAAATTCCCCTCTGGACTCAAATAACTCAGTTTTTCAGGAAGGTTTGTTTCACATTTCACTGTTAAGCTATAATTCCACAAAATTAGAGAATTTGCTTGAATTTAGATACATGTAGTGGTCAAGGTAAAGCAAAATGCAATATTAATATGGTGTAGGGTTGGACGATATGTCAAAATTTTCCAGCCGGCCACTGTCAGGTCAACAACCGGTGATGGACCCAGCCAATCGCCGATAGCCGATATATTCGTCCAATCGCCCAACCCTAATATGGTCATTGAGTTGCACTGCCGGAAATGCATGAACAATGTCATTTGATGGACAGTCACTTTCCCAACCTCATATTAAAAATCTTACTCTTAAATGTACACTATTATATTTCTAGAGATGAGTAACTGTCTATAAAACTTTGTTTCATATCGCTCAGGCAGCGCAACACTAATGACAGAGCTGTCCTTGAAACTTATTACAAATTCCATTTTAGTGTATTATTCTACTTTTGCTGAAGAATAATCCAGATTTTAGAGAAAATACAGATTTTTTTGTTGTGCCTATTAGGGGAATTTCTCTTCACTCCATTGGATTTTCATCAAATTGGTTCCTCGCTGGGGCAGGCTAGTTCTGAGGCTTCCTGTAACTAATATTTTGCACAACAACCTTCTGCCAGAGGCCACATATATAATTGAATCCTTGGCTTGTCCATCTCAGACGAGAGCTACCACAACACAAACCCAAACCTGTTCACTTACTACATAGATGCTGAGTACATGGTGTTGTTTTCAGTCCAGGAAGCTGTTACCGTCCAGCTCAGTTAATCCATTTCTAATCTACAGTACATACAGATAGTCCCAACAGTGCTCCATTTGGACATGTAAATTCTGTCTTTTTTTTAAAACTCATTTTTCATTTTATATACTCTCTTTTAGCAATAATATTCAGTAGTATTTACATTTGAAATGCTTTTACATACAGTCAAACATGGTATCTTTTTGTTTAATTGACATCTTATAAAACAACTGTAATCTTTGACATTATTCATTATGTATTATTGAACATCACACAGTATAAAAGTGCATTCCAGCTGAAAACTCCAGCTCATTTGCATCCTGACCTTTAACAAGAACAAAAAAGCCTGTCGCGGGAGTCTCTGTGGTTTTGTTCCCTTATAATTTCATTACAGACCTATGGAAATTTTCATTTGGGCAGTATGAGTGTTCAAAGTGGAGTTGATTGCCTTTTTGGGGTTTTTTGTTGTTTTCAGAAATCATGCATACTTTGTCCTCAAGACGTGTCAAGTGAGACTACGGGGGGGATATGCATAAAAAATAGGAGACTTCTTCCATAAAAACATTTAAGAGATCAATAACAGAGTCTTCATTACTCCATATAGTAGATGAAATACTTGTGGATGGTTTTGCTTTTATAATTTACTGTAGTACAATCAAAGCCTTATGGTGTTCATCAGTTCTTTTGTGTCTGTGTGTGCGTTTGGGTGTGTGAATCTTTGTAAACATACCAACACTCAACTACAAAAAGCTGGAGGGGTGAGAGGGGTGGGGGAGTGGGGGATCACATCCCTAAATCATTTAAATTTTTCACAATGTCTGTTTTCCTTGTGGGCTGAGAGGAGGGAGAATCTTTTGCAGGATTTAAATGATTCATCATTTTCATTTGGAATGAAGTAGTGAGCTGAATAATTCACTTTTCTGCCACTGCCGACAGAATAAGAAGTAACAGTTTCTGTACAATCGCCTCACTTCCCGACCATTTCTCTCTCTCTATGCATCTATCCCCTGTCATGTTCACTTTATATTCAAATATATATTTGTATGTTATCCTAACTTCCTTGTTAAATGTTTACTTTTGCACATTGTCCCCAAAACTAATGTTGCAGCGTATGTATCATCAGTCATCAGTCTCATCTTTAAATTGTCAGTGGTTTCTCCCTGCCACTCCTGCTCCGTCTTTGTTATGTATGCACACATATACACTCACACATACAATGCGCTTTTTGCCCGCACATCCACATTCCCTCACAGACTTTTTCCCTACACACAAACACACATGCAGACACAAAGAGCAGACCAACACGCAACGAGAAACGTCTTCCTTCTTGTTTCCTGCTGTTTCGCATTCCATACGTGAGAGTTGAATTAAATCGAGTCTTGGATGTTTGGGTTGTTTTTCTTTGTCCAAAGCGTTTAACAAATTGTTGCTGCCCCGAGCAGAAGCAGCCTCTGCATTGTCTCAGTATCTGTGCTCAACCATATCAGCGTTTCAACACTTATTGCTTTAAATTACATCAATCACTCCCTCCCCTGCCCTCGCATTCTCCATCCTCCCTAGGCTCATTTTTCTCTGTCTCTTTTTATTACTTTGCCTCTTCATCTTTCTCTCCTTTAACTTCTCTTCACATTATTCTAGCTCTGGTTGCCTTTTCATCATCCTCCTCTTCCCTTCCTTCCTCTCTTACCCCCTTTGCCCCTATTTGTTTCATTACTTTCCCCTCCTCTCCAGCCTGCTTTCCTCCCTCTTTCTTCTCTGGCTCTACTTTCTTTTCCTTCTCCCTTTTGGCACCATCTTCAACTTTTTCCTTCTCTTCCCTCTCTTTCTCCCTTTCTTTGAAGAGTTGGGCTAATTTCTGGAACTGGGGACCCCACTCTTCCAGCCCTGCCCCCCACTCCTCCTTCTCTGCATCCTTCTCTCCTTCACTCTCGAGTGAGCTGAGGGATCCGGCCCGGGACCCTGTGCCCTCCAGGCCGTACACCTGCACAGAGTCGTACGGTGGCTGTGATGGATCAAAAGTGACCTGGGCAAGACGCAGGCGTAGGAACTCGCCCACCCTCAGTGCCAAGGAGGGACCCCCAGGCCCTGGTGCTCCTCTCACAGCCTCCATTCCTGGAACCCAGCCGGCCCCAAAGCCCATCACTCCGCCATATGCTCCCCGAGGCTGCCCTGGGAAGGGAAAAAGCTGGGGGGTCATATCCCTTCTGCCCAAAACATACCCCCCCAGACCCACCCGATCACGCCAGTCCCCAATAAAGCCAGCTGCGTCTGGGTAGACAGATGATATCCCTCCGCCGTCCCTGTCTGGTCTCGCCACCACAAAGTTACTCCCCATCTCCAGTCCTCCTCTCCCCAAGCTGCCGGGGTAGTCCCTCTGTCCAGATACCTCCCCCTGCAGGACAGTGGCGTAGTTGCGTCCACTGGCAGGTTGCTGTTGTCCATCTGTGGAGGTGCCCCCATTTCCACCTCCATTTCCCCCTCCTCCTCCTCCACCACCGCCTCCTCCACCTCCGCTGGAGTCAGATTCAGCCTGGCCAGAGCTTGTGCGTTTTGGGGACAAGCCGGCACGGGAGGCCCTGCGTCCAGCCATGGGGAGGGTAGCCGAGTCGCACACCCAGCCTCCTGCGCCGTGACCCTGGCCCATCATGGAGCCCGACCGGGTCATGACAAGGTTGTGCTCCCTGGGTAACGTCTCCGACTGCACCTGGAGGGAACGTAGGCGAGCACGAGTGGTTTCAGTTCGGGGCTGGGGTAGGGTGTGGCACTGTTAGGTTTGGTTACAGTAACATAAAATGGGATGAAGGGTAATTGAATAAGAGGCATAATAAAAAGTGGAAAGATGGGAGAGTGTGATGACATAGTGCCCAAACGGGGGAAAAGGTGGTGATGATAAAAATATGATTGAGACGAGGAGAGACAGACATTGAGCAGAACAGAGTGGAAGAAAAGCAGAGTTGGAAGAAGCCTTAGATATTAATTGAACACTAAAATGAGCTAACACTGCACTGTGAGAGGGAGATGAAGAGGGAAGTGATTGAGAGATAAAACATTTGAAAATTAAATAAAGGAAGGGCCAGAGAGCCTTGCAATGGCCTAATAAATAAAACAAAACATAGAAAAGATAATGAACAGCAGGATATAAATGTGCTGATATGTCTGAATCATATCAGCATTGTCCTGGACATTTCTGCTACCGTACAGAGGTTAAAAATGTTATAGTGTTGCAGTCACTGTAATAATATAGTATATGAGGTTGAATGAAAACTTAATTATTTTATATTTGCTTAATTACTTTTCTTACTTACTTGTTTGCTTATTTAATAGAATAATTAAGCCATTCATTCATCTTTAATGCTTCCTTCAATGCAGCCATCTATCACTAATCAAATCACTTATTCAATTTTAATTCATTATTCAATGCAACATCTATCACTTTTTCTCTCCTTCCTGAAACATTTAGCCAACCATCCATCCATCAATCCATGTATTAAACAGTGTTGCAGTACAGAATCCATTCCTATGCCAGTTTCACACCGAACACACAAGTATTCATCATTTGCACAATGTAGATTGAAGGACATCATTACCGAAAGCTTTGTCTGAGGGGAGGCCCACAGTCTCAGACTTTGAAAACCCCTGACCTAAAGTTTAAAACAGCTTATGTGGATGCTATGTACTGCTATGTAAACAAATACAATATTCATTTTCTAACCTGGCATCCCCCATCATCTCTCAGAAGATTGGGTACAGGATCAAAGAGTAGAATTACATAACTCTTTGAATTTAGAGTGCACAACATTAACTATTTTTCTCTACAGGCAAATTGGAGCTGCCATAACGTCTGCCTCCTGTCAATGCCAGAATGCCATTGGACGGGCAGCATATTTGGGATCAAATCAGATCAGCTGAACTATGATCCTAAATTGCGCGTTTGGTGTGAAAGCGGAGTCACTGTAATCCTTACCCAGTCCACATCTTGACTGTGGTTCACTTTGTCCTCGCTGCTCCCCTCGGTACAGTTGCTTGCAGTTCCGGTCCCTACTCCTCTCTCCTGGCTGTCACTGGTCCTCGGCGTTCCTCCATCCGACGTGCTTACCCCACTTTGGGGTGCGGTCCCGTCACGGCTTCCAGTGCGACTCCCCGTTTTGCTTCCTGTGCTGTGGTCTGTGGGAGCTATGTACACCGCCCCGGACTCCATCGGCCCTACCATGGCCCCCTGGTTCTGGATGACCAAAGAGTGGTCTGGCTGGCCTCCAGGAAAGCGGTATCCCAGCTCTGCCAGGCCTGGTTCAAATGTTCCCCCTGGTGCGCGGCGGAGAACAGGTAAGGTGTGGCTGCTGTAACAGAGGCGACCATAGAGAGGTCCTCCTGGTCCTGAGTAGTTGTGATCCACACCCGGATTCTGAGCCCAGCTATAGGTGCGAGCTTTGTCTTGGCTACGCTGGGCGTAACGTCTGTAAGACATGAGGCACAATCTCCATTTAACTTAGTCGGGTAAATCAGGTAATTTTTTGTGACATTTTTTACTTTATTTGACAGCAAACAACAGAGAGTGACAGGAAATAAAGGTCTCTGGTGTGAATCAGAGTCTTGCTGGTCCTCCAGGATTTTTGTATTTTTGAGACGATGGTTTGTGGTATTGTACCCTATAGCATTATATCCACATTGTGGAGTATTTCTGTTCAATTGTCCACCTTGGGAAAAAATACCCAGGTGGGCAAAATAACATTAAACGGGTACTCTGGTGATTTTGTTTTCACTTTTTTTCAAAAAAGTCAACATTGATGCAGCTGAGGCTAAGATATCCTGACTTTTAGCCCCTAGTATGAAGACCAATTGTAATGCAGGCATTCTGTTGGAAAATTTGGAGTCTCAAAGCCCAATCCAAAACAACCCTGATGACATAATCAGGGTTACTTTCTCATATTAGAGAAAGCTCCCTCTAGAGCAACAGAACACATTATAGAACTGCTACTACTGCTCCCCATGACAAGTTAACAGAAATTCATGTGCAAATTTGGTGGAGAGATCTTACCAATGCAATACAACAGAACCCACACTACAGCTTCAAAGTTACCATAAAGTGTAACAATCCACTCCTCTGTGACACAGCATCAACAAAAATGAAACATTAAAAACTTCACAAAGGTAGTATTTATTGCAGGGATATTGCAATGGATTGCATTAGATTTAGAAGGGTTTTCATGTTGTTGTGTCCACTTCCATAAACTGTGAGAAGCAATTTTCGATAAACTAAAAGCAGCCTTTGTACTTGTTTATGGCCTCCCCATATGGCTTGCATGAATTCATCGGAGCTAATTATTAGTCCAAAGGCAATAACAATGTTTCAGAGAAACATCAAAGTGGGTGCAAACAACTCTCTGATGTAGCAGAACATAAACGTGCTTTAACAAAATGAGCACAACAAAGTGGTCTCCGAGGACTGCCAAGCTTGATAGCCTTCTGTCTCAGCAGTTTGATCGGTGACTGATTATGACCTGGGAGTTACAGCTTGATCAGTTACTTAAGTTGATCAATTAAACGTTGGACTGAGATAAAGCTTTTACTCTGAAGAGGTAAATTTGTTTCCTTCCTGACTTCCTTTAAGCGTGTAATAAGAGGTTTGATGTAATTAAACGAGTGTTACATGTATCACCACAAACACTCCCTCTGCCTACTTACACATTCCTGCTGTCCAGTGTGCGATAGCCACGTGAGCGAGAGCTGTGCGGGGCACTCTGGAGTGCGGCAATGTCAAAGGCAGCCGTGTCGGCCTCGCCCCCGCCCTCGTCATCATACGTTATGATGTTCTCACGTACGTCGTCCTCTTCCAGCGGTGACAGAGAGTCGCGCTTCTGACGGCGCAACGACAAGGACAGGGCACTCACAGCTGCAGAGGGGTGGCGGCGGGAATAAGGGATATTGAGGAATAGGAGAGAAATTGGAAAAAGAATGATGAACAACGGGGGAAGGGGGCAGAAGTCACAGGGGAAATAAAGGGAAGGAGGAAGAGGGGGGGGAGTGAGCAAGGGAGAAGATTTCAGGCAGACAAAGAGGTGAGACGCACAGAGACAAAACAAACACAGAAGAAGCCTTGGGTTAAAGGGCTGGTATATCATATCAGCAGGCTGCATGCCTTCACCATGTAATTGACTTTGAACTCCGGCCAGGCAAATGGACTCTTATTCCATATTCCCAAAGCAGAGAGCTATATTTGACCCAGGGCTGTGGGCAAGAACCACGCTATGGTCCAGTTGTTCAACAAGGCTACCTGTAATAAAATTCAACCGGAAAGATGGGTTTGATCTGCTATAGTCATGCCCGATTTGACAAGAATTTTTGTTAAACTCGTTTATCATGTATATAGTTAATATAGGGAATACTTGTATGAAGACTCTAGGTCTTCATGGGTCCAATCCGAAACGACCCGGGGAAAACCTACCCGAATGTGACTTGCATAAAGTTTTTTTTTAAAAGACTCCTGATCCAAAAGGGACCCCGAGGACAGTCAAAACACATCCAAAAAAAGACCTGAGGATAATTGACCAATCCCTAAGTTTCACCACCAAAATTTAAAAATTCATAGTCATTTTTCAAACAATGGGTCTTTGATTTGACACAGAAGTTAACAAAAGCAGGCTTGTCTTTTCTAGTCGACCACCGTGAATTTGTCGACTGAAAAGATGACTGTCGCTAGCATATTTTTATCAGCTAGCTAGCCATTCATGAGTTGGTTGAAAACTCCACCTCCAGCTGACTATTTAGTTTCCAGCTTATTCATTTTAAAACAAGAACCCTGTAAAAACGTTTCAATAAAGCAAGAACTATGATATACTAGCATCTTGGTTCCCACTCGGTGGATGTTCCAGTTCTTCTAAAATAACCTGTAAACCCACAAAATAATGTAGTTAGCTAATGGCATGCCCCTTGCCTTTAAAGTGTCACCAGGTTATGACTGTAGGTAGTAAGCTAGTTAGCCAGGCTTGTGTTTGTGGCATACATTAGAGCAGATAAACATACTGCTTTCATTCCTTACACTCTTGCTCTTGTGTTTTTGGTTTTGTAACTCCTGAGATTCTGTGTGTCTCTCGTTTTAGAGCTCCATGCAAACTGTTAGAAGAAGAAAAAAGGAGAAATCCAAACCCTGACAGACCTACTGTGCCTCGTTACATGTACAGCCTAATTAGTTACAGCCTTAATATTGTTGGAGGTTGCATTATTTGATTTCCATGGAACTAATCTAATGATACCTGAAAGGAGTGGGAAAACTCTAGTCTTTCCTAACAGTTTGAGGGATCACCTTCATGCCATGATGAACATGTATTTCTCTCTTCATAGGAGCCTCTATACACAAGGCTCGCATGAAGAGTGGTTACCAAATGGCCTGATATCCACTTTATGTTTGCCAAGCCCCTTTTTAATAACCAGATGGGATCCTGATAGAGCTGTTGTCGGAGCTTCTGTAAGAACATTTGGCATTTAGTGGAGGGCCCAGCTATACTGTCAGGGATTAGCATGGACTTCTTATAAACAAGAAAAACAAAATTGTCCTGGAACAAAACTCTAGCTCTATTTTAAAGCTACAAAGGCGAATGCTGTGAAGTTGTGTGTATTTCCTGGTTTAGTTTATGCCCTTGTCACTTGGAGAACTGAATTCTAAACTCCACCAACAGCCACTGTGCATGATCACCTTCACGGCATGTTGCGCTTCTTTCTTGATTGAACTGGTCTCTTCCAGAATGATAATGCCCCTATCAACAAGGCATGAGTAGTGATCCAACAGACTGAATAGAAATGACAATGATGCTGGCCACGAGCCAAAGCCTTCTCAGCACCCAGACATTATCCAATTGAGCATTTGAGAGTTTCTGCAAAGGTGGCAGTGACATTTTATTATGCTGCTATCAGAAACCAGAGGGCCCAGATAATCACTCCGAATTGTTAGTTTAGCAGTGA
Source organism: Macquaria australasica (assembly GCA_005408345.1). Classification (NCBI taxonomy): domain Eukaryota; kingdom Metazoa; phylum Chordata; class Actinopteri; order Centrarchiformes; family Percichthyidae; genus Macquaria; species Macquaria australasica. The sequence goes on from SEMN01000233.1 coordinate 252,894, forward strand.
TTAGCGCTGACCTTGCCAGAGGAGACAACTGGACCAAAATTGCGAGGAAAAGTAAACCCCGTTATTGAGCAGCTGTGACTAAGAGAAATATTTACGCTGCTGCTTCCATTATTTTCATATGCAGATTAAGCATCCAGGGATGTGGTGGAGGGTAAACAGCCGTAAACACTATTTACTCATCTTTTTATTTGTAGATTAGCATTAAACTCCCTTATAGGCAGTAAATCTTAATGATATAACTTGACTGTATAAATAACACTAAGCACTGTAGTAAAAACATGATGTAGGTTATATAAGTAAGGGTCTTTCAAGGGACAAAAATACTTCATATCTTTCATTTTCACTGTTGTTTTTGTCTTATGGTGATCCCAGACTTCATCACTATGTATCTTCATGAACTCTATGTATCAAAGTATTTACCCAGTAGTGTAGCGACACAAGCCAGGATAGCCAGCAGGGCGGCGGTACTGAGCCCAGGGGAAGGCAGTGTGGACTGCTGAGGGAGACACACTGCCTCTCTTTCCCAGTCCAACTCGCCCTCTGTCTGTTTGTCCTTGTCTTTCTCCCCGGCCCGTGCCCCTCCTCTCAGGCAGGGGCAGACGGACACGGTGACCGTCCCGGTGCTGGTGAGGCCTGACGTCCCGTCCCTCAGGACCAGCGGCACGTAGAGCGTCAGGGTGGAGGATTGCGAGCGAGACAGCGGCTGGATCTGGGACAGCAGCACCAGGCTGCCTGTGGGGCCTGGAGAGGAAGATAATTCAACTATTGTTAACTGCATGGTGCAATTTTTTCTATTTTTTTCTGTGCTGAATGGCAGCATAAGGTTACAATGGTGAAATTATCCTCAAACATCATGTTTGCCAATTTGTGATTCTAATCAATTGGTGACTGATTTATACCACAAAGGAAAGAGTCCAGCTTCCTCTATTATTACTACTTTTCATTTCATACCTCCTTTAATTTGAGAACTCTTTCTACCACTGAAGCTACAATGTCTCACAGCAGAATAACAATGATACTAATTTGAGCTAACAGGATGAATCTAGTGTAGAGTGTTTCAATTAGACCAGAGAGCATCTTCCTCTCTACTGCAGCCACACTTCATGATTAATGGCTCCCATTTGGAAGACTTAAACATAAAGTCTGACATACTTTCACATTTAAAACTATGGCCATTATATCCATCTGCATAGGAGTACTGTCCAATACAAAGACTCTCACACCTGTCAGCTCACACCTGTCCTGATCATAGACTGTATATAAAGATGAACATCATGACAGCTCTTCAAAAGTGAAGCCAAAACATCTCAATGGTGGCTGGCTGCAGTATAGGTCATAAACCCCGCCACCTCCATGTTAGCAGATGGGACATGGGCCAAACTGAAAAATCAAAGTACACGTCAAATTAATTTTTCTGTCATTTTAGGTAGTTCTTATCACACTGATGTATGTTCAAGTGTAATTTCTTGTTTTTAATTAGTTATTTGATGCTATAAAAAGGCTAACTGTGAGTGTGCTTGAGATTGGTTCGGGCGGGTGTGTGGGCGGGACGTCAATACTACTGACTCTGGCTCCAAATGACGTCACCAGTGCAAGATGGCAGCGCCTGTGTCCCGGATATTTTAGCTTCACTTTTGTACAGTGGGAGGAAGAGGAGACGCGTTGTCCATCTTTATGTACAGTCTATGGTCCTGATTGACAGTGCCAATACAGATTGCGCAGAGCAGAGCCTGTACATCGAAAGCAACAAGTTTTACCATGTTTGTAGGTTTTTACACATGGAACATAAATGCACATAAACCCGCACATCTTTCACTTTGCTTTTAAGATATTGCGATTTTCATCAATAACGAGAGGCTCCCATGGACAGAGGACAGCAACAAGAAGATAAATAAGGCCACAGATAAGAGGGGCATGTAGACATAGTGTGGAATATATTTAATAAACATGAAAGGCACTGCAAAGTCAAAGAAACATGACTCAATTATCAAGACAAACTTCTCTGATCCAAATCACCGATCAAATTATCGTTATCATTTTTTATAACAAAGCAAACAATGTAGCATGCCTTTGTCAGACAAGCTGTCCATATGAGAACAGAACATGTTCTTTTTCTCTGTTCTGCTTTTGGATGACACATCAAAGAGGCCTTTGATTCCACATGTCAGTGCGTTTATCCTCCTGATCCACAGTCCAACCAGAGCAAGTTGCTTTGCTCATCAGCTACTGGAATTACAAATCATACTGTTGAATACGGCAGTACTATCAGACGTTACATATCAGATTTATTAAGGAAATAATATCTACAGTAGACAGTTACCGCTTACTAAATAAATGAGGACAGAATACACATATCAAGATACCTTAACTATGAACTTTTTCATTGTTAAGACATTTGCTTAAACTTGCACTAATCAATACTTTACGATGGGTCAAATAACTATGTGTAGTGTGAAAGGGATCGCTCGTACTGCCAAACCCACAGAGAGTTATCACCCAACTCTGCAGTTCCCCTCAGATCTACTGACAGTTTTATCGTATTTTACTGTTTTGGTTTTATGGCCCACAACTTTATTGTTCAGTTCACTGTCACCACTCTCATCAACCTCGTTTCTAACCGCAGCACGCAGCTGTTTTCAGTGAAAAAGCTCTGGTAAACTCGCCGTACGCGACCTGCTCAGCACCAAACGGCAGAGAGAGACAAAGATAGCAAGCTAGCTTGTGAACATGATGTAGCACTTAGCTGCTAAAGAGCCCAAACCTTCCCTCAGGAGTTGGTGGAGACCAAAACAATGCTAAAAGGAAAGTGAACACTGGACACTCGTCAGGTGGACGGAAACATGACTTCAGGTAAACGCTAATGTTGCTTTGTGTCTGCTGGATATGTAAATAGGCTACTAACACGTTCACCATGTCGACTTTTTAAGGTGATAACGTGTCAATATTATGTTTTGTTGCACTGCCCCGATGTGGCCAAAAAAATCAATAAATACTACATTTTTTTGTAACTTACATTTTTTTAGAAGTAAATATATACGAGACAAATCTACTTGCTACAGCTTGATAGACAACAGACATCTCTAGCTAACATGACACATGAATTCAACCAACGAAATTGGACTTAACAAATAAGTTATTATTTGACCACGGATGGTGCAATGTTTTGATATGTATTTCTGCCAGCTGCAGAGGGCAGTAATGCAAATATGTAGTGCATGTGAGCTGAAACCTCCCTCAGTTTCACGCCATTCCACTAATTGACAGTAAGTGGCTATAATGCTTCAAGTGTAGCAAAAATGCAAAAGGTGAAAAAAGAAGAAGACTGCTAGCTGGTGTAATCAGGGATGTACTGTACAGTATATAGTGCCGGTTTCAAAATATTCAAAAACTTCAGCTTTGCAGATGTTTAATTCAGCATGTTTGTTAGGCCTCAAGGATACACACAATGTGTTTTGGTGTGGAAAAGCTGCCTGAAAACACAACTGTGTTTACTTACAAGAAAACTCCACAGGTGATGCATAATTGCAAAAAATATATTTGTGGACCAATTATTTTGTCTTTATGTACAAAAAATGTGAAGATGATCTAAGATACAAAATGTTCGTGAATGTAATTTTAGCACAGTAGATATTTGTTGGTGAATGCAGAAATTTTTATTTTATATATATTTTTTTGTTTTGTTTTATCAAGCAGTGAACCCTACTACTACTAGGATTTGAGGCTTAGAGATACAAATAATCAGTAGTACATTAATTCTTTGAATTAACTAGTCCAACATGTACCGTATACATTACTATATATGTCTATGTTTGTGTGTACTTGCACTCTATACAGATATACAGTATGTGTATGTGTTTGTGCAGGAAAAGGGGCCAAAGAAAGCGGCACAGACAGAGAATATACTGGAAACAAATACTAAGTAGCTAAATTCAATTAAGTTGAAGTGAATTAAATGAAGCAGCTCTGATTTCTTCAAAAGCTTTTCATTGGAAACAGTACGTATATGTGGTTGGAGGGAGGAGAAGATGGATGTAGTGGATATGGGAAGGCAAACAAGAGGGGCAAATAAAAGAGAGGAGGATAACAAAGCAAAACAATGGGGCCACCAGAGTTGGGAGATGGATGGCAGAAGAGAGAGGCAGAGACAGAAAAGGGGAAGGGAGAGGTAGGAAGAAGAGGAAGAGGCAGAGGGTTGAGATGAGGGTAAAGGAAAGAGAGAACAGGAGAAAAGACGAAGATGGGAGGAGAAAGGCGGAAAGAAAACGTGGGATTAAGAGCCTTAAAAAAGTGGGGAAAAAACAGTGTGTGTCTGCCTAGGGAGCAAAAAAATAAATGAATTAAGAGAAATACAGAGAGAGGGAAAGATTGAGTGCCTACCTCCACTGTCCCTGACGCTGAAGTTGAGGGCAGCGCTGGACTCCGGAGGGATGCTGAAATACACAGTGCTGTCATTCCCTCCCTCATCTCTATCAATCGCCCGCAACACCTGCACCACCTGAAACACAGAGATAGAGAGAGCAGAGGAGATTGGGTGAGGAGAGGGTGTGAATGTGTGTGTGTGTGTGTGTGTGTTTGTGGAGGGGGTGGGGGGTTGGGGCAGCACAGACAGAAGAGAAAAAGAAGGTAATGGGAGAAACACTTACACAGAGAGTGCTTTTAGCTACAAACCATTAGCCGACGTCAGCATGAATCCAAACAAGCCAAACAATTAGTATAGAGACACAAGTGAACTGTGTCTGAGTGTGACATGAATCACCTTTCACCAATACAGTGCAGCGTGGCTTTCAATTTAGTTTTAGCATCCGCACAAGTATACAGTGGCAATCGTAACAAAATTAATCTCAAATAAAAAATCTCCCGCAGCCTAAACTGGTGGGTAATTTCTTTTTAATGAAAAACTCCAGTCGTCATTATGCAAGACGTCCTTTCAGAAATGCTTTCGAGTGCTAGTTACGAGGCTGAATGCAGGGATGAAGGGTGCCGCATGCTCTCTCTGAGTTAGTCAGTGTCTCTAGGCCTTGAGAAGATTTGTTATGTACAGTCGCATTATGTTCTCAGTCGCTGTGTGTGAATATTCAAACGCATTTTGGCTAATGACTTGTCATACAGATCCGCGCGTACACAACCCCAACAATTCCGAAGATATCATAATCTTTCTTTCTTGAACTGTCTCCCGCTCACTCACTTAGCGGCATACACAAACACAAACATGAACATCACAGGCAAAAGGAAATCAACGCCGTTGCCATAGAATCACAGATTTAGTGGCGAAACAACAAAGACACAAGCAGAGCAATGAAAACACCAGCAAAAACAACAGATGGGCCAAGACACCAAATGATGGCGGTGGAGCCAGCATGGAATACTGAAGATGGAGGGGAGAAAAAAAGAGAGCAAAGGATGGTTTCCAGGGAGAGATTGAGGAGCACGGAGATGATTTCTATAATTGAGATAGGATCAAGTAAGTGCACCATGACGCCGAAAAATACACAAAAACACAAATAAAGCAAGACGGATGGCAGGAGGGAGGGAGACAGTCTGAGAGGAGACTCGAGTTTAATTACAATGTGAATAGCTGCTGCGCTCTGATAACAGGCCATAGAGGATTCACCTGCCTCCATGGTGAATGGGCACACTGTAGCTGTATGCTGCCACATCTGAATAGATATAGCTTAGTACTACTGTACTGTATATGCTCCTATGCTTGAATAGTCGTGGCTTTGTATAATACGCTTCCTTATTTAAATGGAAACAGCTTTGAAAAACCGTGTGTTTCTTTATAGGAGACATCGCTGTTGCATGAACCTCTTATCTACTTCCTTGTCTGACAAAATATAAATAATGATGTGTTTGCAGATTGGCCATATATGATTTGTACATGAACATAAAGTAAAATATTTGTGTATTTTGTCTGACATAACAATGGCAACTTTAATCCGGATTTATTATGAATATACAGTATGTACATGCTTTGTTTATGCTAGTACCTTGGTACAACATACTATATGGTATGGTATGGTATACATTGCATACAAAACATATACGTTACGTATAAAGTAAAAACAATAAAATGATATTAATCAGCCATATGCAAAAGAAGAGATTATACAAAAATATAAATCCCTGATCTGTATAAAGGTAGCAATACTGAGGTTATACAAAATGTACACAAACATTATATATTGATATTTAAAGCAAATGTTTTTGTTAGCATAGTATAGCAGCTTAAGAATACTTTTGAACAAGACTAAGAGTCTACAGCCATGCGTTCAGCTTTGTGAGGCTGTACTTAGGCATTTAGTTTTGAGCTAAATGCTAACACGTCCCATAACAACTTTTTAGGAACCTTGAGAGGCTTTGGTACTAGGTTCTTTTGCGTCTTCTTGACAAATTACAGTCTTCAGCACTGCTGACAACCCTTGAAGGTACCTGGAACTTGCATTTAGTATCACCACATGAGCAGTGCCAACATTTTGTTCTGGGAACTTGTCCCCGAGGTGACAATGGCTATACGTCAAATTATGTTTTGTTATGTTCCTGCAGTGGAAAAGGACTAATAGACAGCACCAATTTTCATACAAACAAAAGCTTGTTCCAGCAGAATAATTTGACAGATGCTATTAAAATTCATTTTGTACACATAGGGGCTTTAAATTGTACTTTTGGAACAGAACTCTTCATGCAGACAAATACGTTGACATCAAAGGTGACTTGAACACATACTGACCTGCCCGATGGTGGATGAGTCGCACATGGCCGTTGTGTATTGCCTGTCCAGCTCTGGTGCATTGTCATTCAGGTCCAATGTCTCTATTGCAACCAGAACTCTGGACACCTGGCTGGGATTGTCTGAAAGAGCCAATCAGAAACAGGCAGCTTACAATACAGCACTCTGCAGATGCATGCACACAGCTGTACCTGGAAAAAATATATGAATACAATTCCCCAATTCAACAAACACCAGTGTGCACACACACACAGAGGTGCACGTTCGAACTCTATTAAATCCATTCAATTATCCTCATAGGCCAGATCAAGCATTTCAGTCTTGTCATGTCCAAAAACCTCAACAACACTCAGATCACATTAGCGAGCACACAATTGGCTAAATATACAGAAGTACATTTGGTTTCATTTTGCTTGTGTTACAGCTCACAGGCTCCCAGCTGGAGTACGACTGATGCTTCCATAACAGTCAGATTTTTCCACATCAAACTGTTCCATTCTTAGCCAAAGGATCTCACAGCTTCAACAGTGTGTGTGTGTTTCTAAGAAGGAGAGAGAGGGAGCAGAGGAGGGATGTAGAAAGCAGTCAATCTGCATGCAGTTACACAAGGGCGCAGTTTAAATGGATTGGCAGAGGGTCTCCCACACCCCATTCACTTGGATATACACACACTCGAACATGAAGTTCTCACAGCCACGCTTGAAACGCACAGAATCATATTCTGAGCTGAACATTCACCATTACATTTCAGGCTGCTCTTGTGTCGGGGCTCAGACACAATCCAGGCTCACCAGCACACATCTTCACTCATTTATCTAAGCAGGCAACCATGCAACACAGTGGGCTGCACTTTCTGTAAACTAACACACACACACACACACACACACACACACACACACATACTCCCACATCATGTTTTCAAACCTAGAGCAGTAACACGGTGTCATGGATGACAGCGACTGGTTCCCATCTCTGAAAAGCTGAAAATGAGCTCTTGCTGTAATGCCACTGGGCGAGCCGGCCTGCCCGTGGCCATGGCAGGACTCCTACTGTGCTTTATGTCAACACAGCCTCCAGCAGTCTGTTTATTAGATAGAGCTCATTATTCAAGACAGGCACTCACTGTGCTGCCTCCACAGTCCTACCAACACTGCTGCCACAAGGAGCCCTGAGTAAATTTTAAGTAAAGATTAACCTTGTCCTGAGCAAGACTTGGCAGGAAAACAACTTCCCTTCCTTGCACACAGCATCCACTTCTCCAACAGTACTTTCACTTTTACACCAACCAGTTTGACTGAGTTTTTTTTTTAGGGCTGAGAAGAAGATCCAAATAATGGCTTGTCACCTGCCAAAAATAACTATTAGAACTCAGCCAAGATTTAGCAGGGAGCTGGTGTTAATTTCAAACTAAACACTAAACAAGAATAGGTTGTTTGTCATTGCCTTCTAAAAGGACCCATACTGTATATTTGTATTAGTATTTTTTGATCTAGCAGAGTCAAAAGTCATAATTTGCAGAGCCACAAGAAGTGCCTGTCAGGTACACTGAAACATAGATTGTTTTAGGCGCTTGAATGAACAGCCAAGGCTTTCCTTGTCAACCAATGCTTATCCCAGCTGAAGGACATTTTAAGGATAGGGGATCTGGTTACATTCTATTATTTCTCATGTTGTCAACAAATCCCATGAGCAGACCAACATCAACAATGAATTGATCTTATCAACAAATATCATCTGTGCATCCAAAGCCTGGTATTATTCCTCCTTCCTGTACAACAGAGCTCCATTGTTGTCAAAAACACAGATATGTTCTTTCCATATCATGAACATGGGTACTGAAGTTTATTGTCAGTCAGTCAGTCCCACATACACCATCCTGCTGCCATAAATACTCACTAGAGCACCACATGTGTATTGATCCGCGGCTGAAAATAGTCCCCAACAAATGCACTAGTTACTCCTGTTTGAGTAACGTTTGCTGAAAAATACATTGCCCAGCTGTTTAAGGAGATTGTGTAGCTGTTTAAAAAAATGAAACTATATATTCATAACTTTTTTTTCAGTAGGAAACAATGGGCTTGGGAATGAGTGCCACAGATAGGTTAGGGAAGGTAATTTTGGTCTTTTCATGGCATTTGTAGACAATACCAAAAATATACAATTTTTCCAGCCTTATCCTTTAAACCAAACCACATTACCTGTTTTGTTTCTCATGCTGTCTCTGCAACGCTCTCTACCATCCCCCCACTGTCAGTGTCAAGGTCACAACTACTGTACTACTGTATCTCGAGGGGGATCTCCAAATGGCTTACAGGGTTTTACCACTATGAATTGATGTACTTGACAGGGTCAGCACCACTGTTTCTTGATGTATTAATATAAAGCATCTGTGTCTCTTTGTTTCAAAGTTCATTCTTGACCTTAGAAATAGCAGTTGACAAAACAACCTCCCCTTGATCATGTTTGAAAGCTCTAGAACAGCTACTACATGGATCTTGTGACTGTCCTTTCCTCTGTCTTTTTGTTCACTTGTGGTGTCTTTCCTGATTGAAATATAACCTGTGAAATGCCTCAGTGTTTGTTGAAACTGGGTATCCTTGCTTGGAAGGTGTTTACCGTTCTCCATTGCAGCCATGTGAGCCTGTAAAGCAATGGTTGTCTTCGATTTGTTACTTTAATTCTTTGCTTCCCGTTGAATCCTTATGAGAACAGATCCATCGCAGCATCAGATAACTCACACAATATACTGCGGATCAATTGATTCTCAGACACGCTGTAACAAACTGTTTGTGGCGCCAAACAGCATTCCCCTCATGGCTTGATGATTCGAGTGCTAAGCCGCTTAGTGAAGTGCATCACACACTGGATACTGTGCTTTACAGATACCGTACAATATACAGTTTATACTTCCTTAAACCTCTTACACCCTCATGCTCATCAGTGGGTGCAGGTGTCAGTGGTGGTAAAATGTTGGTTTCATTGAGGAGTTTTAGCTCTAAAGAAATAATCCAATGGACAAGTTCTACTGAAGTCTCAAAGCTGGGCCCTATTTTTTATTTTAATTTTTTTTACACATTTTGGGGTCTAAATGACTAATTACAGACAATTGCGTCTTTGAAAAGCACGTCCACTAAAAGTGCTTGTTTTTGCCACTGACAGGCTCAGACTGTTATTCGAAGTGTCTGACAGCATTATGGAAAGGATCCCTACAGAGACAGACCATTTGGTAAAGAGTAAGATCCTTTTTCAGAGCAGATTTCTGGTCAAACAGAAAGGATCTTACTCTTTAACAAAATGGTTTTTCTCTGTAGGGATCTTTTCCATAATGTCATTTAGTCCCAAAATTTGTAAAAAAATAGGGCCTAGGTTTAAAAATATCAGTTTCCCTTTAAGTGGTGTACAAAGAGTGACCCCTGACCTCTCTGGGTGGCGATGACAGTAATGTTGTGCCAATGCTCGCGTTCCCGGTCCAGTTCCATGGCTGTGGTGATGAGGCCAGTGTCTGGGGTGATACGAAACAGGGCCTCTGGGTCTGACTGAGGATCAATGGAGAACCTGGAAAAGAGAAAGTGGTGTGGGAGGAGAAAGATAGTTGTGTTGAGAGAAGGAAGGTGAATGTAAGTGAAGTGGGCAGAGAGAAGTATAGAGGGAAAGCGTGAAGGGAAGAAGCAAGCAGAGATGGCAGTGGGGTGCAGAGTGAAAGACGCTGTCAGGGCAAGTGTGTGAGGTAGCGATAAGGAAGTCTGCATTCAAATAACCAAAGAATTAATATAGGGAGATTATCGCATCTGATAGGAGCTCTTTTGAAGTGCCACCGATTATCTAAATATCTCTGCGAATATACCAACTATCATTCCTCCCCACACACCCACTCTTAGCACTTTTGCCGGTGCTAATTGGGACACGGTTTTCTGTGCTTCTTACAGACAAATCACTTGCCTCCCTCCTCGAACTATTTGAGATTAAACCTACTGTAAACAGAAGTGAAAAGATTGAACCTAAAACCGTATGTGGTCACTGTCGGCTCAAGAGAACACTGAGTGGGCATTTGATTGGCTTATATTTATTTGGTTAGCTCTTACTGTTGTGTCTTGTTTCTTTTAGTTGGCGAGCTGAGTTTGAGTTTCAATCCAAGAAACTATATATTACTTGCTTAGAAATGGTCATGCCTGAGCTTCAACTATCAATATATAAAAAAAAACAAATCCTATCCTCTAAAACATTAAATAAACTACAAAACTCTCAGCACCATTAAGTCCTTGATTTTTCATTTAGCAGTTGTAGGTAAAACAGTATTGTTATGATTTCACGAACAGTGAATACTGAAGGAACATTTTGGGAAAGGTGCTTATTCGCTTTCCCCCTGAAACTTAGATGAGACGATTTGATACCACTCTCCTGTCTGTATGCTCAATATAAAGCTCCAGCCAGCAGACAGTTAGCTTAGCTTAGCACAAAGTCTGGAAACAGGGGGAAACAGCTAGCCTGTCTCTGTCCAAAGGTAACAAAACCCGCCTAGCAGCACCTCTAAAGCTCACTAATTTTCATGTTATATCTCCTTGTTTAATCTGTACAAAAAGAACCAGGCTAGCTGGCTAGCTAACTCTCAGCAAGAAAGCAAATGAGCATATTTTCCAAAATGTCTAAGTATTCGTTTAATACTAGACTGTCCACAATCCTCAAGAGTATAAGTGACACAGTGAAAGGTAGACCAGGTTTAGATGAGTTCACACACATTTTTACATCTTTATTAGCTAGATTTATAGGAAATTCTATATGCTACATGATGATAGAGGCCTATTACTGTACCTGATATTATTGGTAAGACCAGTATCAGGGTCTACAGCGCTGACCCGGCCCACAGTGCAGGCCGGTGGGCAGTTTTCAGATACGTCCATGTGGTATCGGGATCGCGAGAACCTCGGAGGCTCGTCTGCATCCAGCACTGCTACTCTAATGGAAGCCCGGTCCTTGAAGGGGCCTCGACGCAAGAAGCGAGGATCCACTATGGGGTTGAGGACCTCCACAGAGAAGGAGAAGGAGCTCCGGCTCTCATAGTCAACCGCCTGGGGAGGACAACGGAGAAGGGTGAGTTAGTAGGGTTGAAAATATTTAATGTAGAAGTATATAATCATCCAAGGTTTAGATATAATACACTTACACTACATTTTGACACTTTTTAATAGCAAGAAATTATTCAAATGTCACCGTTACGAACATCAGATCTAATTAACTGTTTTGTGCTTTCATTTGGTCCAATTCTCACACCAAATTTTCCACAGATGACTGCTAAATTACGTATCAAAAACAGAGAGATGGCAAATAATGAATTATTCCAACAGATAACAGCTCGCAGAGGCTAGAGAATGCTCACATCCAAAATCAGCTGGGAAGGATTTGGAGTAAATAATACCATGGTTACCTTACATGTTGTGACGTTTGGATGTTTTGAAGTGATACTTTTGAAGGTTCCTGTGGGTGGACGCTTAGATGGTGGGTTTTGTGTGAAGCAGGAAAAGACATTCATGAGGTGTTGATGTTACAGCAATGCCAATTCCTGACGCTCAAAGAGTTGAAAGGACTCTTGAGAGCTGCGACACTGAAGTAACTACATGTTTGGATGTTAGTTAGACATTGCTTAGAGTTGATGTTGGGCTATTGTTGACATGCTAAGACTGGAGGATATATAGCTGCAGTTTGTAGGAGTTGCGTAGGATTAGCGCTGCTATCTACATGCAGCACAGATGGATGTAGGCATGTGGTACTTGGGGTATTTGCATAGAACATTGAACATGTAGCTCCAGCATTGCCTGGTGCCGCAGGATTGGCAACACACTTGGAACCGTGTTGGTGGGTACCTGGCAGGTAGTGTGTTTTGTTATAATGTTACAAACATGTTGGCAGGAGTAGTTTCAGACCTTGTGAAACTTGGACAAACTTGTTGTTGTGAGTATGGATTTAGAGTCACTTTCAGAGGCAGTGCAGATCGTCTGCTGCGCTGCATAGCTGCGATGTCGTCAAATAACTGCCACAGACAATAGATTTTTCCTACGATGAAATTGAAAACAAAACCACACAGTTTTTCATAAAAACGCTTCCCTTGTTTAGAATATCATCTCCATCACCATGGCGACTCTAGTATCACCATGGAGACCTGGTTATGAGAAGTGTTAAAAATTCCTTTGTATCCTTGCATCTGCACAGGTAGGAGAGATTTCATTTGGGATAGGGGCTCAGGCCCCAGTGATTGTTTGTTACAGAGAAGTTATGAAGCCTATTTGTCTGAGGGGTCCGTGTGATTGCGTGCCACACTCCCACCTGCGCGCCGGCTCTGAAGCGATGAGATAGCCTCTGATCGGGTTTGCCGAGATGATTGTTAGCCAGGGCAGAGGCACACACAGGTAATCACATACATCCACTGTCTCACACACACACACACACACACACCCCCCCTGACATTCACCTGCTCTTGATTAAATTTCAGGAAAGCAACATGTTTGGGTCTGGTTCAAAATACCTGTTTGAGGTATTAGCTTGTGTGTGGGCTTGTGTGCAAGTACAAGTGGTTCTTCTGAGCCTGTGCGTCCTCAGATCCTCTTGTCAGTATGTGTGTGCCCGCAAAGTAAGTGTGCATATGAATCATCTCAGTGTGATTGGCACATAGAACCATATTGGACAGGGGATAAATGGGCTCCCTGACTATGCAGAATATTCGCTGTCAGATTCAAACAGGAAAAAAAAATCATTCTGAGGATCCCAGCGGCAGTGGGAATATTGATATCGTCTCGCTCCCCTCTCTCCTTCCTTTCTGATCTCTCTTTTTCTATTTCTCCGTCTCTTTTCTTCCCTCTCTCTGAGCTGTAAACCAGAATAAACTGCTTTACAGAAAATCAGCAGTTTTAGAAAGAGGTGAAGATTGATTAAAAATTATGCAGAGAAAAGGGCGAATTGAAAGACATCGAAATGTTGGCAATTTGGGGAATATCTCTGAAGGAGAAATAAATAAACAAGAAGAATTATGTGTGGAGATGGAGAGGATGTGTGTGTGTGTGGGGGGGGGTTAGGTGGGTAGATGGAGGGAAAAGTCTCTCTAACGGGGTCCCCATTACAGGGAGAGAGAGACAATCTGTCTGAGGAGGAGAGGTGTCACTTACACTGTGAGCACACACTCATCACCCCCACCGCCCTCCAGCACTCCATCACTCCGTTCCCCCTCCTTCGCTACCTCACACTCCATCACCCCCCCACCCCCCCCCAATACTCACCCCACCCATCTTTTCTTCCCTCCAGTGCGTGCGACAGGGAGCCAGCTCTGACAAACCACAACATACACTCATCCTTCTCCCTCATTCGCCCTTAACTGGAAGCACTTATCACACTGCAACCCCACTGTGTCTCTATGTTTTTCTGTTTTGCTGTCATGTGCACGTGTGTGAATGGATGTTCTCACACACACAGGTGCTCTGGTGGCTCATGTTGAGCTTGCACACACACACACAGTTTTAGCTTGAACACGCCCCCTTTCACAAATTCAAAAAGTGCATTTGAACCTTGGCAGACACCACCACCTCACATTACCCCGCGACTGCTGACACTCCCACCCCCCTCACAGTTCTGTCATATCATTGCTCCAGTGTTCATCTATCTCTCCCGCTGTCTAACCGACCTGTTTCAGCCGTTTTCAGCCATTTTAATGCCTCGATCTTACAAGAATTCATAGAAAAGGGGTGACATGTAAATCTCATTTTACTGGCCGGTGTTTGAGTCGCGCGATCCAAAGTGTCTTTCTTACTGGCTGAAACTGAAAGCAGCGATAGTGACTTCAGTCCCCCCCGGAGTCTCCACCTTCACTGACGCCCAGTTCAGAGCCCTTTGAGCTGCTAGCTTAACATTAGCTTAGAGAGGCCTCAGCAGAGTTAGCAGAGGCAGTGGAGAGGGACAGAATAGGAGATGTGAATGAGTGGAAGGGAAGGTGTAAATGTGCCAGCAGACCCTGTAACACTGGTCAACACTGTACTAGTACTACCTTACAATATACAATATACCCGCCATAGGGTGCCGGGTGGCCTGACAACCATTTTCTAATTCACAATGAAAACAAATGGATTCACACTGGGAATTTTTAGTTTATACCAATTAGTAAATGTTTAATAATGCCCCTTGGCTGCATATTAGCCTATCAGCAATCTGTGCAGTGCAAGTGGTGACGCTTGATTTCTAAAAAAATGTTTACATACACCTGACCTGCGCGGGGCACGTGGGAGAAGTTTGCCTTCAGGGCCGTCTGCCTGGCAGAAATTCCTGAGAGCAAACTTTTCCCATGTGCCTGTGCAGGGCTGCTGCGACTGAATTTGCCTCTTGGCAAAGGCTTAGGACAGAAAACGTCTAAAGGTTGATAAAGAAAACAGGCAATTCAATGAAAAATGGACAGATGAATTTGCCTTTATTTTGACAACTCATACCAAACCACTGTGTTTAATTTGCCAAATGACAATTGCTGTATGCAAGGTTGCTAAAATCAGGCGCCATCACAAGTCAAAACATGCTAACTGGAGTGCAGCGTTCCTGTCTGGTAGCACCACAAGCTATCTGATAAATATACACAAATTTGGGGGGCAAGAGGACAGAATTACTGGATTTTCTTTGGAAAAAAGGGAAAATAACATCTGTTGCAATGAACATTATCGAATAGGTGTAATAAAGTGAAGTGAATTTAGTGTCTATTTACTCTTTAAACACACTCTCTTCTTGTGACGTTTGTTTTTTTGCAAATATTCTATCACATAAATGCTGAAAATATGTGTACATGCAAGTGCTTAAATGAAAGCTGATTATTATGAACAACTTTGGTAATTGATAATGTTTAAGTGATTTATCAAGCACAAATGCCAGAAAATTCACTGTTTCCAGCTCCTCAAATGTGAGGATTTGATGACTTTCTCAGTTGTATATCATTATATATTGAATATCTTTCTGTTTTGGACTGTTGGTTGGACAGAACAAGCAATCTGAAGACTCAATCTTGGGCTCGAGAAAATGTTCATATGATTTTTCTTTTTTTTTTCTATTTTCAGACATTTTACAGACATAAACAAATCATAATCAAGACCACAATCAACAAATTAATTGTCTATAGTTAATGTTGCCCTCCTCTTACACACACGCTCTACAAGTGTAACCTTCTCCTGTCCTGTGATGTGGTGCTCCCACAGTCTGTTTTGAAATTCAAATTTCTCTATACAATTTCCCTTTTAAATTCACTTCACAGTTAGCAGAAATTAATTAGCTAACCTGCATGCTAGACTGGCGATACATAATACATCTCTACTCAAAGAGGCCGACCCATAGGCATACATGCTCGATTGAGAAAGTGCGTGTGCCAACGTGTGTGTGCATGCATTACAGTAAAACGTACATTACTGCAGGGCGAGGCTTCAAATCACAGAGGTGGTGCTTCTCCCTGACTGCTCCGTAATTGATGGAAGATGAGAAAATTCATCTCAATTCATTGTGAACGCAAGTGAACGTATGCATACTTCTGCTCACCTACGCGCGCGCGTGTGTGTGTGTGTGTGCGCGCGCACCACAGAGTGTGTGTGTGTGTATACGGCCTGTGGTGTGCGTGCTTGTGTGTGTTCAGCACCCTGCTGTCCTTGACAGCTTGAGTTCTTTCTTGATTTTGTGCATTCTAAATCAAGATCATACATCACATTTGTCTGATGACAAATGCAGCTTTGGACATTTCTGCCAACAAGCACAACTGCAGAGTTGAGAGAACAAAGACTCTTCTAAATCTCCCTTTTGACTTTGTTCTTCCTCTGCTGCCTTCCCTTCCCTCTGTCACTTGTCTCTTGTCTTCTGTCTTATTACACTCTCAGATGTCCCATGTCTTTTTTCCAACTTATGAGCAAGACATTGGTCTCTCTTTTTCTCCTTTTCCCTCCATCTCTCTTTCTCTCTCTCTTTTTTTCCCCTCTGAGGAGATTAACACAATCTCTCCTCCGCGTGAGAAAACAAACACAGATAATCCTGGGCGCGCTGCCGGCGTGTGACCGAGGATTAGCCAGCCGTTTTAAGTGAGAGCATATGGAAATAATAACGGCAAACTGACACATGACGCGAGCTAGCTTGTCCCACAGGTAAGAGGAATGAAAGGCGCACACATAGCAGGCTTACACAGCTCACAGCACCCCGAAAACACACCTCAAAAGGGAACCTCCTGAATCGGGATACCGCTGGATTCGTATTAATGATGCTGTGACATGCCTCGTGTTGCATGATCCAACCTTGTTATAAGCGTGCTAATAAATACAGTACATGTGTAATGAGGTGTTGTGAAACCAGGGCATTATGCGAGTTTGTTTTTAAAGTTTCTTTGCTGCATCAGTGGTTATAAATGCTCTCACAATCAAAACACACTGAGCCTTTATTAAAGCATCACACGTCTGATTTGCATGTTAAGTGTCTGCGTCCATCAGCTCAACTTGATGACAAGACTTTCTATGTCTTTTCCTTTTCTTCTAATTGCTCCTCATTGTAGCGGTTGATTAGATTTATTGATTAGGTTTATTGATTTCAAGGCAATGGCAACCATCAGGAATCAGTCAGGCCTTCCATAAATGTTACCCTTTGGCCACTAGGGGGCACTGCTGCAGAACAGTGTCAATGAGCTACTGTTACTGAGAGTGTTATGCTAATTCTACAATTACCTGCTACTTACACTGTGGCCTTGTTCACATGCTGTATCAAAAATCTATTAGCAGCAATATGTACATTCATTAACAGCAATATGTAATAAGTAAATAAGTGGAGAGTGGAGCAGAGCAGAACGGTCAGGAGGGGGAAAAAAGGACAATAAATAATAGAATAAAAGACCATAAAATAGAAAAGAAACTAGAGAGAGGACATTAATTAGAAATGAATGCATGAATAGTCCGTGTGTGTGTGTTAGTATGTGGCTGATTTTGTGCACATGTATCTGCCTGGATATGTGTGTCTTTCTATGTGTCTTTATATAGGTGTGTGTGTGCGTGAATTTGAATGAGGCAGACCTGGGCTGAGTCAGAGCCACAGACAAACAACACACTGTCTGACATGGCCTCCAGACACAAACCAGAGCGAGAGACGAGGCGAAGGGAGCGAGCGGGAGATGGGGTGGGGAGAGGCTGTATGAGAGGATGTGTGTGTGTGTGTGTGTGTGTGTGTGTGTGTGTGTGTGTGTGTGTGTGTGTGTGTTTTTTGCATTTACTTGCATTTCAGCTTGTGCGTCTCCCAGCGCTAAATATTTGGACATGTGTGGTGGGGGAAATCAGACAGAGAGAGGGTAACGAAATGCAGAGAGACAGGAGCTGAAGATGAGAGGAGGGGGTGAGGCTGGGGTGGGGGTGGGTTGGGGTAGAGAATGGGCGAAGGAGAGAAATCTTTTTGTTGCTGGGGGTCTCTGCGGGACTGACAGTAAATAAGCAGTGATAAGCAGCAGGCAGCACCCTGACTTGCAGGCTGTTAATGACCCAGCTTCTCTCGCGTGTCCCTGCCTAACCCTCGCCTTGCCATGGCTCCACCATGTCCTCTTCCTCCCTCTGCTCATAGGCGCGTCTTCCACAGTCTCCCTCGTCTTCATCTGCCTGGTTCTCTTCTCCCCTCCTTCTCCTCCATTTTGTAACCGCATGTTCTTTCTCAGTCGCATTTTAACTATCTCCCGCCAGCTCCTTCCTCCGGATCCCTCTATTGACTGTATTTCTTCCTAATCTGCTGTTAACCCCCCCACTCCCCACCCCCCACCCCCAGCTCAGTCTCCCACCCACCTCCCATCTGACACATCATTCCGAGGTGAAGACGAGCACTGCCGTGCAGCATCCCCTCTCTGTCCTTAAATGAGCAATCGCGCCTCTTTGCAGATCTTTTCCCTCGTTCCTCACAGTTTAAACACAAGGAGCTGCAAGGTCAAGTGTGTTATATTGATGTGTGCCTCTGTATATATCACTCTGTGGTTTATTGGTGCTTGTGTAGGTGTGCGTCTCCGTTTTGTGTATGTGTGTGTGAGTGAGGGAGTGTGCATCTTAGATCAATGGTTAAAGAGATTCAGCCCACAGCAGCGAGATGACCAGCAAGGTCAAGGCCAACTCTGTGGCAACACAAATTGTTCCGCTCGGAAATCCTTCCTTCTCCGGGGGGCACACAGATCGTCCCGTTCCCGTTTTAAATTCTTCACAGTTCGAAAGCCTTCTGACTCTGGAAAATGGACCCCTGGGCATGTGAGTCATTATTAACGCGCCCTAAACATATGCACGCATGCATAAAATTTTAAAAAAAAGCATGGGTGTTTTATTTGCAGACCTGCAAACTCACAAGAGGTGAAAAAGGTCACATGTTTGTAAATTCAAACCCTGTAGGGGGGTCTGGGGGCATCCTCCCCCTGAAGGTTTTTGTGATTTTAACATGTAAGCAAAGCATTCTGGTGCACTCTGAGAAGAAAATAAAGGGAAAAGACAACATTTGCCAGGAGGGCATGAGAGCCCTTGTTGCTGTAATTGATTTCTTTTGTGCAGAGGCTGCATTTTGCATAGCCCGCTTTATCAATTTTTTTAAAATTACTGTGACAGCGGGAAGCTGTGCTGGACTCCCTTCACCTCCGTTTTCGCCTCAAACTTTAGCCAGACCCAGCTCCATCTGCACCTTTGCCCTGAGTCAAGCTGCACTACACAAATAGCGTCTTCCTCTTTAAACTCTCTCGTTCTGAAAAGTAATTGTCTAGATATTATCAGCTGGCTTCATGGCCTCCTTTTTCATTATCATAAAAGTTTGTTAAGGCTAACCCCAACTGCATCCGTCAAGGTTAAATGATCTGCCAGAGCCGGTGTTTCCTTACGTTTTCATTTTTATTTCCCTTGTAACTTACGACAATGACGGACATTAAAATCGGATAACAATACGGATGCAGTGGAAGTTAGCCTTAACAAACCTGAGATTCTGAACTGTAACGCTGTAATCATAGACTGTATGGTTTTAATACACAATTTACTGAAGTTAACGTTAGCTGACGTAAGCTGGTAAGCTTTCCATTATATACAGGTTGGGAAAGATGTGATGGGGTATTGTTAGGAAAAAATGATCACGACACACTTCAACTTGATTTGGCAAGTTAACGTTACTTTAGCAACTAGTTACCTAACGTTAAGTTAGTTAAACAGCATATTAGTTCATTAGCAGCAAACAAGACTAACCTCAAAACTAGTGTCCATTGTAGTAGTACCACGAAAAGTCTTTATACATCCATAGGGAAGAAGACGATGCAGTTATCTTGATTCTGATTGGCCAAAGGACTCGAAACATCTCACCAAAGATGTTTTATTGAGAAGAAAATCGCGACGTGACAACAGATTTCTGAAACGTCTCTGTTCTCACTCCAGTCTATGGGAAATTGCGCTGGCCACTTGACCCCCCTCCTTCTCCTAAAAAAAAAAAACTCTTTGGATCTACTCGAGTCACGTGAATGACATATTTTGATTCAAAACGGCGAATTTCGCCAAAAAGCGACTAGTTTGCAGGTATGTATTTGATTTCATTTTGAAGGGGAGCTTAGCGCTAATTAGTTGTCGCCTATCTTACATGTTTTTCATTAGTTGTGCGTGGATTCCCTGAAAGGCTAAATCCCTTTTAACCTATTCAAGTCAGATCTTATTTATTCATGTGAAGAGTTTACTGTAGCGCACCTTTACTACCAGTATTGCTAGAGCTACAGCTGACTTCTGGACGGCTGCCTAGCAGCATCTGTAAATATTCAATAGATCAGGGGTTCTCAACCTTTTGTAACTTAAGGCCCACTTCTGATTGTTACAAAATTCCCAAGGACCACCTTCCCAAATAACTAGAAAAAAAGAAAAAACATAACACCCTGGGTGGTTTGTGTTTAAGTGTCTCTGGAGCTTTGATGGTTTTATTAGTTTTATAGTTTCATTTGACAGGATTTCACCACCATTTCACCACACTGTGCTTTGCACTGTCTGCCATTATGAATCCACATTTAATGGATTCAGGCTCATATTTCTTCACCACACGCTTTGGAGCTTTTACTGGCGCAGGTTGTCGCCCACGTCACTATATCGTTTCAAAAACGTTCCATTTTGTGTCACTACGTCTGAGGGAACGTTAGCTAGCTAACAGTGGCAAAACACATTCGTCTCTACCTGATGATGTGTCGTGATTGGCTGGTGATATTCAAACGTTTTTTTATTTATGTGAATTCTTGAGCACATTTAGATATAAAAATAGCTAGCTTTGTAAATTACCAAAAAAAATAAAAAATAAAAAAAGAGATGGCACTCTGAGGCCCACCATTGAGAACGTTGAGAATGGCTGCAATAGACTATGTTCTGCTCAGCATGCAAGCATTCAGAATGAATCCACGTGTTACCTGTTAGTCTTTAGTTTTAATATTTCAGCCACAGCAGCAATCCTGCTCTAAATCTATGTCTGTGCCTCTCTTGGTGCCTTTGCAGAGGGATTACAGCAACACAAAACAGCACAAAGGAGGCCATGTTGAAACACTAATTGTACGTTTTGTTTGTCTGTGAGATCGCTGTGGCTGAATCCAGTGGGAGGAATATTGTGGATGGGAGGTGTTTATTGTATTTGTTTACATGTAATTTTCCCACCCGTTTTGCCAGTCGCCCAGTACATGTTGAATTGATCAGTTCTCCTTTTACACACAGCAGGTTGCTCTTTTTCTTTCCCTCTTTCCTCCCCGCTCTCACTTCTTCATTCCATCTTGTTGTTGCCATGCTGTCTCTGCCTCGAAGTTTTCCCCCACTCCATTTTAGCTCTTTTATTATATATTTTTTCATTTTTGTCTTTCTGGATGGGTATTTCTACCTCCCTGTGCCTCTCAGTCTCTGGCTGTGCTAATTTCTTTCTATGGCTGTCACTGATTTTGCAGCTCTTGCCGTCTCTGCATCTCTCTTCCTCTCTCTTTGCATGTCTTTCTCTGGTTCCTTCATACTCTTACTCCCTTGTTATACTGCACTCTCTGCTGTCACTGCCTCTCAGGACCTCATTTTAACACTCCTCCCTCAGTACTTCCTTTTCCCTCTTCATCCCTACTCTTTCCCATCATTCCTGGGTTCTCACCTTCGATTTCTTTCTTCTTGCATCTCTTACCGTAACCAGTCCTCTCCCTGCCTCTCTGCTTCTCTTCAAAGGAGCTCCTGCCGGTCTTGGAAATCCTGCTCTACACACCACCTCCAGGTGCGGATTGTTTTTAACGAATCCAACAAAGCCAAGGCTGAGAACTGACACGGTGATAAATTCACACACACTCTCTTCTGTGTGCACATACAGTACACTGGTATGCATGGCTACCTGACTTCAAGAACACACACACACACACAAATACTTGTGCACTCAGGTGCTCACCAGTAAAAACACACAAAACTCACAGGGGCTTCACTAATATGGGCTTCGAGTTCAATTTTCATGACAGATTTTGCCAAATTGCTGTTTATTTTGTGCAGATTCTCTGAAAACAAGGTTTCATAAACTTCAGGAACATTTTTGAACAGTTTTCAAAGAATTTTATGGGAATACGAGTTCAACTTCTTCAAGTTATCGGAAAAATTAAAACCTGCCAAATTTTGAAGATATAGTTTTTACTGTACAGCTGTGAGATACAGCGTTCTAGGAATTCTATGAGACAGGATGACTTCATCATCTATTCAAAAGGACAACATTTGGTGCTGAAACAATTAGTAGGTTAATTGATTATTGAGTTTTATTGTCCAGCTCCACTCAAAAATGTGTTTTGCTTATTGCTACGTGACTTGGATGTTTGAGCCTTAGTGTGCAGAGTTTGACACTGGAAGGCTGATGAATAAACAACATGAAAATGCGGAATACTCGTCTGTGAATATCCAAACTATTCACACTGGCAGCGATGGATAGATAGATAGATGACACTGGAGTACTCATATAAAGCCTATGTGTACTCTGCGTATGCTCCAGTGTCTGTTACTGCAGTGCCCTGCAGGTAAAAAGCTACAGAGTGCCTGCTGTATTTGATTAATATGACGGGCCAAACCTGCTGTCACACTATTGCCTTGTTACCAACTGTACTACATCCAAAAGTGAACTACATCAGCTCCTCACTATCCTGCATCCGACGGTGCTTCTCCACACGTTGTCCTTGAGTTCAGTCTCTATACTTTTTGTTTCCTTTGTCATATAATACAGGGTGATGAGAAACACAAACAATCAACAGGTCCGGAGCTGTGACATGACGTCTGTTCCGCACAACATGATTGATTGATGCCTTTATTCGCCTTGCGAAAGCTCAGAAAAATCAGCTTTGTTCCAAAAAAAAATTACGCCGCTTTTTTACTACGTAATATTCGCGTTCTGTCTGAAAGTGCTGATGACAAAAACAACAGTTCGAAAAAATATATTGACGTGCGAATTAATCACATTTTAAAAAACGCCCCCGGTGTGTAAAGGCCTTTATTCTTTCAAGTTCTTCAGCAAATTAAAAAAATGCAACGAGTGAGGGAACAACAACAGTAGGAGGTGTGGCCTTGTGGCTCCGTAGTGTGTGTGTCAGGAGACACGGGGGAGACTGACTGACACTGATTAAGGTCTTTTTTTACATAAATTTATGGGAGGCCGATTAGGGTGAAAACATTGAAATACATGCACACACGCACTGAAAACGTGCACACACACGTTTACAATGTGCACATACACACTGAAAACGTACACACACGCATTGAAAACGTGCACACACACAATGACAATGTGCACTCGCACACTGAAAATGTTCACACTCCACCACCTTCACAGGCAGCAGGATGCAGACTACTAGTGTGTGTAGGAGTATCCGAGTGTGTGCATGTAAAATAATTTCAGTGCAAACAAACAACAAAGTGTGTGTGTGTGTGTGTCTGTGTGCGCCTCAAACATTTTTCAGTGCGCCTGGAAGTTGTTTCAGTGTAACCGGAAGGCACACTGCCCGACCTGAATCAACAATACAAGAGCTGCTTTCGGTTTCACCACAATTAAATTTGAAATTTGCAATAAATATTTATCCCCATTGGTTTAGCGATGTTGAACCAAATAATATTCCTAAATCTCTGAGCACATAATAAATTGTGCATATGGTTGTCTATATACACAGTCTGTCAGTACAAGGCACGTTACTCGCTCACAAATCCATGTTTGATCGTGTTCGCCCTGATTTTATTTTGAAAGTTGGGACAGGAAGTGGTGGTTGCGGTCTTTAGGACGTTGGTAAAATTGCGCGTCTCGTCTCCGGTTGATTCAGATTTTTTAAGGACGTAATGCTGCTCTGCAGCCCCGGGACAAAAAGTCCAGCTCACCACAAGAGGCCCGAGGAGGAAACTCTGTCTTATAATGACGACAATGAAAGTCAAAGCTACATGTCAGTCAACAAGTTGACGTTGACGGGGTTTTTCATATTTCCAGAGGCTTCTTGGTTCAGCAGACAGTTAATGAGGTCTGAACCAGGAGGCTCCTCCGACCGGCTGCCCGTCACTGCTGCTGTCCATCAACTCTCTCTTGTTTCTCCGGTGAACTCGGTGGTCCACCGTGTCGCTGCCGTTCGCCCCCCGATCTGAATCAACCGGAGACGAGACGCGCAATTTTACCAACGTCCTAAAGACCGCAACCACCACTTCCTGTCCCAACTTTCAAAATAAAATCAGGGTGAACGCGATCAAACGGATTTGTGAGCGAGTGCCTTCCGGTTACACTGAAACAACTTCCGGGCGCACTGAAATTATTTTACACACACACACTGAGATACCCCTACACACACACAAGTAGCCTGTATCCCGCTGCGTGTGAAGGTGGTGGGTGTGAACATTTTCAGTGCGCGTGTGCACATCGTCAATGTGTGTGTGCAAGTTTTCAATGTGTGTGTGCACATCGTCATTGTGCGTGTGCAAGTTTTCAATGTGTGTGTACGTTTTCAATGTGTGTGTATGTTTTCAGTGCGTATGTGCACATTGTAAACGTGTGTGTGTGCATGTATTTCAATGTTTTCACCCTAATCGGCCTCCCATAAATAAACGCAAATAGATCAGTCTCATCATGATACACACACGTTCTGGATATACAAGCAAACACACATGCGTGCACATACACTCTACTCTTGCATCATATGCATGCATATAACACTCTCATGACTGACATAGATCAGAGAGATGGCTGACAGCATTAATGGAGACACGTGTGTGTTTTTATTGAAGTGTCTGAGGCACTTCTGTAGGGCTCATTTGAAATCAAAGCATCATATCTCAGACGGGCCCTCCTCCCTATTAAGTCTACATTACATGTGAGCGCTGAGGCCCCCGTCCTTCACCTGACACAGACACGTGTGTACTTTAACAAGCCATACTTGTAATGAGCGGGTGTCAGCGCTCATCGCCTCCCACCGTGCACACACATCTTCATAAGAATGTGATTACTGGAGACGACAGGCAGCGTAGGGAATGACCATTTGAAATTGAAATAATCTAGCATTACACTAAAGGGAGCTATTAGCCAGCTGAAGTCAGGGTGGAAAGGTAGAGCCTCATTGGTCCTTCTGTGCATGCAAATGCTCTGCACGGAAAACCTTTGCTGATAGACAGGCAGCAGTCAAAACACCTCAACACTGGTCAAAACAATTTTTGCTGCAAATTACACTCAGCTGCTGCCAACATTTGCATTTGGATGCGAAACCCCGTCAAAACACTCATCTGATCAGAGAGAAGGGAGGAGAAGGGGTGAGATGAATTTAGATCACCTGTTTTAAAATCCTCACTGAGATGGCTGCTGAGTGATGAATCATGTCAAGTCTCATGGGCTTACACAGTGTCTTTGTGTATTTCCAGGTAATTCCAGGTTAATGGGCTTAGGCAACATGTTGTTAGCTCTGCTTTGACTCATACACAAAACAAAACGCCTCTCTCAAAAACCTGCCCACATTACCTGTCATCACCTCCCCCTCATCATCTGTTCTTCTCATTTCCTCTCCTTTCCTGTCCTGCCCTTCTTCCTTTTACCTTCTCAAAATGTTAGCCGTTAGCTTTCTTCTCTCTCATGACATCCAAATGACCCTTCTCTCCTCTTCCTCCCCCTCACACGCACTCTTCTTCAATCTCTCCCTCCATCCGCCCACTCCTCTGTCTCTGTCATTGCTCCCTCACCTTGTTGAGCGTGATGACCGCCTCTTGGTTCACTCCGGTGATGTTGAACGTGTCCCCGGTCTCCCCCTCCAGGATGGTATATTCCAGCCTGGCGTTCTCGCCGAGGTCAGCGTCAGTCGCAGAGATCCGCCCTATCTCGGCACCCGGGATGGCCAGCTCGGAAACGGAGAAGGACCAAATGCCTGGGAGAGACACATGACGGCACATATTAGGGTGGCAGCCTTTGTCATTTCATGTGCTAATACACTTCATTTGTCAGTAAAACATTTAATTTTGTCCCTTTGAACTGTTATCAAATAGCTGTTCCCCACCTGTGCTGAGCCAATATTTACAATAATTCATTCAGATAAGGTGGCATTCAATTTAACTGGTCTGAGAGAATGAAGGAGAGAGATAAAAGAAGAGAAAGGCAGTGTCTGTGTTTGAGTGCTCAGCATTGAGATTGTTGTTAAAAGCCAGGTAAAATATGGCCAGAAAACCTTCTGTAAAAAACAACTAAATTAAAAGACGCTAGGATAAAAAAAAATTAAAAAAACAGGAATAGAGGAGATAAAGAAAAAGCAAAGATTCCAGGTACAAAAAAAACAGCTGCTGTTTCTCTCAAACCATTTGAACTTGATGACATGAGCTAACTACCCTTCCTCCTGCTAACAAGTATTAACCAAGATAACAGGCTCTTTTATGTGTGCTGTCGTCATGTTTGGGCCCATTAAAGCAGCACATCATTAGAGTCCTTCTGCTTGCTTTGCAGTGTATATTATAGGAGATCAAAATATAATTTCTCTTTTCTTTGGAAAAAATCCAGTATTGAAATTCTGATTAAAATGCTTCAACAGCGACACCTTATAACAGCCATTCTCAACCAATGGTGGGCCTCAGAGCGCCATCTAGTGGGCCGTGGAGGCAGTGGTACTGCCAAATGGTTAGATTAAAATAAAAACAATTAATGTTTTGGTACATTGAAAAGCTAGTTATTTTTATATCTAAATTTGCTCAAGGATTCACATAAAAAATCATCAAATTAAAGTGCATAATTTCAATGACCAGTTACATTTTGAATATCCAATACCAGCCAATCACGACACATCATCAGGTAGAGACGAATGTGTTTTGCCGCAGGCAGTGCAAAGCACAGTGTGGTGAATGTGGTGAAATCCTGTCAGAACAGGCACTAAAACCATCGAAGCTCCAGAGACACTTAAACACAAAGCATCCAGGATGTTGTGTTTTTTTCCCCATTTATTTGGGAAGGTGGTCCTCGGAAAGTTTTTAACAATCAGAAGTGGCCCTTAAGTTAGTAAAGGTTGAGAACCCCCATCTTATATTATTGAATGTACCTCATTTTTTCCCATACTAACTAATCAGCAACCAGAATATAATATTGACATTGCGATGGTCACAGCTGAGATTTATAAGGGTATATGCAGGGAGCAAATTGAACTTTTTTTGTGAATGTTCAAATTTTACCAACCACTCATTAGAGTTTTTTTTTTTTTGGCCGGTGAGTGAAGCAAATCTACCTGCCACTTGCATACTTTACTAGCATTTGGCTGATGGCTGGTGCTAATTTTGTTCCCTGGGTATTTGGCATGAAATATTATTTTCTAGTTCAATTTATTGTGATTTTGAAGCTATTTTAAGAATTTGGGGTAAAATAACATGATGCCGTGGGTTGGTTTTCTTCCTGTCCTCCCCAATTGTTTGAGTCACCAGCCACCACTGGGACACAGTACATTTTTCTTATAGTATGATTCACCTGATGCACCTATCTGATGAAAATACCAGACACAGCATGGTACATCTGTGAACTTGCATTACTGACACGCATGCATATATCAATTCAGATATCCACCTACCACTTTATTTCAATCTAGCACGCACACACACACACCGGCCACCGGCTACCCTGACAAGAATAAGTAAGGTAGGAAAGCTAGAAATTGAGCGAGGGAAAAGGTAAGATATCACTATTTGGCTCGCACACACAGAACAGACAGGCTCATTCAAACAGAGCTGTTATCTGCTCGGCTAAAGCTAAGGGAATCAGATAGATCTGTAAATGTGAGGGACAACAACACTGTGCAAACACATTGGGTTGACAGAATAAAAGATAGCCAGCACTTCAACAAGACAGTATCTGGGCCAACACACGCAGTTAGATGAATTCTGTAAATCTGACGACATCACAGCGAGAGAACATGTGCGGTTATTTCACTTTATGGATCAGGATTACAGTTCAGACATCAAAGTGGCACCGGCGACCAAATGTTATCACTCAGGGTGTTTGATTGCTGTCTTTTTAAGTCTGCTGGTGTCAAATTTGTAATGTAGGCTGAATAATTAATTCTAAAAGCAAACAGGGGTTTCTCACTCCAACAAGTCGTCCAACCTGAAGGACAAAACAGGTTATTTGTCAGTACCATTACAAAGATGAGTCAATTTTCACCTGTATGGGTATGTTTTGGTGAAGTTTTGTTAAGCTATTAAATAGCTAATGTTTTAGAAATACTGAGGTCTGAAGTCATTCCCCCCGCCCCGCCTGCTTTGTACACCCAACCTTTTCCCTAAAGATTTGTCTACACAGGAGGACGCGGTTTTCAGTCGTCCATCTCACGTACATCTGACGGAACAGATACACCTCTGTTTTAATCAATACAGAGGTCAACATGTTTTACCGTGGCCCATGAAGTCTATTTTCTTCTGTTTTAAGCGTGTGTGGGCTCTTAGTGCTGCCAAAAAACCTACTCTCAGTACTGTGCCTGAACACATCCACTGTAGACCCTGACGAAGGACTGAAGCCTGTGTGGACAGGTTGTAAGAGGTCTGGCAGCTATACAATAACATCAACCTATTTGCGTGGCGTCAGGAAAACATAAATATTGGTCTTTTTGAGTCGTTTTTCTGGTGAGGACAGTCTTCATTTCCTTGGTAGTTTTCTTCTTATCAGTTTTTTTTTTAGAATATTACATGTAGAGTTAACTAGAGCCTTTGAGTATGAGAATGTGTTGATCACTATAATGATGCACACTACGACAAATATCTGGAGAAAATCTAGAAAATCGGCAAAGTAAAGCAAATCAGAATTAACAACTGGTTCTTATTCCTGCTATACTTTATTCATTTGCTTCTTGTCTGGAAGTCACTTCCAGTTATTGACTATTGTCTGCACACAGCACAAACTGAACACCACTATAAATTCCCACTGAAACAAAGTGTCACCCTCGCAATAAGGACATCCATCTGTGAGATAAGCTATTTAGTGGTGTTTCATACTGAACAGGATCAGAACAAGGAAATCTATTGTTTGATTAAATATCAAAAATTTAACACTGCAGTGCAAAGACGAATAGGAATGGCAGAAGGAAAAAGATCAGTAACCCTGTCATTTCCCCAGCTGACAAACAGTTATCAGATTAAGAATCCTGGAATGTTATTGCCATTGTAATAGAGTCAGTATATTTGCAATACAACAGCCAAGATGGATTTGATTGGATTAGACCAAATTCCTTCTTGATCACGAGGAAACCACAGTGAATCAAATAGTTCTACATCTTTCAATAAGCTGCCTTTTATAATAATGTTGTTTCCCAGCAATGATCTCCATGTTTACCTGATTGGCTTCTATTAATTGCTGTTTTATTGTCTGAGGGAAATTCTCTTCTGAAATATACTATACAAATCAAACGTATTATTGGTTTATTAGTGTTTCCCTTCTGTGGCTGCTGCTGTGATGGCTGTGAGATTTTTGCCAACCGATTCTTAATGGACATTACATAACAGCACAAATGACACAAATTCACCGCTGACATTCAAATGGGATTTGTTTTTCATCATTAAATATGCTTAAGTGGTTAGCTGCTAGCTAGCGCCACAGTGTTTCCTCTGCACACATTACAAGCAGCCAGTGTGACAGCAGCATTAAGCTCACTGCCGGCCTTATGGCTCTAAAGGGCCATGAATTGGCCCCATTACCATATGCTGCTCTCCAGGCTGCTTCTTTTTTCTTTTTTTACTTTACTTCATTTACCTCCAGGTGAACAACTTCCTCCTCCTTCTCCTTCTACAATTTACTCAAGGTGCAAGATGCTCTCAAGGAGTGTTTCCCACTGCTTTAAGTATAATGTACAGGATGTAATGGCTGGTTTCAATGCACTTACCATAACTTATAGACTAATAGCTACTTTCTGAAAGGAAAAAAAAACAGGAACAAGTGATTTAAGGTTACTTAAAAGTACAATAGCGCATGAGCACCGCCTCCATCTGACTTCACAGTTAGACATAAAATGAACTCCCACAGTGCTGGTATTCATAAGGAGGAATGGATTACTCATTACTCATCACACTTTGTGTCTCTGAATTAATGTTATTATGTCATTATTGCTCTCTGTGAATACTCATTATTTTTAATTTCTCTTCCAATCACCAAAACTGTCAATTTCCCTACATTCTTATATTTCAAAAATGGGATATGTTGGCTCCAGTTCCTGAGAGTGAACACAAACACCAAACGGTATTCTTCAGCTTGATCAAATCCACTGAAGTGAAAATCATTTCAAGCCTGTAAGACACAACGTCTCATGCAGCTCTGTGTCATAAAACTGCTAATTTGCAACAGCAAATATGTTTTGAGAGAAATGTGATGCTGCCTGGACAATGTTTTACCAACATAATGAGAAAACCTTGTTGATTAAGGTATCGGCCAAGTTGCAAAATGTTTATGCTGAACATATATATGCTAAATGTTCATTAACAACGTATTTCATTTGTTTTCCTCCAACGATATTCACTCTTGCAATATGATATCTGCTCACAGCAACTAATGCATGACACGTTTTTTATGGTTTTGTTTAGGCACTCAAAGCACTTAAGGGTAAGGTCAGATCATGGGCTGCGGTCGAATAGTCAAAACAATTACGTCCTTTCCTAAACACTTATACTTGACCTCGATGGAAAACGTCATGAGGTCGAGAAAGGATGTGAAGGAGAATTCATAAGGACTTAGGAAAAGACAACCGCTGTGCTAAGAGAATCCGCCTGCACTTACACTAGGCTACGTAATTATGCGATGGCGGATGTTAATAGGCTCGTTCGAGATGAGCCAGGCCTGCGTAGAATCAATCACCGGTGATCGTCGCGCAATGTGTGCCGGTTAGATTTGTGTCATGCACACGTGGGCAACGACAACCTCACGAGATCGAGGCGGCCGCAGTTTTTAGAGCCATGCGCTGCAGCTGCTCTCCACCGACTGCAAAACCCAGGGCATGATGGGAAACGCCTGGCTGTCACCTGATCAAAGAGCTGATTGGCTGAAAATCCCAATTTTCTGTGTAATTGTAATGTTTAACGCTAGAATGTAGGCTATATGTTGTGCAATGAAGGTTTAATCTGTTAACAAACATATCTTGTGTGGTTGATAATAATAATAATAATATTAATAAAGTTTATTTCAGCCATAGCTATCCGAACAGGGTCTGCAAACTACAGGTAGCCTACAAGTGGATCTAACAGGATGTAAATATTTCTGTGACTTCCTGTATATTCTTTGAAGGCTGCTGGAAACTGTCCAGCTGTTTGTCACCGCCTCTTGCTGTTGCTGCCTGATCTCGTCCACTTTCCAGGCGAGGTGTGGTTCATCTCAAACAAGCCTTTTGACGTGGGTCTGCCGTAGTCACTTTAAATGTTGCTGCCACAAGGAATTGTGGGACGGCATTATCTCCTTTCCTTTTGTGAAGGATGGTCCAGTGTACCCTATGCTAAAGGAGATAGGAAAGGAATCTTTGAAGCACCTTTCCTTAGCATTTAGAGAATTCAAAAAATGCTCTTCGACCGCAGCCATGGTCTTGGTTTGACACACAAGGCTGGACATGTTCACATGATCAACATTAAGACAAAACTACGATCTTTTGTGCTTTTGTTGCTGAACCCTAACCAGCGCAAGACTCAGGATACAAACCCATGCCTCCAGTGTCACAGTCCTGCACAACCAACTTGGGGTATATGAATGTAGCAACAAGTCTTCCAACATAAACAACAGAATATGTTGTTTGTCAATGACTCCCAAAACGACATAAATAGTACTGGACCTTTGTCATCATGGTAACAATAATAAATATGTGAAACAGTTGCAGTTTAGTTAGGTTTAGGCACCAAAACTACGTACATAACTTACCTCCTCCCTATGGGGACTATGTCACTCTTTATACTACCCCACCTGACTTCCTCCTTTGCTCCCGTCACAATTACTACGGCCACTAGAGGTCGCCGCCTAAATAAACGTAAATATGGGTCGTAAAACGCTGCTGCACAGACGACCTATACGGCCGTATTTTTGGGGAGGACAGTCTGGAACATAACACTTCCTACACTAGAAAAGAAAACCATTGCCAGAGAACATAATCCAGGCAGCAGTTATGTTTCCCCCAAAACATAACTGGCCAAATAAATTAGTAGTATATAAATGTAATTTCTAGGAAACCGAGTTGTTTCATGTATTTCTTATCTAAACTCACTTCACATTAGAAAGGAACTAATTACTATGTAGAAGAAGAATCAGGAAATGGTGGTTATGGTGTTATACTCCTAAATTTAGGAGTTAAGGTTAAAATCAGGGGGGAAAAACATTTGGAAGGTGCCACCTCTCTAATGTTTCTAACTTTGCCTTTTTTGTTTGTCTTTAGCATGGACTGAGTGTTTTTCAGTTATTGCTGTGAAAAAAAACTTAAATTAAATCATTAAAATGACACAATATAAAAGTATGTGGCACACAATAGTGTGCTTCCAGCTCTGTGGCAACAGTTTGTGTTCGGCCCTTTCCTGTTTCTACACGGCACTCAGCCAGGTCCGTGAAGAAATGGTTGTCTGAGTTTGGTGTGGAAGAGCCTGACTGGCCTGCACCTTTGGGATGAATTAGAACACTGACTGTGAGCCGGGACTTATCAAAAGCCATCAGAGCCCAACCTCGCTAATGCCCTTGTGGCTGAATGGCAGCAAATCCCTGGAGCCAGGTTCCAAAATCACTTATGAGTGTAATACTTGGCTGTCCAAATACATTTGTTAATTTATTGTACTATCTATTGTACTGGAAGAAAATATTATTGCTCCCAAACACGTTAAAACTAGTTTATAATCAGGGTTCTCACACATTTTTACTAATGAATATTCAGAACTTTTCCATAATATTTTAGCCCATTTCCACAAATTTCATGACCGTGGGAACCCTGTGTAATACATGACAACATAAGAAAGCACCGAGTGTCACGTAACAGCATCTTAAGTAAATATATTCTATGCCAACGCCCACGTGCAGGGGTCTGCCTACTGAAAGGGACAGCATGTGCCAGTGAATCAACACTAAATGCCAGTTTATGTGGTGTGACTACCAAGCCTACCATCTGGGACTGACACAGCACCAGAAGGCTGAGACAGAGACATCTCGAACAGAAACAGGGATGTTGCTAATGAGACAGCAAATTAGGAAAGTTATTTACAAGTCGGAGACTGCGGTTGCTATTGATCTGTGCTACTGTACAGTGAAAGCAGGGCAAGGCACGCCTACGCCGAAACAACAGTCCCTGTCATGGGCTCTCTCTCTCTCACACACACACACACACACACACACACACACACAGAGCCACAGAGTGAAATGCTCCAGCCTCGCTCTCTCTCATACACATTTGTCACACCCAGGGAGCGCTCACGAGGAGAGTGACAAAGGGGGTGTGATGCCGGCAAAGTAGGCTAGACCTAGTCATTATCAGCTTTCTGCTCACACGGGAGAGCAGCTGGCAACACAAGTCATACATCATTTCCACCTGTGATGGACTGGGGGGGCATCCAGCAGGGGAGAGGGTAGTGAAATGGTGAGTGGCAGGGAGAGATTCCCAGCTCATTCTGCACATAAAGAACCTCAAAAAAGCAGCACAGGTCCCTGATAAACTCACACATCACATGAAAGCAGAGAGTGATCTGTCCTCTGCCTTTGTTCGCACAGGTAAAGCCATTAGAGCGGGCTGTGAGGGAACAGCATGGGCGCGCCAGTTCAATGCTTCACGTCTCACTAATATGGGTGCTCCCCACTGAGCTGGCCATAATTGTGCCACGGAGAGAAGATAGAAAGCCCTCCTGTGCTGTATTTGGGCACTACTTCACAGACAAGAGGACACACATCTCTGTCCCCACCTTGTCCATATCAGCCTGTTCTGGTTCCCCATGGCTGTTGTCAAACTGGAGTCCACTAAGGGACGTAACAATTGGTCGAGGACTGCCAGTTTTTTTGCAGGTGACTGGATGAATAGCGCCACGCTGGCAGGGAGGGATTAGTTGGAAATGAAGTGAAATGACAGTTGGTGATCAGAGCCGGCCCTACCCATTAAGCGACATAAGCAGTTGCTTAGGGCCCCCTGGTCTTTGGGGGCCCCCCTATAAAAGATTTTTTTAAATGAATAATGAACAACAATGAAATAAAAGTGACAACATTTTGTGCCATTTTTGCCAACAAATAGTGACAAAACAATAGGTTCAGAGAGTGGCAAAATGGACAATTTAGGTAGGCTAAGTAAGTAATTTACTGTCTCCTACAAAACAAGCACTCCCAGGATTTTGTGGTTAAAAAAAAATCCCATTTTGCGGTTGTATTAGATATGATAAGTTGAACAAAATTGATGAACAAGACAAAAACAAAAGTCAACACAAACTGGGATGAGTATCTTCACAAGCTATTCTTCGACATTTGCATCAGATATTTTTGGTCGGGTCATATCATTTCTACATTCGGACATCTCACACACGAAGACAGGTGAGATTCAGCCCTTTCCAATGAGAACATTACACTAAATTAAATCACACTTTAACCAGATCTAGGAAAAGGCCCTGAGAAGGACCATTCATAGGGTTAGGGGGCAAATACTGTATTTACTGTAGAAGTCTATTTAAAGATAGTGTTGCTGCTAACAGGTCCCACTTTACAAGTGTATTTGTACATTATGTGTGCTTAAACTAATGTTTACAATACAGTTGGTTCAGTGCCATGTGATGTGGCAACACGTTACAATAAGGGGGCCCCCAAAACCAAATCCTGCCTAGGGCCCCCTATAGTCTAGGGCTGTCCCTGGTGGTGAGTGTTAATTAGGGAGGCTGTGGTTTAATACAGGTTTCAAAGTACAGGAAAAGAGCTGAAATTGACAAACTGCTCCATGGAGAGGGGAGGGGGACTGGGGACGATCTGAAAGAAGAGGGGGCGACTGTAAAAGGACAGATAAATGTGAAATGAAAGATGCAACAGGAGAGGGACAGAGAGGGTGGGGGAGAGAATAATGCAGAGGGTGAAAACCCAGCAGGGAACCACTTTTTGAAGAAGTGTGGACCGGGGCCTGTGCTGTAAAAGCACTCACAGAGGAGAGGAGAGGGGAGGAAAGGGGAGGGTTGAGTGGGAATGAAAAAATAAGAGAGTGTGACTCCGCCACATCTTATCTGAAGCAGAGGCGGAGTGTTTCTTGTGATGGCGGTGGTGGAAGGCATCGAGTTAGGGGAGTCATTAAAAAAATGTCTAGCTGGCTAAAGCGCACGCACTGGTTTTGAAAATAGCCTGAATAAAATCTGCATCCGTTTAAGGGGGGGGGAGTCCATCACACGGGCACTCATACTCAAGAGGGCTTAAGGGAAAAGGCCAGAGAGACGGAAGGAAGGATCAAGGCGGGGGGAGAGTGTGATTTAGGCATCATCACGAGTGTTAGAGGCAGAGAGAGGGAGTGATAGCTGAAGCAGGGATGAACACATGAACACGGAGCAGCATTTGCTGCCTAGGCGGAATTTTTATTCTTCCCAAACCACTACAGGGTTAAATTAGACTGCATGCAGTGGGAGCGAAAGTGAAAGTGACGCCCTCTATCTCGGTGGTAATGGGGTTAATAATGAAACACTGTAGATCTTTTCTTTCACAGGCTCCAGGGCAAGCGGTATAAAATACTGCATGTTACTGTTTAACTCGCCTTGTGCAGAGCTAGGCCATTAGCCATTACTGAGCTCTGTTCTAATGCCATATGGAGTAGGAGGAAAAGGCAGGGTATGCCTGAGTGTGTGTGTGTGTGTGTGTGTGTGTGTGTGTGTGTGTGTGTGTGTGTGTGTGTGTGTCCATTAGTCCATTAGTATGTGAATGCCTGTACTTGGCGTGGGCGCACCCAGGTGCCTAAGTGCAAACAGTGCTAAACAATGTCGAGTCTTCCGCCCCACTTCAATTCTGAATCAATGGCAGATCCTTTCAGGGCAGGAGTTTAAAAAAAGCAGAAATGTACTGGTCATTTGGAGCTTCCTGCGACAGTCACACACTGTACATTCAATTAAAATGAAATCCAGCAGCAAGGTTACCAAGAGAACGCGTGCACCAGCTCCAGCCCTCCCATGATATCAAGTGGCTAAAAACGTTTACATTGACTGACTCTGGAGCGCACTTGTGATGGGAATCACGGCTTTTTGAAGGGAGCAGGATCTTATAGCTCCGTTCCTTTTCTGTCATTGTTCTTTTTTATTGTTTTTTTTAATTTTTTTAGTGTGCGGGGGTTAGTAGGTTTATCTGCAAAATAATCACTAGGGTAATGATAGGGTAAGATTTGGATCAGATTCAAACTTAGACATCCGTCCAATATAATTTCATTTGGCATGTGTGGACTAGGTTTAGCAGCACTAAATGACTTGTTTTGCCAGACCTAATATCAGTGTTCTGCACTGTAAACATTACACAAGGTGACGCCATATCCCTCTGCTTTGTCAGTGAATTTACTACTTTGAATTTACCCTCTGTATGAAATGTGTTTTATAAGTAAAGTTGCCTTGCCTTGAATGCAATTCATGCAACACTGTGACTGGATGCTTTTCTATGGAGTGAAAATAGTCTCAATATTATTTGTAAATGTGTATTCCATGATTTGTAACTGAAAAACAAGATTTGTAACTGAAAAAAAAACGATTTGAAAATACTTTACTTACAGACTTTTAACTTCAGCTTCTCAGATCTGATCCTTTTCGCTTTCAAAAAGCTTCCTGCGCATACAAATGTCTCGTGTTACGCACGGATCAGTTTACTTTCGCTTTCGGGATTTTGAGACTATTTTAAGGCTGGTCCCAGCTCCACAAATTCAATGCATGATGCGTTTAAGTACGGGTGGAAAACTGGGACACCCCACCGAGGGGTGACGCTACAATGGTGTTGTGTGGAAGCCCGTTCCCCCGTCGAAATGTGTTTCCCTCCCGTTAGAATTGTGTTTCCTGTAGCGTCGCCCCTCGGTGGTTAGGGGTAGGTTTAGCTGGCATCCGCTTTTTGCCTGGACTGGTTGTTTTCCCAGCAGAACAACTCTACCACCTAGCAGTAGCTTTTTAAACCATATATTTACATTTATAGGTTACTGTATAGAGTCTGTGGTTGATAAATGCATGTGCTCTAATCGAGGGGCGACAAGCTATTCTGTCTATTTAGAAAAACGTCTTTCCCACTTTGAAATTAAACACGAATACGCCGAAAGCCCAGATGTCCCAGTTTTCCACCAGCACTTAAACGCATCATGCATTTACGAATCTGTGGAGCTGGGACCAGCCTTAAAATAGTCTCAAAATCCCGAAAGCGAAAGTAAGCTGATCCGTGTGTAACACCAGACATTTGTATGCGCAGGAAGCTTTTTGAAAGCGAAAAGGATCAGATCTGAGAAGCTGAAGTTAAAAGTCTGTAAGTTAAATATTTTCAAATCGTTTTTTTTTTCAGTTACAAATCTTGTTTTTCAGTTACAAATCTTGTTTTTCAGTTACAAATTTTTTTTTCAGTTACAAATCTTTTTTTTCAGTTACAAATCATGGAATACACATTTACAAATAATATTGAGACTATTTTAACTCCATACTTTTCACTGTTCACGTAAGGGGGAGTGGATTTAGGGCAGGCAGTGAAATTTGGGCACAATAATGAAAAGAACGGCTCTCAGCAAGTACGACTCAGTTCCCTTCGTTCGTACCAAAGAGCCGTTGAAAAGAATCGGATCGTTCGTGAAACGTAACATCGCTAGAACGCACTGACAAAATGATAAAATGAGGCAAAAGTGACAGGCCGGTTGGCTGAATGACTGATTGATGTGACA
This sequence comes from Macquaria australasica, assembly GCA_005408345.1. Taxonomy (NCBI): domain Eukaryota; kingdom Metazoa; phylum Chordata; class Actinopteri; order Centrarchiformes; family Percichthyidae; genus Macquaria; species Macquaria australasica. Next base: position 290,936 of record SEMN01000233.1, read on the forward strand.
GTTTGGGGCTGGCTAAAACCAGTTAGACGCGCCGCTAACATTCGCCTCCACCTGCGAGATATTGTGAGAGAAACAGAGAAATGTACGGCGAGAGCTCAAGGCAAGGGGAGAAAGAAAACGAAAGAAATGTGACACAGGGCTGAGAGCGAACGAAGGAGGACTGTGAGTGAGAGGGAGAAAAAGAAAGCGAGAGAGAGATGTGACTGAGAGCAATGTTTCCACCAGTGATTTTACTGTCTATTGAAGCAGAAAGTGCTGAACTTTAGATGAAATATTAATACAGAGCAAGAGAAACAGAGGGATGGAGAAAATAAAAGGATAAAAAGCGAGCTGGTATTAGCCACCTCCATTTTAATTAGTTTCTCCTTTCATTTCATTTCCTCCATCTCTTATTTGGGCTCTGAAGATGTAAAACTTAATTAGAGAATAACAATTATTGGAAATTATTGCCTATTACCTAATTGTTTAGGTTATCACCGTAATCATTATTACTCGTTGCAACTACAGCCGAGCATTAGAGCCGGATGAAATTAGTCAAAGCATTTTTAGGGGAACCAAAACACTTGATTTTTTTTCCCCCCAGAATGTGCTGCAAAATCCAGAGGTCGGGTTTAATTAACACAAGGCGTTGTCCAGGCCTGAAGGCAGGCTGCAGACTGGACATGGCTTAGCTGAGATGAGAAATGCTTCCTCTTGACACAAAAAGCATCAATTTGTGACAACACTGTGTTTTTGAAGAAGGAGAAGCTGGAAGAGAAGAACCAAAAAGAATTCAGTATTGCAGGCTTGTTTGTGCAAAGTGATTTACACTGATTGAATACATTATGCAATGCCAGGGGGCTTGGGAAATGCAATCAGGGCCCTTATTTACCAAGCGTCTCAGAATCACACCTAGGAATAGAGTTTTGCAGGGGTGACGTATCTGTGTAGGCCAACCCTGAAGTTAGCATCGCCCTGGTTCCCTTGACAAAAAATCAATGGGATTTTTCCCTTGGATTCTGTATTATTGCAGAAAATAAGATCTGTGGCAAAAAAAGTTTATGATACTTAAACGTTTTGTTCAGCAAGATGATCTTCACAAATGAATACCACTTTTATGATTTTTGAAGCGTAAATACAATCACCAGAAGTAAAAAGCTAACGTTAGGCTATAAAAGAACTACACCACGGTCGCACGACTTCAGCGTCACCACCACTAAGCTAAAAGCCTTTCGGAAAGTTTGAGCTAGAATAGTTTGCAAGACAACTACTAGGTAAGTAATCTAGGTAACTAAGTTATGGAGGTTATAGATCCATCTCCATGATCTATACCTGCTTATGCTTTGCAGGGTCACAGGGGGTGAGAGGCGGGGTACACCCCGGACAGGTCGCCAGTCTGTCACAGGGCTGATATACATAGACAGACAACCATTCACATTCCCACCTGCGGGCAGTATAGAGTCACAAATAACCTAACCTACATGTCTACAGGTGGGTTCAAACACAGAACCTTCTCGTCATGAGGCGACAGAGCTAACCACTGCTGCTGCAACACCTTATACACAAAGATTTGATGCAAAAACTAATAAATAGTTTAAATATCACAGTGACATTTACCAATAAGGCATTTTATACTGTTTACAATAAATATATATGCAATTTAGAATTGCGATTTGACTTATTTGTGTCTTCATTGTTTGACTGCCTATATTAGAGCCACATCTCGCCTGTATTGTGCAGTAACATTCAACACTACACCTCCTGTTATGTGCCCTTACAGGTGGTCCTCCTTACAGATGATTTATATTTCTGTAATGTCACACAGTTTTGAGAAATACAGCGTAACAATGTGAACATATCTCTTAAATATAATGCAGCTTGGTGGAGAAATGAATAAATCTGTGTGTTATCTGAAAAGCTGCATGAGCGATCACGGCTAGATTTTTTTCTTTTGTGGTTGTGATAAAGCCGTAGTGTTGCAAAGCTACATTATTCCTGTCACCGTGAGGTTGCGAGGTCCCTGGTTTTTGCGGAGAGAGTGTGTGCACTTTATTTTGCATCCTGCCCAAGATCAGTAAAAAAATTTATTGATATTTGCAACAAAGGTATCACTTAATAATCTCACTGTCAGAAATTACATCAATATCCCTCCTCCCTTCTCCCTTCTCCCTTCTCCCTCCTCCTTCCCTCTGAATGTGTCTGTCTAAAGGCCATCTCCTGGCAGCTCCTAACGGGTCTGGACACTTACACAGCTCCTCTTAAGATCAGCAGAGATAGAAGTCATTTCCTGATTTGAGAAAGTTGATGAAATGCTTTTACTCCTAGTCCTAAAGATAGGAGTAAAAAATTAGTCACTCAGAGGCGTTTTGGTCAGTCAACACTTATTTCCTACTCAATTGATGAATCAGAGCCCAGATCCATGAGAAGAGAAGAGAAGAGAAGATGATCAGTGAAGAACAGAGAATCAAATTTTTGACTGTAGAAGAATGATTGAGATTACATTAATCTGATCTTAATAAAATAGTAACAGCACTGCAATCTTCAGATAACTTATAGAACTAGAAAATAATTGGTTGTTGCATTGCCCAGGAGAGTTAAGTCAAACTGGTGTTTTTATTGCAATTGTCATTTTATACATCTTAAAATATCAGCTGATGATGATGACACTATGAATATAGATTTACAGATTGTGAGCTGAATAAATATGTCATTTGCATGACTATAGAGAAATATATTTGAAGCAGTGTATGTGTAACTGATTACTTTTGGAAACTAGCCTTCCCCTCTGTGCCGTTTAGCGTGTTTTATGCAAAGCAGTGTACTCTGCATTCACACGCTGTAGCAAAATGAGCCTGGTGAGAATTGAACCCATAATTGCAAGTGCAGCAGTTACAATGTGCTAAACCACACGGGAGCCTTCGCACAGTTCTGGAAAAAAACAATGACAGTGCAGGTGCACAGCTTCGACAATGTTAGTGGAGAGAAAAACACTACTTACAGAAAAAAATATAGACAGACATTTTTATTTGAAGCCACATCGTGGCTGTTTCCTCTCCCCCCTTCAAGTCGGTGCACCAATGAATAGTTCGGAGCTTGTTTACTCCTCCTATATGAGGTTGTGTTCAGGACAGGCCTTCTGTCTTCCTACAGTGTCTATCCTTGTTTTTGTCGCTATCACCGTTCCTTACCCTTGCAGTTCTCATTCCAAAAGTTTTGTTAGTTTACATGAAACCACAAGCCGCTCCTGCTTAATTGGAACCTGTTTAAAACAGCTGGAGGCCACAGATTCCTGCAAGGCCCTGCAGGTTCCATTTTGACATCCTGTCTGTCTCTCTGCATCCCCCAAAATTTACTTTATACCTCACAGAATTATCATCTGTTTACCCAATATGCTGAGGTATATTTATGATTTATAAGAATGCTGTAAACTCTCAGAGCAGCACTCAGTTTGGCCTTGCCTGCCTTTATGTATAAGGGATGAGAGTGCACGGCTGAGGCGATTCATTTTGCACCCCCGCGGCAGAGTAGTTTACCCACCGCCGTTTTTCTGACAGAGACTGTATAGTGGATGGCGCTACTAAGCATATCTCGGGGAAGATGACGTGCTGGCCCATTTCCAGCTGTGTTTCGAGGAGCCCTGGGGAGAACAGGGTCAAGAGTGCGGAGAGGGCAGGACGGGATGGCAAAGACCTCAGGGGGCATGTTCAGTTGGCTGCTCAGGGATCCTCAGAGGGTTAGGTGGGGATTGTACATGTTCAGCCGAGTGGACATCAGTGTAGTTCCTCAGTGGCAGGGGATAAGGGATTTTAAGAGACTTTCAAAGAGTGTTCTTCTCTGTTCAACTTCTTTCCAAGGATCCATTTTGATGGGCTTGAGTTTGAAACAGGATTTGCACTCGTGTATACCAACACGAGAGGCAGGCTAACTGAAAGAAAGGGGGATAAAAAACACACCCAAACACACACTGATGTGAGACAGCTAGCAATGGCCCGCCACCCCCCGTTGAGGATGTGCCGCTCACAGTCCAGCGACTCCATTCATCAAGCTAGACAGAGAGAAAGAGAGCGCGAGAGAGAAAAGGAGAAGTAAACAGAGGCTGAGAGGTGAAAGGTAGCGTTGCAAGACAACAGCAGAAGGATTGAGTGCTGGGGGACGGCAGCAGGTAAAGGTAGGTAAGCACAAACAGACAGGAAGCAAGGAAGGAGTGATGGAAGGGAGGAAGAAGAGAGAAAGGTTTCGACGCTGCCGGGAAGGTTCCCATTAACATGGAAATCACCTTCTCTTCCCTGGCTCTCCATGGCTCGCTGATGGCTCGGCAAAAAGAGAATGGCTTTAGCTCCTATTATTCTGCGTGAGGGGGCACACTGCCAGGTCAGATGAAAAAGTAACGCAAAACAATAAAAAATTGTCAAGGCAGTCTCTTTGCGTCCTGTCTCCCTGCCTTTCCTGTGTGTTCTCTACAAGAAAAAGGACCCAGGCAGTGCCGGAGAAAGTGTGATGGATTCACCTAATTTCCACAGAAGCCCAAGCTTATACACCGGGAAAGGAAAAAGAAACAGAAACACAAATGGGCTCTGTTTGCGGGGTTTAATGAAGTTTTAAATGTCCCTGTTTTTCCTCTGTGATGGCAGGGGAAGTTGTGAGCATGGAAATTCTCTGAGTGTGGAGAATTTAAGACCCTCTTGGGTTTCCGTAAGGCCCGGATTGCCTGCGTGTAGGTCTACTGGAAACCTTGTGTTGTATAGGACGATTACTGCGCGATGAATCTCTCCTCACAGGCTCTTTTGGCTGCGCGGGATTGTGGAAGAAAAGCTCATCAAGGGATGGGCTGCCCGCGGATTCCTCACAGGAGCCGGGCAGTTTGATGTGGCTCTAATGTCTTTGTAAAGCCTCATTTGTTTGTGCATGTATATGTGCAGGAGAACAAGAGAGCGCGAGAGGGGGAAGAGAACAAAAAGCCACTACCCACGAGGCTGACTGACCCTGCTACTTCAACACTCGTGTACCCGCTGGACACACACACACACACTACAGTTAGTGGGCTGCAGCAGCATTCATACCCACGCAGGATAAAAGCCTGGAGGAATCTATCCAAGCAGAGCTCTGTACTGTGCCACCATTGACTCCAGGGCAAAGGCACTGCGATGGCAGGCCTAATTGTGCAGTGTGATATGAGGGAGCCATTTCAGGAAAGGCTTTTCATGCCTCAGCGCTATCTCCCCCCCTCTCTGAGCAGGCTGCATATACAGATTTAGCATATGTACTGTATGTGAGACTGTATGTGTGAGTATGCAAAGGATGTGCATATGTGCAATTCTCCAAGGATGTCTTTAAACATACAGAATTAGCCACAGTTGTCAAGAATATATCACATACAGTCCACCCAGCTCTTAACTTGTTCCTTTCATGTACATGTACAGAAATATGTCTGCATACATAAACAGAAAGAGACACATCTGTCTGCATCACAGCCTCTAAATACAACACTGACAACCTGCTTCATTCCATTTCCCAGCATCCCTTCAGCTCAGTGATTTTCAGCTAGCCCGTTTATCACTGTAGCCATTAAGCCATTAGCTTTACTCCTCTCCTTTCTTTCTGACCCCCCCATCTCTATCCCTCCATCCTGTCGTCTCCCTCCTCCCTCCTTCACGCTTTGGTGAACTTGCCCCCAGGACTCGCTTTCATGCATTCTAAAGAGTGCCAGCTTCACCGACGTTATCGTGCCAGTCCAAACAATGGGAGACGTCAGCGAGTGGGTGGCGATCATTGGACGTGGGCGACCGCGTTGGACTGGATTGGCCTGTATGCGCGCGTCCCTCAACTCTGATGAGCCCATTACTAGTCCGAAAATGCACATTAGTCATGCCATTTAACTAAATTCATTATCGATGCCCTATTGAAGAGGACACAAGCTATTTTCGATATGCATTAGATTTTACTAAATGTGATGCGACTGCTAAACAGGATATAACAGCAAGTGATGTAGGCTGATGCCAGCACTGGTGGCTGTTCGCTCTACATAGGCAATTTTTATTCCACTTGTAGATTTTCTGTGTGTCTAAGCGTGCCATTGTTATATAGAAAGATGAAAACACAAAAAAAAGGCAACTTCCAGTCCTTCCCTCATGTTCTATTAACATTATTTTAAGCATTAATATTGCATAACCCATTATTCATAATTCAAGAACAGTATTTGAAGAAACTTTTGTGGCCAATATCAACCCCAGGAATGGAAACGGTTTCTTGGCGGTGAACACAAATGTTCATTAACAATAGCTACAGTAGTTTATGATGAGATTGTGAAAGTGGACGGTTTGACAAGTGGGAATTCTCAGCACAGACACTGTCTGCCACGCGGACTAAAAATGATTGTGTGCTGAGGGTGTTGGAATAGGAACAGATGGGAGCGAGTGTGATAAGGGACACGAGGGTACCGGGTGTGTGAAGAGCACACACTGAGAGAGTGGGAGTCAGGAATGAGAGTGTGTGTGTGTGTTAGAGGGAGAATGTATGTGTGTCTCTGGGCCTGAAAGAGATGACAAAGTCTGTCACCTCTCTCTCTACCTGTCTCCTCGCCTCTGACTGATCATGCAAGTGTGCACGAATGTGTGTGTGTGTGTGTGTGTGTGTGTGTGTGTGTGTGTGTGTGTGTGACCCAAATGCGCATGCATGTATCAGAGGCAAAAAACCATAAAGATAGATTCCAACAGAACTGCAGAAGAAGCGCGTGCCACAGATAAAGAAAACATGCAAGGTTAAGCCATTATGCCAATCAGGGAATGCTCTTTTAGCTCACCCACTCATCCCTCTTTGTTGTCTGTACTCCTCTTCGCCTTTTGTTGTTTTTTTTTGCATCTCATTCTCACTAAAGGACATAATACCCTGATTATCCCTCCTGACTTCCTCCTTTTCATTCACTCCCCCGCTCCCTTTCTTGTACGTTTGTCTCCTGCGTCTCTCTGTGGGTTTCCTCTATGTTCTCGGAGTCTCTTCTCACCCACTCCCTCTTCGCTCCTTCTTCCTTTGGCTCACTCTTCTGACAACTTTATCGCACCTTTCTTAGCGACTCCATCTTTTCCTTTTTTCTCTTTCAGGAAAAAAAAAATACACACTTAAGTGCAAAATAGACACACACAGGAAGAAGACGCATATTCCCTTGCACACACACCTCCTCTTTCTCTCTTTCTATCTCATCCCATTCACACTCTCTCTGTTACAGCCTTGCTCTCCAGGGAAATGAATTAGTAATATTTATGATGAAGCCCTCTCCGAGGTACTCCCTCTATCTCCCCCTCTCTCTCTGTTTCATCTCCCCGGTGTATAAAATGACACTGATCTTATCGCCGCTACCTATGTAGTCATCTGTCAGCCCATCTATCTTTCCATCCATCAAACCACTGGGAGAGTGATGGCTCCCTCAACGTTTTTATGTGGCACCGTTGGCAAGCCAAGGTTGTTTGGAAACCACATAAAAAACGGGAACCAGCACCTGCGTCTCCGTCTGTGGACTTGTCACCGAGCAGAGTTGTAGCTGTTCAAACGGTTCTTGAAGGTAGAGCAGACGAACCAAAGTCTTCCAGGAACACAAATTATGAGTCTCCGGATGTGTGTTGGAGTTTCTGTGTGTCTAGTTAAACTATAACAAAGTGCTGCTCCAAGTGTCACAAGGCAATGAATTGATGTTTTGCCCTTTGACAGCACAAAGGAGGTACAGTCGGTGTACAGATCTCAGGGATCGGGCCAGATCACACATCAAATGGTCACATTTCACAGAGAAGAAGCGTTTAAAGAGTGACATTTCCCTTTCTGGTTTTTGAGATAGAAGAATGTGGCTGTGAATCATCTCTGAAAAGTTCTGAATTTAGAGGATTTAGATTAAAGCCTCGTCTTGTATATAAAGTGATATATTTGGAAGGCAGTGTGCTTTTAATTATTCTCTTTATGCTTTTAGAGCACCGAGTGAAAATAACAGGGTTCTTCTTCTAGTCTACAACACTGCCACAAATCATATTTTTAGGTATTTAAATAAACACAGCAGGTGGATCAATAAGGAGTACAACAGAATCTCTTATCAAAATCGTACACTTCAAAACTGCTTGATCTACTGAATGGGCGTGATAAGAATAAACTTCAGCATTGTGGAAAAAGTATTTGTTAACAACCCAAGGACTTTGCTGAATGTTTTTCAAAAGCAAGAATGCAACGAACTTCTAGGACCTTTTTCTGTATTGTATTTGAGGATGTGGTAAGATCCAAGGTTTCGTGAAGAGGTAACCAATAACAGCTTCATTTTTATGCATTGAACTTCATTCTCGGCGTGGGAAATACAGTAATAGTTTGAGAAATCGATGCCAGCATATGATTCATTTCCGTGCTTTTTTTGAAGCTTTCAAACGTATCACAGTCTTCATTAGTGGATGAAGTTTGTTCCACGTGTTGTTGCCATGGAGATGTATCTGTTGCGTGTGCTCAGTAGCTGTTATGATTTCATCCATAACACTTTTAGGATTTCATCATGACAACTGAGCAAACTCCATCCACTGATTAAGACTGTAGCTGTGTCTCAATTTAGGGGCCGCATCCTTCTAAGGGCCGGGAAGGATACTGCCTTCAGATCCTTCAAATTCGGGAAAAAAAGGCTGCGTCTCTCGGCGCATTTGAAGGAGCTTTCGAAATGGGACAGCCTTGTCACACTCCTGTGACACATTCGGTCTTCAAATGCAGCCTTGTGTGATGTGGTTGAAAGCTCCGGAAAAGGCAAGTAGATGAATTTTTCCAAGGTCAAGAATGAGCTTTTTTGCTGAACTCTAAACCAACACCAATAAGAAGTCCTAAAGAAGAAGGCCACATACGAACCATTCTAATAAGCCAGTTATTTGAAGAAAGCCTGGGAGGTGAGAAAGGAATAAGCTCTCAATCTGGATAACCTGAACCTGTACAATTAATTCATATATATATATATTTAAAAGTATGTAAGAACATATGTTGACAATGTTTTTCTTTGGTTTTGTGTTACTGGAAGATGCATGTTATACACTCACTGTATATATTTTCTGTGTTTGATATATAGTTATGTCTTGTAATCCCATGTGAGACGGGCTAAAGTTAACTAACATACTAACTATACTCACCTGATCTTAACTCGGTTATTTATATTGTGTATTTAATCAATGTGTTTATTATAAGCAATTCAACTGATTGTCCTAAACCGGAGGAATAATGATCATCTTAACATTGGTGCTTTTGTTTGTAATATGGCACATTGCTTTCTGATATATTGCAATATTGGGAATCTTCTCATGCAACAGGAAGCACTGGGTCATGTTTTTTTAGATGTGAAAAAAAACGCATGTTTCCACCTTTGTTTCTTCTTTGTTTGAGCTGTCTTGCATATCGTTTCCTCAGGTGTCAGTGTGGAAATTGCTGAAACTACAAGGCAAGATTTGTATTTCATTTTGGTAGTGTACGTAAGAGGTGAGAAAAATAAGGCAGAAAAAAAAATTGGGTAATGGTGGATGCCATGTTTGCTGCTTTTGTTGATATGATATCTAATGCAAGATATAATCTGTGGTACAACTGAAAATCAAATAAAAGGTTTTTTTATTGTCAATATTCTCCATGCATCTTAGTCTTCCTGACAAGTTATCCTCCTTAATAACCTACTTTCCTGAGTGGTTAAAATAAAAAAGTTTTTCTTTGTGTTAAATTAAGTGGTCATCTTATTTTTAGGTACACTTCCAGCCGATGCTTCAGCCTCTATTTCAGTTTATCCCGAGGAGAATTCAGCTGTGGAGTACACACAGCCATAAATTATTCAGCTACAGTAAACATGGAAAAGCATGTCTAAATAAATGACTACATGGAAACAAGGGTAAGAAATTTCACATCAGCCCAACAACAACAACAACAACAGTATGGCCCGACTACAAAGCTATATGATGCTGTGGAAGTCCCACCATCTTAATTTCCCTATGGATTACCAGAGGAGCAGAAAGTCATCTACAATGCCTATCCTGAAGCTTTGTAACAGGAAGTTGATAATTTGAGATGTGATTTGATACCCCGCACCCTTGTTTACTCTCAGAAAATTAGCCAACCATGTATTCTACACCGCACTTCCATAATTAAGAGCTTAATCAGGCAAAGGGTTGATGTGGAATGAGACTGTAATAGAAACTCCCCTTCCAGCACAATTTTTACATCCGTCTGCCTTGTTAACCACCAGTTTTAGTTGAGCGGTGGGAAACCAAAATGTATCTGTTCGCAATCTGACATGTTCTCAAGAAAAACCGGCCTACTGAGAAATACTGTATGTACTCCAGTGAGTATTAATGTGAATATGGCAGGAAAATATCAAGAGTCCAATGATATTTCAGGGATTAAGACTTCAAATAATCTTTTTCTGCAAGATACTAAAAGTGATTACTTTGTGTGTCTAAATATTTGTCATCTTAAAATGTTCAAAAAGCGCCGCTACCTTTAAAAAGTTCATTTGATAGGGATGAAAAAAAAAATTAAAGCTTTTCTTGCACCAAGGAATGCAGAGCGAAAAACATAAAAAACACGTTGCTGTCCAAATGCATTTGGAGCATGGTGTATGCCATTTGATAATGAGACCCAAAGGAAAGTGTGGTTAGAGCGTTATGTTTGCCAATGAAGCATCTGAAAATATCCCACATTTTTCCACTTATCACTTAACCAAAAAACAAACTACAGTCTGTACGGTAGCCTACTTTCCCTCCGCTATACTGCCTCCTCCGGGCATAAGAAATCCCCTGACAGCGTTCAAAACCGTACACACAACAAACCCACTTAGTTCCTGGAATCATATTTTGGATAGGGAGAAATTCTAGGGCACTGTTAAAAAAGACAAGCCCACAAAGCAGGGCCTGTTTTTTTTCTTCTTGTTAAGGATATAATGTACAGCCGGTACCTGGTTCGTATGCTCCAATGTAATCCTCTCTCTGTGGTAAATGCCACAAGGAATAAGCAGTGTTGACCTTGGGAGACACGGGGGCCGGATTTGAGGGTGTCTTTTTAAAAGCCTGGGTGTGTAATTGAGTAGAGCGGCGGGGTGGCTGGCTTTGATGGTGTCCGTGCCAGCACAAGGGAGCGTGAGTGCGTGAGGGAGCACACAGGAGAAAAATAAAAAAAGGCAAGCAGAGGATCGGGGGTACACACAGACATACACACAGAAACAAACTAAGGCTGACATTGATGCATTTAATAAAGCACATACATGCAGGGAGTTATCAGCAGGACCAGCAGAGGCAGGGAGGTTTGGTAGACTGCGAGGTTTCAGAGCAGCCGTTGGCACCAGCAGGCTCCTCATCACCCAGACAGATCAGAATGAGCCCAGTTTTCCTCCAAGAAGCCCTCCAGACCTCAGCGCAGCCCGCTCCAAAACGCTAGCTTTGATGGGGGTTCAACTCGACCAACAAACCTCCCACCCCAGGACATCATTAGTTCAATTTTGGCATTAAAGCCAGTGCTCTATTGGACTACAAACCCTCATCGCATGCCCATACCAGTCCTGACACCTCTTTTCTTGCATCCACCTGCTCTCTGCTATGCTATGTTATGTTTACCTGCTCCAGCAACTGTCAGATGATAAGAAATGTGCATTACAATTATATGTAGATATGAATATGTTAACTCTATACTACAATTAGGGCTGAACAAGTCAGTTTTTATGTCAAAAGTGCATTTTTAAAGAGTGTGATTTTCAAATTGCAAGATTTAAACTATCACTTACATAATCAACAGTGTCTTAACAAGCTGTTGGAGGTGAAAGTTTAACTCGCCTACAGCTGATTTGGCCAGCTAGAATGAGAACTGTTCCAGACAAATGTATCCAGCTGATCACCATTAATTCTGAGTTTGCCAAACTAACTAGAAGAATAGGTTCACACAGTATCTTAGATAATATGTATGTTGGTTTTTAAAGCTGGTTTTGTTGAAGAAGACACACCACTCATCTGATGTTTAAAGAAATAGACAGAGGGCTGCGTCTAGTGGGGGTTCTTGCTTTAGAAAAATGAGCGAGGTCAGAGGTTTTCAAACTGTGAGGTGCAGCTCCCCAAGGGGGGCCCAGAGGGAGAGACGTGAGGCAAAGATAGCCTGTGTGAGGTGAAAATTTAAGGTACACGCCGGTGTTCTAAAATCAACTGGAAGTTAATTATTTTAGTTTGGCTGCTAATTTGGCTCGCTTATCAACACAGACAGCAGTGGAGCTGCAGGAGCAACTGTGACACACAACTCATGGAGGCCATTAAGGTACTTCAGAACCCTTAGTGCCCGATTGCAGCAATTTGCGTCATAATTCATACTCCTTCTCTGAGTCGTAACTCAGTCAAATCTGAACACACAGACATTACACTCATAGGTTTAGATTCAATGTGACTTATACTTTCTAAAGGATCTCCAATGTCCATCACAAATAAATGTCCATAAATCCACATAAAAAAGACGCTCCTCGCAACTCCAGAACTTACCTGAGAATCATCACGTTTTAAAGTTTTCTTTAATATCAAAGTAATTAAGTAATAATTGTCTGAATAGTTTATGGTACATCCATGGGTTGCAAACAGTTACTGATAATAGTTCATTTGGCACATTTTTAATAGTGCCAATTTGAGGGGGGCCACAGTGTCAGACTTTGAAAATCCCTAATCTAGATGTCAGTTTTGGACAGGTAGCTAGCAGCTAGCTCGGTAGTTGTCGGATATAAATACATGTAATGTAACAGACAGCTGGCGGACAGAGTTGTGTGAAACTCACGTTAAGCTTCAAGCCAACTCGTATCATTATTTTAAGCTCACCATCTTCAAAGGTCTGAAATTGGATCTCCGGGAGTCAGAGAAGCAATCTGTCCTGTCAGTCTGTGAAGCTAACATCAACATTAGCTTTAGCAGCTAAAGTGCGGAGTTGTCAACAGTATTATTAGGGGTCGTCAGTCAGATGTCATAGATTTTAGAGGGTGGATCCCGACCTGAGCCCGACGGGTGTTTAGTTAGTTCTCTATAGATAACACACTATGTTAAGATAAGATAAGATAAGATAAGCCTTTATTAGCCTTTATTTAATAATGACAAACTAGCAGTGTGTCACTATTAACATAACTAGCCAAATATGTAGCTGTTATCCAATAAATCAAACGCTACTTTTCAATATCATGATTATATTAGAATATTATCAAGTAATTTTAAGTATATTACTAATGTGTATTGGTAAATTTTTATATAGAAAACAAGCCAAGTCTACATAGACGTTGACTTTTCTGACTGGCTGGTTTGAACCCTGAGGATGTCAACAACAAGCAACTGTATTGTCTTATCTGATTCTATTCATGTGGAACAAAATTGGTTTGTGATTATGTTACAAACCTATCTTGTTTTAAACTATGTGGACCACAACTACAAGCCTTGAGTTTAATTTTAAATTGTAATCATATTGTTGCTCAGAAAAATGACAATTAGATATTTTCCTCAAATCGCTCAGGCATTACAACAGTTACTACTTTTCCCTGAAAGACGTGCTATATCTCTTGTCATTTCAATTTCAGCAATACTTTGATGCAAAAGTAAGTTCTCTTTCCCATCAGCCCCTCTAAAAATCCAAATGAAGTGTAATGGTACAAAAGCCATATTCTAGCTTCAACTCTCTTCACTTTAACTGGAATAGGGTCAGCAATTATCTTGGAAGAGACAGAGCTTGCTTAGATGAAAAATGGCAGAAAGGATGACATTAAGTAAAGGATGACAAGAACACTGGCCGTCAAGGCCGTTTGGTTACTACCCATTCACAAGACTAACTGGCTTGTCCTTCTGAAGGTAATAAAGGACACACCTACCAATTTTGGAGGTATAACAAATGCGGAATTGATTATTATGGGCCTCTAAGACACATCAGTGTACTCTAACCAACAACAGAGACGCACAAACGTCTCTAGGGATTCTCCAGCCAGCTCATCAGCCTCCTTCTGTGTAACTAAAGGAATGATTTACAGTATAATGTCTAACTAGGACAATAATGTCTAATAGTCCAACGTGATTACAAATCTTTATGGTGACCAGCAGCCATTATGTGACAAGTGACTAATTTGGTTCAAATTTAATTTACACTAATGCAACAGTAGACTAGGCCACAGGAATAAGGCCTAATTTAATTTAATTTATTAACAATATAAGTCACACAGCTACACAGGACATAGACCTTTTCCATCCGTTCTTTGCACTAAAATCACTTCATGATCACAGACAGTGAAATTAAGTTAAATGTTATCAAAGACTTGTTTAGGAAGCCAATTAGGTTGGCCTGAATAGAGGTGCTGTCGGATTATTTCCTATAAACTGAATGTACGGCTGGAGTTGGAAATAGCAGCTGATCTATCATTGCGGAGGCGAGTGAAATCCATGACTGCATGTTTGATGAGGCACTTTGCAGCCCTGCAGGAGTCTCCTCTGCCTGACTGCGGCTGTGAAAACCCTGACAGGACCTGCAGGTCAAAAAGGTCTGAGAACTCCTCTGCCTTCTGGGGCAAAACAAACACTGCATAAACACTGTTATGCAGCCTAGTGTTTGTTTTCTCGTAGTGTTTTCCATATAATGAGTACTAAGTTAAGTAATTAAAAGTAATTTCTGTTACTATACAGTGACTGACAGCTCACTTGATACTGTTGTTCTAATAAGGTGAAGCCCCACTAGTCTGGTACTCCAAGCTGTGTAAAACAAACCATAATGAAGTATTTGATTCCTGCATGGTGAATGTGTGTATGTGTGGTTAGGGTGGGAGGTAGTACATAGAATTACTGTACATATGTGTGCACAGAGACAGCACAGCGTGTCCAACATGAAGTCATTCTTCTATTATGTTGTGCTGCCTGTCTATTCCTGGTAGTCATTCATCCCCTGTGGGTGGCTGCGTGAGCTGCTGAGTAACTCACTCTGGGTGAAGCGTGGAGGGTTGTCGTTGACGTCAGTGAGCCTGACAGTGACGGTGGTGGTCCCAGATAATCCACCCAGGTGCCCCCCCATGTCTTTGGCCTGAAGCACCACCAGGTACTGGTCCTGGGTCTCCCTGTCCATGTCGGGTACAGCCGTGCGCAGAATACCTAGGGAACACACAGACAAAGAGTACCATCAGGGTGGGAATGAAGCATTTAAAGAAGTGAAAAAAAGGTTTTTACTGTGGCGAAATGGCACCAAATGACCATAATATATCTGTGTGGGACTAAAAGGGTTTTTTGATCAATATTTATGACTCAGTGATTACCAGGCACTGAACCCTCTGGCTTACAAAATACACTTTCTGGCCTGGGCTCTGTTTTTTGGAACAAAAGCTCCCTGCACATTGGGATCTCATCCAACTCTACTCACATTTTTAACTACAGAGTAGTTCACAAAGAGAGAGCAGTATCACGACATCTTTTGTATCATGATAAATCTCTTCACCAAGCATTTGTAGGTACCACTTTCTAATAGGGCATACTTTATAATTGGTTTACAAGCTGTAACTAATGACCATTTTAATGGTTAATAAATCATTTATCAATGCTTTGTGGATCAGTAACATGCCATTTGTAATAATTACTTTTGGTCCAGCATGCCTTGCTTTGTCTCTCAATCCAGCTCTTCAGCAATGCAATCACATTTGTTGGTGATGAATTATTGCAATATAAAAAGCCTTTAATAATGACTTACTAACATGTATACCTGCAGACCTGATGGCTGATTATAAAGAGGCAATTGGATGAACTGTTTTTCAACAAAACCAGATGACTTTAACTAGATACCATATGAAGTGGTGGACAGGGAATCTTAATAGACACCCTGACCTTTTATTAATGATTTGTCAACATTTATAATAGCAGATCTGATTGTTCTTTATGAACTGAGAAAGTCATGGCCCTGTATTAAAGACTTCATCAAGACTGCAGTTATACATGCTAATAAGTCATTAATAAAAGGTCGTGGGTTTCTTGCTTTCCAATAAGCCACTTAGCCTGCAGTTAATAAGTTATTATTTCATGGAGGTTGGTCCAGATTGCTCTGCAGCTCTTTTTCTGGAAGCTAACTGGTAAAACGGTCTACTGGAGGATGAATTAAAGAGATACAAAGACAGAGAAAGTTACGCTGCAGACCAGGGCAAGCCAAAAGTTGTTCTTATGGCTTATTAGTGATAGAGCTAGACTGGTAAATTAGCCAATATTGGCTTATTGCAGATATATATATCAGTATATATATTTTTTAAACTCTCAAATATTAATATCGTATTGGCTTCAGACATCCAGTATCAATCGGACTGTAATTAATGATTTATGAAGCAATAATAAAATCATTCAGTAGCCATCAATAAATCCATTAGTTACCCTTTATAAAGTGTGCCTCATTATAAAGTGGTGCCCACTTCTATCAGGTACTGTTGTTTACTCATCCTCACTGTGATAATAGGACTGTATTTTTACTTATGTACTTAATTCATGTTAACACAAACAGGCCACTGTAAGCTGCACCATAAACCTGTCAGTGTTGTTAGCAGTTCCTTTGGTTATTATCAGAGGTAATTAAGTCATCAAGATGTTGATGAGTAAAAACCCCACAGCTTCAGTTTTAGTAATTAAAATGTTTTCACTCTACCTGACAGATCATGTTCTTCTTAGACCTCTTGGGCTTTTAAAGCCCTTTCAAAACGGACAATGTCAAACCACATTTTCCTGACAATCTGACAGCTTTTTCTGACATTTTGGAGGAACTCAGATTCCATTTGACAGCGACAATATATTACTTAATGTCCCGTTAAAGGCGTGCACACACACATATACAAACACAGATATGTGAAGAAACTCATATGGAAAAGATAAATCACCTCACGCCTGCAGCCAGACATGCTGACAGAGCGTAAAATCTCGCTCTGTATCTCACCCTCTTTAACAGCACACCGAGACGCATCACTTACGCGCATTCAACATCGATCACCTCCTCTGTGTAAATGACCTCATTCTGCTACATGTGATTGGATGTTGCCCATCAAGTGCTGACTGATCTCGCCCAACATCAGCCAAAACACCGGCCTGGATGACTTGGCAGCTCAAGGTGAATCACACTGAACGCGGGCTGTTTTGAATGCTAACGAACATGCAGGAATATGTCTGCAGGTTTCTGAGCAGAATTCAGCAAACAAACTGAATATATGAGCAAATGTGCTCGCCTCCGTACATTTTGAATGAGACCTTTGGTGATGGAGCCGACGAGGAACTGGGGTGATTGCAGAAGGGGAGATAGAGAGCGGAGAGAAGAGGGGGGGAAGAGAGCGGACTCGTTCGGAATACTAAAGCTTGTCTGATAGCCCAGTGTCACGACTAATACACACTGGTTGGAATTAAGCTTATATTCCCCAATTAGCATTTCAAAAAGCGGCGTAGCTCTCTCCGCTTGTTGCAGAGGTCCTCACATGTCAAAGCAATCAATTACTAAACATTGGCATTCAATGAGCAAAACACAAGTATCAGCCACCTGTGACCCATGTGGGCAAAATAAACGCCAACATGCAGGCACATATTCCCACGGACAAAAAAACCCCCGAACTACTCTAGCAGCTTCAGCGTGAGCTAATGCTACGTGTTTATATGCCTGCTGTCAATCAAAACAGCATCTGAAGCATCAGACAGTTAGAAGTCAACCAAGCAATGATTTCCCTCCAAGGTACGATGCTAAAAAATAATGAAAATAATGAAATAAAATAAATGAATAAAGCAGCCTCCACCCTCCACCCAACCAAAAACGTTTTGCCCTTGGGTGACATGCGTGACACAGCGGCATATCGAGAGCACACACAGCAGACAGGTCCTTTGAGCCCCCTGTAATCTGTCCTGTGTACTAGTTCACAAACCTTTGCTGACATCTCTTTTTGAACACACGTCTTTTTGTTTTTGCTTCATCCAGAAATAATAACGT
Organism: Macquaria australasica; assembly: GCA_005408345.1. Lineage (NCBI taxonomy): Eukaryota > Metazoa > Chordata > Actinopteri > Centrarchiformes > Percichthyidae > Macquaria > Macquaria australasica. Next base: position 308,873 of record SEMN01000233.1, read on the forward strand.
GAGGCTGCTGCTGCGTTTTGTTCGGCGCACACTGGCCCTGCCATCGTGAATACATTTCTGCCAACTCATACTGGAGCGAACCAGGGAGGGGGAACACTGGGAGAGGGGGAGATGTGTGTGTGTGTGTGTACATTAGAGAGAGCGCATGTGTGTGTGTGTGTGGAGTGTGTTTGAGGGGGCACAAGGCACAAGAGGGAAAAGGGAAGTGAGAAAGATGGATGACTAAGTGTGACAAGAGAACGAGGGATGCACAAAGGGGAAAAGTGTTAGTTTGAGTGTGTGTGTGTGTGTGTGTGTGTGTGTGTGTAACGAAGTGAAAGAGAGCAGAGGAGAAAAAAAAAAGATGAGTTTCTCTGTTTGTGCATGCAGCTGCACCTGTGTTTGCACGCTCACGCACACCTACATGTACGCGCGTGTGTGTTATCATGTCCATCCACTCTCACATGTTCATCACTGTTATGTGTGTTCACTCACTTGTTTGCTCCTACAGTATGTGTGTTTGCATTTCAACATCTTGAGTATATTAGCTTTGGTGCAGCGTGTGTGTATTAGCTTTCCGACATCTGTGCATCTTTTACATTTCTCCGCCCATGTGTGTTAGCACGGGAACACACACACACACACACACACACACTCACACACAGATATATAAACACACTCACCTGTCTGGGGATCGACAGAGAAGTACTGTTGGCCCTGCACCAGTGTGTACACTAGCTTGGCGCTGTTCCCATAAGTCGGGTCATCAGCATCTGTCGCTGTCACCTGGATTATAGACGTGCCTGCAGGGAGGAGAGACGAGGAAGGAGGAAGGAAAGGAGGGAAATGAAGAAAGGGAGAGGGCAAAGAGGTAGAAAAAGGGAAAGAAATGAGAGAGAGGGAGCAAAGAAGAAGGAGGAGAAGAAGAAAAGGAGGGAAGGGAAAAGAGGGAAAAAGGAAACAAAATGGAGGAAAAAAGAGAGGGACAGAGTCAAAACAAGGCTGAGCTGGAGCTAAGTGGACAGGATACAGCAGCACTTTAAGAGTATAAGAAAGCTTTATATCAAGTCAACCTCCTCTCTCCTCTCCGACTCCTTCTTTTTCAATCTTTTTCCGACGGCAGTGTGACAAATTCTTTATTCGCCCCCCTGCACGCACCCTTTCCCTCCTCTATCCTGCCGCTCACCTCCCCCCATCCTGCCGCTCAACCCCCCCCCCCCCCCGATTCCCTCTGTCTCACTTCATTTCTCTTCATCTCCGTCTCCAATTCCCTTTAGCTCCCTCTCTCAATTGGACCGCCTGTCTCTTCGACGGCCTCCCTCTCCCTCCCTTAAATCTACGGCTCATGGAGTGTCAATTTGGCAGGGACATTTTTGAAATTGTTGGCAAAAAAATGCAAGTATATGAAATAAAGTAAACACATTTCATATGTAGAGTATTCATATATGTCTATATTTATACATAAGTGCAGGGAGAGCGCGTATTCCCCATGGGACTCGAGCCAGACAAGATAGGAGGAAAAAGGGGATTTGTGGGAGCAGCTGGTACTTTATTTCTGATCAAAGCCATGACAGTATCACTATGGGGAAGAAAGGTGGAGTGTCTGTGTGTGTGTGGTGTGCAGGGAAAGCGGGGAGTGGGGCATGAGATCATCTGGTCGGTGAGCCACTAAAGGGTAGTGGGGCTATTGACAGATGGTAGATGTTAAGGCCCTGTTTACACCTGGCATTAACATGCGTCTTGGGTGATCCAATCACAAGTGGACAGCTCTAAGTACATCAGTTCACACCTGGCATTAGAACGTGTCTCCACATGCATCTCGAGTGACCAATTGTGATCGGATCTCACTTCCCTCTATATGCAAATAAACACTTAGCCTAACGATAGCTGGTGATTCAATCAAATATGTACAGATGTCCAGATAAGCAATGTCACTGATCCACTTGGACGAGGGAAGACTGTAACACAAAATGAATACAAACTTGTCAAAATTGTAATCCAAACACACATCAAATTTCATTGACATCTATAGGATCTTCGGTTTTCTATCCCCCAAAAAGGCCATGACGTTTTGGGTAATTTGGTTTGCCTGGAACACGCCAAGGAATAGACCCCGACCAGCACATACGGGTACTTGGTAAAACGTCATGGCATATGTGCTGGTCTGGTGTATGTGTTGTTGTTGTTTACCTGGTGGGAGGCAGCAACGCACTTCCTGTGCGTAGTCTGCCGGAAATTAAAAGAAGAAGAACTTTGCAAAGATCTTGGCGCACGGGCATAATCAAAACAATACAGACTGGGTCTATTCCTTGGCGTGTTCCAGGCAAACCAAATTGCCCAAGATGTTTGACGCACTCGTAATATATCTCTATGGGCATTTCGAAATTTTCAGACGTCGATTAAGTACGAATATGTATTTCTGCTGATGCAGAGGACGTCAGTTGAGCAGGCGGTCCTTCAGTGTGGCCCAGGACACATTCGCGTAAACACTGCTAAAATAATGGGGCCATATGCGGCCCAGACCACCTCCAAATGTGGTCTGAGCGATCGGACCTCAATGCATCTTGGGTGCATTAACACCTGTACTTAGAGCTGCCCACTTGTGATTGGATCACCCAAACACATGTTAATGCCAGGTGTAAACAGGGCCAGAGTTTGAGAAAGAGAAAAAGAGTTTGTGTGTGTGTGTGTGTGTGTGTGTGTGTGTGTGTGTGTGTGTGTGTGTGTGTGTGTGTGTGTGTGTGTGTGAGTTATGTGAAAGAGAGAGAGAGAGATTCCATATTACAGATTAATTCTAAGCAGGTTTTGAGTCTGTTGTGTGTTCACACTTGAAAAGTGAACAAATTAAAGGATAATTCAAGCTTATCACAACTCGGGTCTTATTTTTGTAGCTGTTTATGTAGGAAAGTAACTAAGTACACTTACTCAAGTACTGTATTTAAGTACAATTTGGAGGTATTTGTACTTTAGTTGAATATTTCCATTTTGTGCTACTTTATACTTCTACTCCACTATGTTTTAGAGTGAAATGTACTTTTCACTCCACTACATTTATTTCACAGCTATAGTTAGTTACATTTCATTACATACAACAACATATGATAAGCTGTTAAAATACAACACACTATTAAAGATCAAACCAGTGGTTCCCAACTGTTTTGGCTTGTGATGCTTTACAGAAAGGCAGTGTTTAGTTTGGGCCATTTGTTATGTTTCAGATGTCTATGCGTTGTTAGCAGTTCCACCAAAATGAAGTAAAATTACCAAATATTTCTCAAAAAGCAATTAGATTAGAGAAAAGACCAAAGAAATTCATACAAATCTGAGTACTTCTTCTAACACCTTTACCCATAGTTTCTGTTGCTTATGATAACATACTGTATTTACCAAAGCAATGTCTGAGATTTGTGAACACGGCAACATCACTGCAATTAAGTGCAACAAGGCAAGAAACACAAGCAGTCAGATGATCACGATATTGTAAACAAGCCCATTTAGACATAAATCATCCAAACCACTTTTTTTGCAGGTAAAACCAACAAGAGTGCACCTAATGTTGGTAATAAACTTTCACTGCACACAAAAAAAAACTGTGGCCGCACACGATAAGTGTGTTAAGCTAAAGCTGAAGCAGGCAGTCGGTCTGTAAGCTGAGGTGGATGTTTACAGCAGGCAATTTTAGATAATAATTTTTCAGTTTGACATTTGATATTTTCTCTTCCAAATATATACATTACTAACCTGGTGGTTTCTTAGAAACCTGCCTGATCGCCTGGCCATTGATTTTTCTTACCCCTTCTGACCAGAACAAATAACTCGGTGAGTACATTCTTACAAAAACCAGTAGAAATTACCTACAAAAATAACATCAAAATTTACTAAAATCTTAAATCTCTGCGTGAAGATTGCAGTGATTGATGTCTGCCACTGCACGTGATGCACAATTTCATGTTACATTCATTTCTTGTTTACTAATTGCAAAAAAACAGTGTACTATGGCTATTAGTATAGTACATATTGTATACAATTAGTATATGGAGCTGAGACACAGTAAGAGACAGTGAGACCAAGTAAAATGAAACTGAGAGGAGAGTAGGCAGCTTATTTTCTTTACCAGTGTTTTCAGATGTTTGGCCATTATTTTTAATCCATGCCCAGTTTTGATTTCTTTTTCCATTTCACACATTTTCTTTCCAGCTAGAAAAAAAACTATTACAGCACTATCTGCACTTTCTGTTATTTCAAAGCACTCCTTCACCATACTCGCTTTGCTCGCAAACTGACAGACTACAAAGTGTCTGCAATTGAATCCCTTTATGCTTTATGTTTTTTTTTCACTATCGATATTATAGATAAGTGCAGGGGGGCATACGTAGATAAGTAGACCGAAATGTTTCTTTTGACAGCAGTAGAAACTAATCAGAGTCAGGGATCAAACTCTGAGGTTGATGCAACAAGTGCAAGGCGGAGGCAAACCTATTGGTATGCAGCCTGCCAGCTGTGCTATACAGCTAGTCACACTCCACAAGGATCAAATACTCACACTGCCACGCATCCATCTGGAACATGTGTTCTTACCATAAGACATCTGGTGAAAAGGAATAGGAATCATTCCATAGTGTATATATACACTATGGAATATATATATATATATATATATATACACTATGGAATATATATATATATAGGATTTTAATGTTTATACTCAAGGTTAAACTTTAAATGTGAGACATTCTCTCAGAATGCAGATACACATCTGGCAAGATGTTTATACCCAGCCGAGTGAAACCAACACAAAACATTTTGCAGACACAAATTGCAAGCGGGGAACTGGCTCAGTTCCTGTGCACCTTGCATTAGTGTCTCATTGCCGTAGATGAGACACTCACTCCCTCCTCTCTCCCCCCACCCCCACCCTTAAACATCTCATGTAACGAGTCTTTGATAGGATCCTCACAGCAGCACTCTCTCCTCTGTCACACAGGCTGCAAAGCGCCTTGGTAAATATTGAATCGTCAAGTAAATATTGAATCCATGATTGACTGAACAACTCAATCTGAAGATTGAGCTGCTATGAGGAGCAGACACTCATAAGGCAGCTGATAGGATTACTAAATAGTGCTCGTCTCCATCACCCACTCTCCTTGGGCCCTGCCCCGGCAGGCTGCTGGCAGGGTCATTATTCTAATCTGAATTAAACAATTCAGTGCGGGAGGGACCTTGATGTTTGAAAAAAAAACCTTTAAAAAGGCAGATGGCGAGGACCTCAGGCCAAATTTGCTGAACTTTTCTAAACTAACCAGTTTTGAGGTGAATAATTTAAAATAATACCCTCTTTTCTGGCAAATTCAAAAGTTTTCCTGAAAGCAGTTCTCCTTGCTCTTAAAAGGCAAGAGTGCTCCTCAAAGTAGAACCCATTTTCAAAGTACAGAGCAGAGTTTAAATGGAGATTAGAGTACTTTTTGTACATACAAACTGTTTCCTACAGGCACTGTGCAGCCATGCTCTGAATGACAATCTCAGACAGTTATTGTCACTACATCTTACTGCAATATGAGTGCAAAACTCCCCCCTATCTCTGCCCTTACCTCTTATTTCATTCCTATTCCAAGCACTCCTCTCACATTGTACATGATCTTTCTGCGGTCACAGAAATATTAGCAGGTCACTGCGGTTGTGACATACCCACAGTCACAGCTTTTTAAGAGAAAATGAAATGAAAGTGTTTTTTTTTCAAAGTGGCAGATAATATAATCCCCTATAATTTTCTCTTAAATTGGAAAAAGGGTCGTTTCTCGTATTTGTATGAAATGGCGGCCCAGTCTCACACAACAGCTCAGCTTTCAAAGAATGACTGCACTCTGTCCTCATGAGTTTAGTTGATAAACTGTACTGTTTTTTTGGAAGTAAACATTATCTGATACACAGACACTGCCATACATCAATGCCAACAGGAAACAGGACAGCATTTAAACAGGAATTTCAAAGCTGTACTCGCAGATTTACTGTAGATTTTGTTTTTCTACCAACTGAGATATCCAGGGTCGACTTTTGATGGATTTTAAGGTGTATGCACCGGAAACCCACTTTTAAAAAAAAATTATGAATGTTGTGGTGGCTGAATGTATTCATTTTGAAGAATCCACCATTTCTGCTACAGTAAAAGCATTTCACAGTGTATTGCTTCACAAACAGGGGGGCTCTCTCTTCCTGACACTGGGTGCGAGCGCAAATGTGGGGTGCAAGTGCAGGTGGGCCTGGCCAGCTAATTCTTGCAATTCTGGAAGTTTAGTTTAGTTTAATTTAGTTTAATTTAGTTTAATTTATTTGCGCACACACACACCACACACATATATATATATACATATACATACATATACACATATATATATACACACACATATATATACATATATACATATACATATATATATATATATATATATATATATACATATATATACATAT